>JBBPCS010000359.1:4483625-4520602 GCA_037974645.1 Hollardia meadi
ATGCCGATAATTAACTTTTTAAGCTTTTATCGGCCGATACCGATGTCGTGCCGATATCATCGTGCATCCCTACAAATTAGCAGGCTTCTGGCTGCACTTTGAATGAACGTTATCCAGCTTTTGTTTATGCACTGGAGGCTTCGCCGCTACAAAGTTCAGACATTTTTACCAACATGTTGGAAAGAAGTTGAGAAGAGAAGCTACTTGTTATGCAGAGCGTGCAGAGCTTACTTAACCATTGCTGCAAGACGTTTAATAGTTACGCTATGTTTTACGTTCCTGTTTGCTTTTGTTTGCCTGTACAGGACATGATACTGTAAGGATTTACTCTTATGCAATTTTAATGAATTTATATTATTTTACTTTTTGAGTGTTATTTAAACTCAATTTTGTGGTTGTTGTTTTTTTAAAAATACTGCTTTGAAAATATCTTTAAACTTTGTATCCAGGTCTATTTTAAGCAATTTTTGGATCTGTGTAATTATAGAATTATCAACCCAATGACAACTTGTGATTTTACACTAATACATCCAGTGTTGTGGCTGTTATTCATATCAAAATAACCACACACACACTGCGGGTACTGAAACTGTTGTCTAGTTGTTTACATCAATATAAATACAGCTATTGACAGAAGATGAAATATCATAAGCCAGTTATTCCCTCAGTAAGAGGAAGTTTCTTTCAGAGCTCCTGCTTAGTGTCATCAGGGACTGAATCTTAGAACTGCTCCACTGAAACTGAGACTTTAATTAGCACATCAATATTACCTGTGGGGTCTGCCGAGATATCACAGTTTCTGGTTCCGAAAACAATAAGCATTTTAATAAACTAAAGCTCATTTACAGCTTAAACAAACATTCCACCAGTCACTCAGCTGTAGCTGCTGCAGGTTTTGTCTCCTGATGACAGATTTCAGCCTCAGTTCTTCAGTTTGAACTGCTCAGAAAGGGTGAATCATTCGAAATATACTACAATGCCAATTCTGGTTCAGACTGATGACAGGATTTCAAATTCCAAAAATAAACCCACTTTATTGTCACAGTTAAAACAATGTGTTCAGTGTGAGACTGAGACTGGTGCATCCTGCCATGTTGGACGGTTAATAGCATCCAGGAAGCATCGCCCAGGGGAAACAACTGAGAGCGAGTCCCATCTACTGAATGCTTCTGGGCATTAGTGCCCAGCCCTGAACAAATCAGCAAATGCCAGCCAGCCAGCCAGCCAGCAGTGTCATAAACACAGTCAGAAATAGCAGCTAGTGCAGCCAACATGCAGGCTGCCTGACACAGCCCAACTGTAAATATAGAAGTAGCGGTTTTCAAACACATCTCAAAATTTTTAGTCACATTGCTAAAATACCTTCAAATTGTTATTTTAGATATTCAAATCATAACTTGAATGGTGTCACCGCCATCGCACACATGGATATATAGAAGGAAAAACAGGAGATGTACTGTAGTTCTGTAAAAATGATGGCTCTGTTGCTGATGATTGATTGTCACACAACAGTTTAAAGTCGCACTCCTACAAATAACAGAAAACCAGTTAGGCACATCAATAGAATCATAACTAATAATAATGACAAAAACTGAATTTTCTTAGATTTACAAATAGCTAATAGCTTTTACTCAACAAATTCTGGCTGCTCATGACAGATCGCATGACACGCGTGATAACAGTGAAGCAAGTTAACAGCAAAACACACCAATCCCAGCTGACAGATGTAGCAGTGTACAGTACAGTATATGCACATTTTTTTTGAAATAATCATTTATCCTTTCACTTCTCATGGTGCTTTTTCAAGATAATCAACACACTTACTTCTACGGGAATTATAGCAAAACTGTCCATTGTGAGTCTAATAGCATTATAGTGTAGCTACATCATCCGGAACTTCATTGAATTAAATGTCTCAAAAGGAGCACTTATCTAATAAAAGTTGTATATATCTTGTTGTTTTTTCCCCTCTGAAAGTTATTTACAACCAAAGACTGAGTTACATGCTGAGTAATGACAACCTACAGTCAGAACATATTGTCATTAGTATGTTGAGGTTTCCTTCTGACTTTCTGTGTTAAGCCACAAACATATACTTTATTTTACTATATGCAATCCTATATAAGGACCTATTGTATTTTATTAATTTATGTATTATATCTTGTCTATTATTGTATTGTTCCTGTAAATCATAAACTATAAAAAATATGACGACAAAGACTGAATGATGTCCACTTTATTCCTGTAAGGTGAATGCATTGAATGTGCAGTTACAGCACTTCTAAAAAATAAAGAAGAAAAAGAAATATGAAAAAGAAGAAATTCCTCTAACAACAGTTAGATGAGCAGATTGATACCACTCTCATGTCTGTATGTGTGAATATGCAGCTAGAGCCAGCAGCAGGTTAGCTTAGCTTAGCACGAAGACTGGATACGGGGGAGCAGTTCACCTGTCTCCATCACAAGGACGGATCCACAATATGTATTTTTTTCAACCGATAATTACATGCTTATTATGGACGATACAGATAAGATAATTTCCTATTTTTGTATCATTAAAAGTTCATAACCTAAAGTTTATGCACACCTGAGGGCAAGAAATGCTAAGATGTAGTGAGCAAAGATGGATGATTAAATATTCCATAGCTCAAATAAGATTTGTTGTGTTAGAACTTGTAGACTTTTTCTCTCCTCTCTGAATCCTTGTGGAACATTTATTGCAAATTGCAATCGTGTTGTTTGCCTCTGAAACCGTAAAAAAAAACTGTCCACACCGGTGAGGACATGTTGTCCTCTCTAGTCTACACTGTGTGGCTCTACCCAGGTGCAGCAGGTTGACAACACGACCACAGCATGCTGCATGCTGTCTTCTCTTTCTTCGACTCTGTGTTTATTGGCATATTACAAACCAACTTTAAAAGGTGCATACTGCTACCTACTGTATCAGAGTGTGTAGCTGCTGTGTTTGTGAAAACAATTTTCCCATTATCAACCAATAACTTATCTGCCTGATAACTATTGCGCAGGCTCCAGTCGGCCTACTTTATTCTGTATTATTACACTAATGACACAACCTTGCTCACTTGAGGGTGAAATGGAAGACCACACAGATCGCTGGAGCAGAAAAAAGAGTCGTATTTATTACATCTGTCCCTCACACTTACTTTCCTCTGGCAACATGTGTTGTTGCTGACTTTTTCGCCTTATTTGGTTTGTTGACTACAGGATCTCTGTGAGCAGAGTGAGCGCACTGCTCTGTATTCACTCTCCTGTTTCTGCCCAGGACAGGACAGCCTGTTGGATCAGTGCTACGTATATTGGCCTCAGAATATTTAGGTCTCAGATTTTAATTTAAAAAACTGTTAGCATCATGTTGTGTAGCTATTCATTATGTGGAACATGCTTCATCAGATTTTTTCACGTGATGGTGCAGACTATTTAAAGGGGTTATTTTTTTGTAAAGATCATCTTTTGGCCAGATGCTGCAGTGTGAAACCTCACCTGCTGCCCTGCAACTCTTCCTCTGCAGGATGAATGATTGAAGAGGTTTGCTACAATGTCCACGCTCCCTGTCTCATTAGCTGCTGTCTCATGTTGCCATGTCCATCCACACGACATGCAGCACCAGCCAGGTGTGCGTAACTAGACTTAACCATTTGGAAAATGCACTGCAACAATGCAGTGTTGAATTCAGAGTTTAAAAATATCTCATTGCTAAAATGTTGCATGCAGAGAAGTGTGTTGGCGTGATGGGGTTAATGATAGCTCATCTGTTTGTTGATGCATGTGTTTAAATGGAAAAGAGCTGAATGACGCATCCCTGTTGGATATTAAATCACAGGTTATAATTAGAATAAATGCAGCAGCCTACAGGAAATCTCAGATCACTGAACATCCCAGACACAAATGACATGAATGTAAACCAGAGCCTGTTGACAATGAATGACAGGCAGTTGCTTCTGTGTTTAGAGACTGAATTCTAAGTAAGATGACTCATCCTCTCTTCAGGCCCCTCCCAGTCAAGGGACTGGATGTGCAGCTCAGTGAGTGCTTCGCCATCTAGTGGCCACCAAAAACTTTTACATTATGTTCTAGGAAGACTTCGACAACTAACACGTGCTGACCTAAAGTCTGAAAGGCATCATAGATTATATAATTATAAATATCTCTCACAGTGACACAGACTAAATAGCTGATGTGATTTCAAACGGACGCAGCTCTTCACATGTATTCACACAGCTCGAGTAAAGCCCACCATCCACCACGATCCAGGGGCCATTTGACCTTTCCCAGACTGAATGAGTTTCTTTTGGCTTTTCTCATCTACTGTGTGTACTTACAGAAAAAAACCCAACGTTAAATATTATTGAAAACAGCAGCTTTAAAAGGTCTTCTGTGCCTTCTGGGTTAGTGTTTCACTACATTCACTTTTTAGTTCTAGTTCTTTCTGCAGGGCTGGACAATCTGTGATATAAAATTATTTAAAAATCTCTTCTATTTGTGTGTCACCACACCTCAAAACCATTTTCACACTGAGAGGTGTTTCAAGTAACGTGAAAGTATTAATGGTGTTCAAAGAGAAAGAGTAAATGCCTGTAGACCGAACGTGATTCAAATCAGTTTAATGTCTCATTTTACATCCCTCACCTGTAAACCATTTATATTGGATATCTAACGCTGACCTCTACAGGACAAGTAACACCATGTCATTTCAAAATGTCAACGTACTCCAACTCACATTTTTACTAAAACAAGATGGATGTCATGCAAAAAAGACATAACATCAGAATGTGTTTCAAGAATAGCTGCCTTTATTCAAGTCTAATGCAATTTCCATTTTGAATGTAAAATACTAAAGGTATAAATATGAGAAGTGCAAGTTAAATTGTACTCACCGAGGCATGGCTCCCCTTGTCTGATGAATTCCTCGAATGTACAACAACTTCTGAATAACTTTTCAGAACTTGACTAGAGTTCATTAAAGCTCGTTCAGTCACACTGCGGCAGAGTCTTTTCAAAGAGGACAAACAGAGAAGACTTTTCTTCCTTTCTGGCCTCCACACTGAGGTGACAACCTGAAATACTCAACATTTTAATTACAACTAGCTCATGTTCAAAACAAACATGTAGGCATCAAGTCCAGTAAATTCATAAAAACTTTCAAAAAATGAAAAAACACACACACACACACACTCATTTACATAATCATCTCTGGTTTAGTCTTATATTGCACCATTATCTTCTATAGGAATATATTCTTTAAAAAAAGTACTCAAATTTTTTTTTAAAGTGTACTCAGTATTGACTCGCACTAATATTCATACACAGTAAAGAGAGCATATTTTGTTTATCGGGGCAGATATCAAACCATCTGTATCAAACATATTTTATAAACTCTGGAGGGTAAACTCGGGTACTTTTAAAGTTAAACTTATTTTCAGCTCACCATCTCTTATGGTTCCTTCAGCATTAAATTCATTAAAATGACCTTTACTGCCCCAATTATAGCTCACCTTAACTCAAGTGATAGTTCTCCAGTTTTTAGTTGTCTTAGCTTCAGTTTGGAGTAATGCACGTTTTCTGTACAACTTTGAACTGTCAGTGACATTTCCTGCAGAAATTCAGTTACTCAACACCCCTTCATACACAGTAAACAATAATCATATCAGCAGCGTTCTAACATCTCTAATCAAACTCATTTCTGCACTATTTCTGTTAACACAATTCTAAACTGGACATTGTAGCACATTTACCTCTCTGACACTGTATGATAAATTATACCTCTTTCATGATTCCTGAGGGTTTTCCACTGTGTGTTTAACACGTGTCATAACCAGTAATGATGACTCAGGTTGTTCTCATCGTGAGCTCCTACTGATGAGTGATCAAAGGTCATGAACTATCTTCTATTTGTTCTTTAAATTATGCTGTTGTCCTGTTTGGAATGCGTCATAATGTGTCTGATGTATCCGACAGCTATAGTTGCTGGTTTGTAGATTATGATACAAACGATCATCTCAAAATTGTATTGGATCGTCATTAAACATAATAAAGCAGTAAAAAAAAAAAAAAAAACGTAGCTCCACCTCAACCAGCTACAACATTGTGTGTTATTGCCACAGTAATGAATAGTTGTTCCAATTCTTGGGCCAAAATAAGACCTCAAATGTTTATTAATCTCAAACCCTCTTAACATAAACTGTGAATTGTGGTAATTGGTTTTGTTATATTTCAGGGACACTGAATTTTGTTATTTTTTCACCCTCTAACCAGACTTTAAATAAGGCCTAGTGTGTTTGTAGTAGTCTTTAACATTTGAATCTGTACCCGAGTCATTAATTTAGGCCATCTTAATACTTTACCTGTGAAACAGGAGCAGGTGCAGCCAAGGTTTGAATCATCACCTCACAGCTCCAGGAGAACTTGAATCCCAGCCGTGGCACTATGAGGACACCCAGGAAAGCTGCTCAGGTACCTTTTGTTTGGAGCATCAATGAGCGGGAACAGCACTGTCTCCATGATATACATCCTGCAGCAGATTCTGACTCAGCGATAGCAGAAAACTCTTCCCTCTGCTTTCATATGCAGTTTGGCACAGAATCTTTTAAAGGCGTGTAAATCATATCAACATATCAACTAAAGATTAGTCTTCCCTGCACAGGCAATCTTTTTTGTTTTTTCCTGTTGCATTTCCATTTTAAGGCAAATAAAGCAGCTGCAGTCTCACGGTCTCGACCTCTTCACCGATGCAGAATGAGACACGTTTGAAGAAGTCTGGCACTAGCAGAGACCTTCCCCCAAAACTCCGATGCAAGAACAATAACCAACTACCCGCATGATCACCGCTCTCCTTCTCCAGCTGCTGCAGACGCTGAACCAACATTGCTGGAGCCAGATGAGAGAGAAGACCCGGGGGGGCGCCTTCAAACGCCGCCGTGCCTCCGCTGAAAGACTGTCAAGATGGAGACGAGCCCGGGAACTTTGGCACAAGTTGTGGCGACGGATGAGCACTCTGCTGGTTCTCAGCCACACCTTTGGTCATACATGCCAGAGGCAACTGAGCTCATAAGCCACATATCTGAAGAGACACGGTGACTCTAGATTTGCCTCTGCAGAAGGACTGAAAAGAAGTATTCTAGTATGGCCAAATTTCAATTTGAATGAAGGTCACAAAGAGGTCATTCAACAAATGATGATCAACAAAATGAACACAGAATTGAGAGGCTGACCTCCCTTGATTCTCATACTTCCTCTCCTTTCTGCCGGGAAGGCTCCTGCTGTCAAAGTGATAAAGCCTTTAGAGTTTGATAGACAAATCCAAGAACAGAAAAAGGTCACAAAAGTTGTCTTCCGAAGCACTTGTTTTTCCCACGAAAGAGTAAATTTATTGAAACAAAATCAAGTGCGTGTTGCACTTTGCGTTTTTTTCTGACAGGTATACTTCTTAGGCCCATGAGCACTGATGTTTTCCATTTCTCTCTCCAGATATCCTGAGTATACAAAGCTTTTTTTTATCCATTTGAAACACAGAACTCAAAATCAAAGTATGAAAAACATAACAGTCCTTGAAGGCGTGTAAGGCCACCAGAGGGCGCCCTTCTCTCCTCCGATTCATTCAGAGGTTTTTATCACAGTCCACTGATAGAATAGCAACATTTTCTACTTATAGACTGATCAGTTATTAAACATGTGTATGACATACATATAGCTCTTAATTTTCTAGGTTACATCCTCTTCTTTTCCAACAGTACATGCTTTGTTGGGGTAGTTATTGTGAATTAAGAAAAGTTACCAATATAATCAACCAGTCACTGTTCAACCAAATTGACTATGATGCCAGTAAGAGTACAATATAAAAGGGGTGTACACAAAAGCAACCCTGCATTATATTATGCAACTCAAAACAGACCAATTAGATTTTCACAGCCTTTACTATTTAGTTTTGTTTAGGCTAAGGAAGCTGATTTAATTCCATGGTAATAATATTTAGAGCAGAAATAATTAATATTTGATGGTTCCAGCATCTAAAAAGTGTAGATTTGCTGCTTTTCCTCGTCTTACTCGATGGTACACTGAATATCTTTGGGTTATGGACTGTTGGTAGGATGATAAAAAAGCAAACTGAAAGCATTACCTTAGGAAAGGATGGATATTTTTCACTATTTTTTGTTGTTCTTTAGACCAATTAACTGAATGATTATTCAAGAAAAAAGCTTAATCAATAATGGAAATAATCAGTCCTAAATATTGTTCATAACATAATGCAGTTCAATAACACCTTGAGGTCAGAAATAAACACAGAGCTTAAACTCTCCTAAGACCACATTCTTTGCAAGGCTATTGTACTGAACTGCATTATAATCTACAGGTGCTTGCTGCTTGTGTCCACCCCTACATACACGTACCAGTAGAGAAAAACTGCATTCATTTCACCTTGTCATGTCACATAACCTCCAGGTGTGGCTCAGAAAGAAGCATTGACATTAATGTAATCCAATATATTATTACCCTTAAGGCTAGCATGTTGGTATTTTCAGATATCCAAAAGTAAATCAGGAAAGAGCAGTCAATTCTTGTCCACAATTTTCTTTAGCTTCAAGCAGGGCTGACCAAAACTGACAAAAATAGAGAAGCTGTCATAATGAAACTTTCAATTAGGAAATACTGTAAATGTTTTCTTGGTCAGCAAAAAGTATATGCCTATATTAATGAGCAATGGGTAGAGCTTTAGAGCAAATATATTTCTTTAATCAAGAGAAAATTTCTATGTACATGAGTTTGATTGAATTTCTTCAGAGGCTAGCTGTACAAACATCATAGTACTACAACGTGTGGACACTGTCCAGTTCAATCTGTGCTGAGCACACATAAAATGAAGGCTAAATACTCTGTTTTGAATCTGAAATTCTTTTTTTCTTTTGTTATTGGCAGACATTTTATGAAAGCACATAAAGAAAATGTGTTTCTTCTGAAATGAGATAAGGCAATCCCTAGTAGCTTGCTCTGGATAACTTTAAGCAATATACCCGTCAAGTAATGTACATTTATCTGTTAGCTTAATAGCAGAAGTCACCTGTTTTAATAATCAAATCCACCAGTTGTATCAAAATGTATTCTACTCAATGTGACTCATTTCTATCAACTTTCACCAGGATGAGATAGAAGCTAGCTGTTACTCTGCTTTGTTACCATTTCTTTTCCCTGTTTTTACAACTCACAGATTAACAGTTCATGAGTGTAAAAAGACACATTTATAATTTGAACTTTTTTCATGATGCTCCTCTGATAATGACCATCAACATGTACTCATCCTCTGATTTGGCAAAGGCTTTGGCAGAGGCATCCAGGAACTGCTGTGAGAACTCACAAGGGGGGAAAACATGAAGGACTCCTCCGTGGTCCTTGTCACGGCTGCCCCCCACGGGGAGGCTGATGATGCCGGCCGCCTCCTTCTGCTTCAGGTAGGACACCAGGTTCTTCAGTGGTCTCTCGTTGGAGTTGCTGGCATCCTGGACACCCCCATCTTCAGATTTCCCAGGCACGGCCAGGAGGATAGAGCATCCGTTGGAGCCGGCAGCCTTGATGCGACGAGAAACCTCATCCAGCTTGGGCTGGTCCAGGCGCAGGCGTTGGCTGATCTTCAACTGGGACACTTGACCCCCTGTAGAGCCCTCCACCAGCAGGCTGGTAGCCACTGCCATGTCCCCCTCCAGCAGGTGCAGTGATGTAGCGAAGCTGCTATTCTTCAACAGGAGGTCGCCCTGCCAGGCTTGACTCAGCTTCTGGCCTCCAGCTGCCAGCTTAGACTGCTGGCCAGACTTGGAGGAAGAGGATGATCCCCAGCGATCCTCCTTTTTCATTGGACTCTTAGACAAGTCACTGGCTTTGCGTTTGCGGTCCTTATCAGAGCAGGATCCTGGCTCAGTTGGGCTAAGTGTTTTTCTTCTCTTCTCACCAAAACCAGTGTCCTGGCGCTCTCTAACAGGGGAGGTTCTGCCAGAGCGAGGCAGGCGTTCAGGGTCACTGTAGCGTCCCCCATCCCAGCTGCTCCCTCCAGGGCTGCGCTCTAATGAGCTGCCGTGACGGCGCAGACCATAGTCACTGATATCAGGTGAGTGATCCAGCCGGGGGACGTCATCCAAATGTCTCCTTTTGCGGCTTAGATCTCGGCCTTGGAACTCACGCTCTACAGACCAGATCTCACAGGAACGTCTCTCCAGATGATCTATGGAATCGAAGCCTGCCCCTCGCATCCTGTCGTGGACACCAAGGACAGGCCATGCAGGGCTGGGGTACAGATCCCTGTCTCTGAAGCGGGCAGGAATTGGAGGGGACCTCTCTCTCACTCTCACTGAGTCAGTAAGGCGGTGGGGAAATGGCTCAGGAACTAAGTCATAGTGTGGCAGGGGGAGAGGGAGCTGCGTGTACTGCTGCTGCTGCTGGTAACGATGCTCAGTGTCTGCAAAGTCCACTCTGAGTCTCCTGTCAGGGCCACCGAGGGGGAAGCCCCTCATGTGAGTACATGCAGCCTGAGCAGCATCCAAACTTTCATACTGGATGTAAGCCCACACCTCACCTTTCCTGTAGTCTATAGTCCTGATGGTGCCAAAGCGGTCAAACTCCTTGGCCAGTGCAGCAAGTGGAACCCAAGGTCCAAGGCCCCCCACCCACAACCGGGTAGAGGGTGTAGGTTTACCATAGCCAATTTTAATAGGGTTGTGGCCCACCACCTTTCCTGACATTACCACTTTGGCACGGTGAGCCATGTCAAGATTTTCAAACTTGATGAATCCATAGGTGTTGCTCTGGCCTCTCACTGCCCGCTTTATGTCCACCTCCGTTATCACCCCAAACCTGTCGAACGCCCTCCTCAGGTCACTCTCGGTCACACTGACGTCCAGATTTCCCAGAAACAAAGTCCTGTTTGCCCTCTGGTCATCCTCAGGGCTCATCATCAGGTCCTCGTCACGGTAAACAGCACATTCCGGGATGAACGGGGGTCTATTCCTGGCATCATACATTGAAAACTCTCTGTCTCTTTCCAGATCTCTTATGTGAAGTGGTGGAGGAGGGGGAAGACGGCCCAGAGCCAACTGCTGCAACCGGTAGTCTCTGTATCCCAAACCAGTGGGGGACAGGGGTCTCTGGGAGTGGAGATGTCTCTGTCCTGAGGGAAAATTGTCTTTTAAAACAGGCGAGCGGCTTCTGCGCCTGTTCATGTAAACTGTCTCGATTTTCAGGGGCCGGTCGTACAGCACCAGTTTCCCGCGGGCGTGTTTCGCCGCCCGGGCGTCCTCCGGGCGCCTGAAGTTCACAAATGCAACCCTCTCGTCGTTTTCTCGACTAATTTTAACACTCACGTCCCCAAACCTCTTAAACTCATGGAAAAGTCCGTCCTCTATCTCCTCGTCGTTCAACTGCGAGCCCAGTTCACTTATTTTGAGAGTCTTGTACTCACTTTCCGGATTCGACGGAGGCCGGGGGTCGCTGCGTGAACCGGACCTGGATGTTTCCGCGGCAATGTCAGCGCTGCCGTACGGCTTGTTCATCGAATTAACTCCGTAGTCGTAACCGCTACCAGTCCGGTTTGAAGAATTGTGTCCGTCTGAATCCCTCGCGTCTCTTTTCTCACTGTGTAAACTTCTCCTTTGCGCGGAACCATTACCGTTGTTGCTTCCAATGGTCGACAGGGAGCCGGTCTTCTTGACGCCCGAGTTGCTTCCCCCTCGGTCTCTGCTATCATCGGGCGCCCGGGAGCGTTTCTTCACCGGCGATCGCTCTTTCCCCTTCATTACAGTCGATATCTGCGGTCTACACACAATAATCTGTGGGATTATAATATCGATCACCCACTGAAGTAAACCTAAAATATATTTTTTTTCCTGCGCGGCTTCCACTACACTCTCAAGCGAGTGCCACAACCGCCATGTTGGAATACTACTTGCACTACTGTACCGGAAGCCCCGCCCACTCGCCTTTAGAAGGAGATGATTGGCTCTGTAGGTTGTCACTCGTGTGAACAGGAAGCACACTCGCCTATTACAAACAAGGGTGCGGCTCTGTACTGCTGTGGGGTCAAAGTCCTGAAGGCAGAAGATGATTTTAAAGATAGTGATTGAGACAAACTGCAGCTTTAGGGAGAGCCGAATAAGCGGAAGTTTGCCTTTTAATCTAATCCTTTTTTTTTTTGAATGAATACATGTTCATTGAAATACAGTATTATTTGATTGAGCACACATGTATTGAGCATTGAGTGGCACTAAATGTTTGAGTGACAAAATGTTCTGGGTAAGTATTCTTACAGGAAGGCTACATGGTGTCCTTGAAGTGATACACTGATAATGTTGAGTAATACATGGTAGAAAAACAGTTTCATTCAGTGGAGGAGGGGCGTACTGCTGAGAGCAAGGACCTAAAAAGCTGTCTGCATTCATGCAGTGGTAGCCTACTATTGAGGTAAAGTGAAGCAGGTCAGATCCTGGTCAGGGCCAGCTGTGGGTCTGCACTGTGATGGAATAAGATGCAAAGTGCTGTGGAAAGTGATGGAATGCAACTGAGTATAATCAAGTACTGTCCTACTAATTCAAGGTACTTGCGCTTTACTTGAGTATTTCCATTTTATGCACCTTTATACATCTACTCCACTGCACCTCAAAGGCAAATATTGTAGTTTTACCTGCACTGCATTTGTCTGAAAGCTTTAGTTACTCATTACTTTACAAATTAGAATTTTTCATACCGCCCCTGTCCAGTGAAACCCGTGTATTTCCAAATTTGTTGATTTTGAAGTTCTCTAATAAACTGAAGGATTATTACTTAGGAATATTATTACACACACACACACACACACACACACATATTTGTTCAGTATCCAGCAGTGTATATATATACACTGCTGGATACTGAACAAATACGTTTTTACCCAATTTTCACCAGTAGGGGGCAAAGAAGTTCCTCCTAACGACCACATCAGCTGCAGTTTCTCATTGAAACAGGAAGTACTAACTGTCAGACCGACAAAACATTTCTATGCTGCCTGAAAGGAGACAGTCTGCTCAGTGGCTGTCAGAAATGCAGTGAAACAGTTCTCTTAGGAAACCTCAGTCAATGTGTCTCGATGTCTAGTCTGCCTATTTTCAAGATTTGAATTGGATATAGTCCTGTCTCATGACTCAGCATAAAACATGAAGAAAGTACGATAGAGAATATCTATAAAACATCCAACAACAACAAAACAAAAATTGTTCAAACTCAGTTAAACTTTTGTTTCAGTTATTTTGTTTTAAACAGTTATTTGTTCTGAAAATTTTCCGAATCAAACCAAAATGTATTATCACATGTAAGAATGTTTTAAGCTTTGATACATTAATTGGGCTGTTTGTTTTCTGTGTTCTGTTAAACAAAAAATACTGATATTCCACCAAAGCATGATCAAAATAAAAACTGCACAACAAAACAAAAGACACAAACATCAAATACACTACCACATTTGTAGCCTATATATTGCACCTGTACACAAAGCCTTACTTACAGCTCGTCTTCCTATATCACTTTTCACATTTCTTTACCTTTTATCTATACAAAGTCTTAATATCCTGCTGTATTCCCTCACAGACTCAGTGCAAAAACATACAGTATGGTCTATAATGTACCCCCCAAAGCCTGCTCAATGATGACCTTCACCTCACATCATTTTGAATTCAATCTGTTTCAGAAGCGAACTTGAGTTTATTTCCATTTCAATGAATCCTTTTACGCTTGTTTTTTCTCCCAGTAATTCAACTGCACCATCCAAAGTTGCATTTCAGTCTGAGTCATCATCCACATTATACCAATCTGGATTTTTTTTTTTATTAGTGATGAATAAAATGTTGTGACATCTATGTAGGGCGCTCCCACGCGTAGGATTACAGCCTGCAGGACATCAGAGGTGGTCGTCATTTATTAAACTGTGTTGCTTTAAGCTGACAGTTCAGAAACTTCTGTCTCCTCTTTCTTTACGTTCCACCGTGAAACATGCCAGCATACATACCCACACATGCATGCAAATGAATTTGAATTTCTATTTCTTTATCTGAGCTGGAGGAGATTCCTAAAAACTTTTTCCTCAAGAAATGCTGTTTTCTCTGTCCAGATTAATTTCCAACAAAGTTCACCTTTACGAATAGAAATAAAAGAATCACATCTTGATGCTATTACCTTAATTAGAATTTTTAACAAAAAGGACATAATCACACTTCTGGTTTCAAATTGTGTCGTATTTATTTATTAATAATAATAATAATAATAACAACTTTTATAACTTTAATAACTAAGCATTTTTTTTAGCTCACTGAGTCCAACTCTATTATTTTCTAAAAACATGCAATGTGCTTTGCTGCAGGGGTATTTTAAAAGGATTATGTCGTCTAAACAAATGGGGACGGGAGCTTTGCCCTCAGCCCATGTGAGCTGGACTGGCCCCTCTTTGAGAGACCATCTGGTGAAGTTCTTCTATAGGCTGTCACATGACCCCCGCGCAGGCCCAGCAAGGCAATCTGCCACTCAGTATTAAAATGGGTTTAAAAATGTGTGTGTGTGCCTATAAAGGTAGTATGAGGGGGTGACTTTGCTTTAAATGTCTTTCCAGTAATCAGTTGGTTTGTCTCTTGAAATGGAGCAACGAAAGAATGTATCCTTCAGCGATGATAATTATCATTGTTTTGCATGTTCACACCACCTAACCCCCACGTTTTCATTAATTTAATATCAATATAATAATAATAACTGATGCTGTTTCAGGCCATCTAAAATTTACCAAGGCTGCTGCTGTGAATCTGATATATGAAGCCTTGAGTATATTGCAACAGATAGGTGTTTCATCTGTTAATAACCATCAAAAACAGAATGGGGGGATTTTGTTAATGAACTGTCAAAGGGGAAACTGTCAAAGGATTAGTGAGGGGAAAAACAGCTTTTAATGAGTTTCTATTTTTGTGTGTCGCATTAAGGTGAACAGCAGGCCCAACCCACTGCAATCTGAAGCTTTCATGTGACACGGGATGCTTCATGACAGATCTCTCTGTACATCTCTGACATCAACCCACCAAAAATATAATCAAACCTTCATCTGTCTCACCTGAACCAGCATGAAGTGGACAATCAAACTGAGAGCCACCTACTGTGACGCATCACAGCTGGTTTTTAAATGCACTCATCTGTTATGTTTCTCATGATATCCTGATGCCGATTTTATGACAAAACTCCTCATACAACAGTTTTTGATAACAACCAGCATAAATAAACACACCACCTTGGAGTGCTGCTGCATGGTGGAGCACTGCAGTGTTTCTGTTCGAGCCCAATATGACCCACTTTCTCAATTGTCTGAACATCTGCACAACAGCAGCACATCCCAGCACACTGATGCACTCTGGGAGAGCAGGAGGTGCCACAGTACCATGAGGATGCATCGAGAGATGAAGTTAAAACCCAAGATGGTCGGGTGTTATTTGACACGTGAAATAAAGCCAAACAATGCATCCAACATCAATTAACTTTAACCCATTTAGCTAACAGAGTCATTGAACTATCAGTGCATTGATCACTGAGAGCAATTTCATGCATGTGGGCTGACAACATGCAGACATTGATTGCTTTAACTCATTCATTCACATCGTCAAAAGTGCTCACATTCACTTGCTTTCAGCAGTAATTACAGTGTAGATGTAATTATGTTTGTTCAACTGCTTGTACGAAGAATAATGGACTAGATAAGCAATACCACAGAGCCCAGTGCTGGCTGAAGCTTTTTTTAGGAGCTGAGAGTGACCCAGACAGCACAAAACACAAGGGGAGAGAGAGAGGAGGGAGGAAAGGGATGGGGAGGAGGAATATAAATGAGACTGGAGTGAAGGAAAAGTACTGGGCGGATGTGATGCCGCAGATGCAGAATGATGCATGAGTGCACGTGAGTGGAAGTGGGCATGAGAGAGCATAAAAGAAAGTGGGTGCTGCAAGTGACGGGGAGGCGATGTGAAGTTAGAGGCAGCTGAAGGTGAACAGCAGAGAGGAGTGGAAATATGCTGAAAGGGTGCTGACGTCAGACGCCATGAACCACAAGAATATCACAGAGGATATTTGAAGTAAAGATTCCAGAGAGAAACATTCATCACAAGAGGAAAGGAATGAAAGCAGGTGATAAAAATGTGGAGTCATCAAGATGAACCTCATAGAAAAAAATCTGAGAGAAGTAGAGTTGAGTGTAGTAGCACCCAGTCTGGAAATTTGTTGACTGGTCAAGCAAATATCTCTACAACTACTGGATGGAATGCTATTAAATTCTGTAAATTCATGGTTCCCAGAGGATGAATCTTACTGACCTTTCCTCTAATGCCACATTGAGGTTTACATCTGAGATTTTGTGTTAAATATTTCAACAACTTTTGGATTGACGTCCATGAAATCTGGTACAGACATACAGTACATGGCCCCCTCAGGATGAATTTTAATCACTTTGGTTAATCCCTGACTTTCCATCACCATAATCTGGTCAAAATTTGTCAGATTTGTCCCATAATGTATTTTTGACCAAATATCAGCAAAACTAATGACAATTCCCATCAGCCTCTGCACTTTGTGTGTAGTGCTTATTACCAAATGTTAGCACGCTAACTCTTTAACTAAGGGAGTGAGCATGGTAAACATTATACCTGCTAAAAATCAGCATAGTAGTATTTTTAGCTTTAGCATTAGGTCAGCGCACTGCTGAGACTAAGCACAGCCTCACTGAGCTGCTTGTATGGCTGTTTAACAAAACCATGTACTCTGCAGTTTGTCACGTGGGACTGAAGTTAAAAGGTTTAGGTAGTTAAAGGACACGGGATAAGGGAAGGCAGAACAAAGTTGCAGCTCCTCCAACCCAGATGGGACTATTCGGTCATTTGCTAACCAGAGAGGGCAGCAGCCCTACGGTGCCAGGCCTGCAAGGCTGCTGATGCAGGCTTAACAAAGCCTCAACACATTGCTGTCCAATTAGCAGATGCCCAGCAGCACTACTTGGTCAAAAGCACTTCAGTATTAGTTTTCTGGATGTTTCATTTTACAATATCACTTCATTGTCATGCTATGATTTTAACTTTTCCATTTTTATCTCAGAGATTTTTTTTTGTCAGATATTTTCTCCCATGAGACGAGATGGCAAAAAGGTTGTGGAAGCACTGCAGATGATCATGTTTCATCCAGTTCTAAAACTTGCTCCAACAAGAGGGAAAAAGAATATCTGAGGAAAGAGATGAAACATAATTTAAGAAGGAGGTATTAACTACCTAAATGACCTATGATTTGGATTAAATACATTTTAATCTGTCACCTACAGTATATGATGCCCCAGAAACTTCAGAGACCTGAGACCAAACTAAGAAGAGAGTAAACCTAGCAGGACACACATGCGTGGATGTTTTAGGTGCATTTTGTTACACTTCAGCTACAGGAAAAAGCAATTTATCGAGGGAGGAATGCAGAAAGGAGAGTACAGAGATGAGACAAAGTCTGTCATATGATCCTGAGGTTGCCACAGCAACTGATCCCAGTCGTCAGCTCGAAGAAGGTGCATCAAAAGCGTCACCGAACAAGATCCAGCTCTGGAAATAGGAAAGAGAGATCGGACCCCGAGCTTGTGTGGATGCTACTCATGAGTCTCATGAGCTGTCATTCAATCTACTGTAGAGGTCATCTCATTTGAAGTCCGTTCAAGCTGTATTAGAGCTTATTAAACAGAATTTTGTTTTCACAGAGAGTTAACTGAATTCCACATATTTACTCCCCTTTGCTATGTACCATCACTTATACCATAACGATGATAATGATGCAGATGAAGAGAAACACCAAGAACAAAATGAGGAAGCACATCCCATTAAGAAGATCAAGGAGACGGATAGGGGAGAAAATAAATCCATAAGGTCACGGGATGAAAAACAGCCTTTCGGTGATGTCTTCCTCCCCATCTCTGTGGTTTTAAAGAACATCCTGGTGACTTCATGATTTATGGTCCCCTGGGTGAGCGTGTCTGCTGCAGTCATGTCGCATGTCCAATGTCTCACAGAGAAATGACCACCCAGTGCAAGACCGAAGACTTAACATTTGATCAGGAAGATCTAGCAGTTAGTCAGAGATTAGTCTTCTATGAAGAGAATTACATGTAGAGAAATCCCAAATCCCAAATGAGGATTCTGATAAAAACTGTGTTGTACAGACTTATATCAATGTAAGTCTTAAGTCCTCCTTAAGTACATTAATTAAGTAAATGTACTTGAGTAACACAACATTTCAAAAAGACATTTTGAACTCCACTACATTTATTAGAAGGCTGCAGTGCTTTTTCAGTTTATGCTACGAGACATGCTGTTTGATGAGTTTATGAAATATGCAATAAATAAACCCTCCAAATAAAGCAGCTAAAATTAACTCCATCTTGGTCAACTACATACATTAAAGCACTGCTTACATGTTAATGCCTCAATAATGATCCAATAACCCAAAAATAACAGAGGCAATTTTTATTATGTACTTTAACTTAAGTATATTTGTGAATGCAGGACTTTTACTTGTAATTGGGTATTTTAATTGATGGCAGGTCTATTGCTACATTTACTAAGTAAATAAGATAATGACACATTTGCTTGTCTGCAAGTACAAAATATCCTTCCTATTATTGTTCATGTATTTATAATGAACTTTATTAATTCACTAATGCACATTCATTGTTGAGCATTTGGAAAGGCTTGCTCATCTGTTTCCCAGTGTGCATATTTCATACCAACAGCCACACTGTGTTTTTGAGGCGATGCTAACAAAAGCTACAAACACTATAAACACTATGACCTTAAGAATAAGACTTGTTTTTGTTTTTTTTTCTCTGCTCATACCATGCTGCTATTCTGACAGGCCAGTGTTGAATGGCTTCAATTTTTTATCAGTTGAAAGAGGGATGACGAAGGCTGCGTCACACACTCTCTCGTCCTCAGGTAGGAGTGGATAACCTTGACAAATACGCGCGCAGTTTTGCCACTATCTTGCCCCCCTCAGCATCCCACCTTCCCGCGCACAGACGCTGTGATGGCCGGAAGTTTCAGACAACAAGTGAGCGGCACTTTGTGCGTCACGGTGCGCCCCGGAGTCTCCACCCTACATGTCAATTGGAGGCATAGCAGCATGTGATCCTCCGTCCTGCAGCGTCCCGTGAGCGCACAGTCAGTTCCACACCGAGATCAAGTGCTGCCCATCCCCATGCCTCTCTACAGATCTTCTCTGACATCTACGTCCACGATAAACCCTGGATACTGTTGATCGCTGCTAAAGACTCACGGTGAGAAACATTTTTATTCTAACATCCCTCCGCTGTGCATCTCTCTCTGATAGGCAAAACAGCGCGATAGGTGGTGTCACCTGTTTTTTTTAAAAAAAGAGGTCCATTACAACAGAAAGTTCACAGACAGCTGGTGAAGAGTTTCGCTTGCTTTGTTTTAATGCCTTGAACGCTCCCGTGAAGTTGTCTATGATCGTGTATGATTTGCATCATGACCGAGATGAGCTCCGGTTTACACCAGAGGTCATAAAATAATCGTGCTTGACCTTGGTTGTGTTTAAAAGTCGTCGCATCACTCATGGTGAGGCGTCAGATCAGGGACTGCAAAACACCGGACTATCAGCATCAGCACCAGATGTGTCCCCTCACAGTAAGTGATCCGTGCTGAGGTGTTGATGAGGGAGGGTGTTCACGAGCTTTACGCGACCTGCAGCTGTTCTGCGCAGGTGTATGTTGGAGCTGAAAGAGGTTTTTATTTAAAAACAAAAAAACAAACAACAAATATCCTAATGTTTTAGATTTACAGATTTAAAGCTAGTATCTAGTGTTGCCTGTAAGCAAACCAAAGGCATCAGACTTTTAATACTTAGTTTCCGATGTGAAGCAGCTGATTAATCTGCAGTGTGACTTTAAAAAGAGGCTGTTAATCACAAGACCAGTGATAAATTAATAATTAATAAGTGCAGAAATCCAAACAGGACTGATGAAGCTGATACCTGCAGGGTCTGCTGTTCAGTGGGTGTAAACCTCATTGCTTTCTATTCAATTATAAAACACAGACAAATGTGAATATGCATATTTATTACTGGTGATGTTGCCCCGTACATGAGAGTGTAACTTGGTTTTGTGATATGGTGGCGAGGGTTGAACCTGTGACCTTGTTGGTGCTGGAAAGTTACCAGCGTTAAATATGATTTCTTAACACTAATTTTTATTCAAAGACACGCTTGCAGTAATGAAATAATAGGTGTTCCTTAAATGTGATAAAGACTCTCAGTATTATTTATAGTCATTCGGCTCACATGCACATATACACTGTGATGATTCCATATTTTTGGACTTGACAGAAAGTTTAGGCTTATCTGTAACTATTTTGATAATCATTAAGTTAAATTCCAGTGATTTTTCAAGCCAAAATAACAAATATTTCCTTATTCCAGCCTGTCATTTGTGAGGGTTTGCTGCTGTTCTCTGTCATAAGTGATAAAAATATCTTTGGGTTTTGGACTGTTAACACGTTTTTTTGATGCTTTATTAATTGTTAGTTTCAGCTCAAGTCTTGGGGCATCCATCCTTAGATGCAACATGTACTCACGACAGAAGATATGACATGACAAACTGTGTTCCTGAACAATATATGATTCCTAAAAGAAATGACATAATTTTTGTCCAAATACAGAAAATGACTCTATATTGCACTTTCTGCTGTGGATGTGACATTTGTACAAAATAAGTCATTTATGCGATTTTAGTAGAAGTGATGTATTGTATGTGGTAGTGTAGAAATGCACTCTATCTATGCATTGTTCTGATTCAAGAAAGAGAATAAATAAACCAGGCAGATATTTGCACAGGGTCATGGGTAAATTCTTCCGTTTTTAACTCAGTACTGAAAAGATCTTAAGGACACACAAGACAAAGAGAACATTTCAGGCCCAATTAAAAGGCCTTTTCATGCCATGGTAGAAATAGCTTCACACAGTCAGTCTCTCAGCGTCATCTGAACTGTGCGCTTTTTGGATTATAGGTTGACTGAGTTGTTTTCATTTCTCGGTGTTGGCTGGATGATGCAGCCTCTGATTGATATTACGTGCCTTGTACACTGTAGGATAGAATTGGATGACAAGACAGAAAAGCAGCGCTGGGGGCTTAACAGTTAATGCACACAGGATTATAAAGACTTGTGAATGGCTGTGGATTATTGCATCACAGGCTCATCTTGACATGCACAGACGAGGAAATCTGTTGGGAAAAATACCTAAGCAAGTGAAGCAAATATTCTGAGAACAAATGAATGGGATTTCGGAGTTTTTACAGTTTTCTTGTGTCTGCGAGTGCTCTGACAGTGATTGTGTGGAGTTTATGCTCTTTGCTGGAGTTTGTTTTCGGCTGATGTAAGCAGTGAGTGCTGTGACGATAAAGGCTCGTGTGCATCACTGCTGTTGCATCACACTTGAGGTGCAGCATCATTCTCTATACTGTTTCCTTTAGCAATCCATTTTCCTCCATCAGCAGGGCTTTGGTGACTTGATCAGTCACTACCAACGCAGACAATCAAAAATCGTGAGATAGTTTTTATTCATAGTCTTTTTTTTACTTGCGTGTTCAAATATCCCACAAGCTTCGCATTGTTTAGAAGTCAGGTTTTTATAATGGAGAATCGAGTCACTCAATAAGTAATGAGCCTGCACAGGGGCTCGTGATGTGGATCAGGAGAACACATGACGGCACTTCATCCAAAACATCATGTTCATTTCCTCCATTACGTTTGGGTTGAACCAACCACTCCCTGAAAGAGGGGTGAGGACGGATGTTGCTGCGATGCTTCCGAGGATTATGGGGATTTACGGGGGGGAGAAAAAAAGCTTCACTAAAGTTAAGCTTTACAGAACAGGGAAATTGAATAGAACAATTTGCAGGATTGGGAATTTTTTGGAATCAAAAACACTGCGTGAGAGACAAATAGCTGTGGTGGGATGTTTTTTTGTTTGTTTTGTTTTGTTTTTTGTCTCTCTACGTTGACATTGGTGTGGCAAATGTTCTCCTGTCTTCATGTTGACATTCTTCATGGCTCTGGAGAGAACAATGTGTTACAATTCATGGTCTTATTACAAGCCCAACCAAGCACTAAATGGAGGAATAATTGTGTCAGTGACTGACAGCCAGGAAACGGAAACTTTAAATGACTGTACATTAAATGATCCTTGTCAAGGGCACAAAGCTGATTCTTTTATTTAAAATATAGGCTATTTTCTGGCATTTTTTCCAATAATAGAACATTATTACATTTTAATTTTGATGATGTCCTTGAAATACAAATTTTCTATTTGACCTTTTTGTTTTTCTGATGCAGGACTGAGCCCACACCTGAAATCACTCACCAGCACCTCCCTTATAGCTCCATCCATCCATCTCTTCTCCTCTCTCTGCCTGTATCACTTCTTCCTCTTACTACCAGTCTCTGTCTCGCTCTCTCATCACCCCCACCCCCTTCCCGACCCCGATGCCTAAGAACAGCAAGGTGACGCAGCACGAGCAGAGCCATGAGCACGTCACAGAGTCGGTGGCTGACCTGCTCGCACATGAGGAGCCGCTGGACTACAAGAGCAACTCCTTGAATGTCGGAGGGGTGCCCGTGAAGAAAGTGCCGCAGATAGAGGTGCCTGAAAATGACGGACGCCCCGCCTGGAACAGCAAACTGCAGTACATCCTGGCCCAGGTGGGCTTCTCTGTGGGCCTGGGGAATGTGTGGCGCTTCCCTTACCTGTGTCAGAAGAATGGAGGAGGTGAGTTACTGGTATTTGTCCAAGCTGCTGATCACATTTACTGTCACTGAGCTCAAGTGGAGTCAAGTTAAGATTTAGTTATTTTTAAAGGCCGCAAGCCACACATATGTAGTGCTCCAATTTTTATTTTTAACTTTATTTTTCTACTAATAAACATCAATGGCATCAGAACATCTAAAAGATTGTTTCATTTTTCTTTTATGTTGATTTTGGAATATGTCCAGCACTCCTGCTTCAGATTTAAATATGAGATATTGGGCAATATTGGACAAATATTGGATGGATTGCCATGAGATTTGGTGCAGATATTCAAATCTTTCTCAGGATGATTTGTAAGAACTTTGATCCCTTGGCTTTTTGCCATCATCGGGGCAAAATTAAATTAATTTGTACAAGCCTTACAAAGCTTATGGCGTTCCCATCTGCCCATCAGCTGCACTTTTTTTGTGCTAATTAGCATGCTAATATGCTAACCTTGAATGGTGAACATGTTTAACAGTATACATGCTAAACATCAGCACATTAGTATTGTCACTGTCAACATCAGGATATATGAAAGTACTTTTACACGCACGTAACATTACTGTACATTTGCTTTGGCACAACCTGCAGCCTTGACACAAAGGCTAAGCAATAATACATTATTATACTTTATTAAATTAAATTTCAAGTTACAAGTTATCGATTCTGTTATCTAAATTCATTATTCAAACCAACTGTAATTAAAAACTAACACAATTAGTTACTGAAGTTCTTATTTATAATATATGTTACATGCAACAACCATATTGCCATATCGTTTTATATCTGGATATGGAGTCAATATTCACATGTCACATTAACATGATTCTGATTTAAATTTTTTTTTACAACAACACAAATGCTCACATATGAAGTCCACCTCTGCTTAGCTTCTTGTTCATATCTCTTACTTGTAGTGGCTTAGTAACCCATGACCATCGCAGACTACATGTCACTTCCATCCAGTGCAGAAGCGCCAAGAGAGCAGCTGTATTGTGCAGCAGACAAGCCAAGTCTAAATATAGCTGCACTATTGATTACTACTGCCAGCAGAGCAGGTCGGAGTCAGCTGATACTCTGTAAACAGAAAAGAGTTTGATAAAAAAGCTGAATGTAACTGTATAGTCATGAGGATTTATTTTGGTCTGGGGTACATGTAATCCGAGGCATACACAGTGTAAACCTGTGTTCACTATACATGAGAAACACCCTGCCATCATGGACTGATATGCTGCTTAATGTTCTTGTGTTTGCTGCTTTACTGCCCGTGTCTGATATAGGCAGGATTTATTGCCTATAGACAGGATTTAATGACACTAGACTCCCAGACCCGTCAGGTTATGTGACCTGGAGAGCGGCCATTTGTCACTCCATAATTTACTGTCAGGCAGCCAATTACAGACACATTAAAGGTCTGTGTTGTTTGGGAGTTATGGCTGGGGATCCCCCTCCGTCGTTACACCATTATGCTCTGGATTCTGTCGTATGACATATCTATTATGCTCCAGTTTAAATAACCTGTGATGGAGTGGTTGATTTCAGGATCCTTGCCAAGGCACCAAACTTCACACTTCATATAACCTAACTATCCTCTCTATTTCAGATTTCTTGATTTACTCTCACCTCCCCTTATGTCTCTGCCTCATTATTCCTCCCACTATCAAATGTGTGTGCCACTGTATGTAAATCCTACTTTTTGATGTATTAATAGTAGCACATGCTTGCCTGTAATAAGTTCCGGATGATGACTCCCCCTCAGTACATAAAACACAGTTGAATCCTGATTATGCCTCTTTGGATTAAGCTGCAACAGGACAAATATAGACTTCCATCAAAATTCAAATGAAATTCAAGGAATATTAGTGAGGAGGGGTGTTTGGGTAAATATATTTCACTGAACCACAGTATCACATTTTGTAAGTGATACTGGTTGAAATTGTTTAATTACTGGACAAATGTTGCAAATAAACTGGAAAAAATGTTTATACCTATCACATTGTTAAAGGATGATACCAGTATACTTGCATGTGTTAGTCTATTTACTACAAATCACTCATAGAATTACCAGAAAAATATTAAACCCATGCGATACATCTGAATACGCCTGTCTTTTAAAGATACAACATACAAGGTGTAGAGGAAGCCTGCGATTATTGTCTTTGTCAGTGTGTTTGCTCCTCTGCATGTATGTGAGGTGGACAAAATATTAAAAACAGTCTAATAAGAAAACACCACTGACTATATCCTCAAAACGTTGAATTTACTGTAATTTACAAACAAACAAGGAAAGCACTGGTCTCAACAAAAGCAGCAATGTAGTATTATGTGAAAAGTGGAATGTTAAGTGTACATTATTTAAAGTAAAAGCAGTTTAGTCTAAAAAAAATGACAACAGCTCAATCTCTGATATTTTGTTCATTAATAAATTGTAAATTCTTTGTGTCTGTGGCAAAAGATGAAGGACAAACATCTCCATTCTTTGTCTGCGTCAAACATATTACTTCCCTTGGCCTCTGTCTGTGTCTCTATTTTTGTTCAAATCGTACGACTTGTCACATTTGCCTTGAGCTGCTTCATACAGTGTACAGTACAAGCCTCCTCGTTTTCCAGGTGCCTATTTGGTTCCCTACTTCATCCTCCTCCTCCTCATCGGCATCCCGCTCTTCTTCTTGGAGCTGGCTGTGGGTCAGAAGATCCGACGTGGGAGCATTGGGGTCTGGAACTACGTCTGTCCCAGTCTGGGTGGGATAGGGGTATCCAGTCTGATGGTAAGAGGAAAAGGGCACTGATTTTTTTGTTGTTTGTTTGTTTGTTCAATGTGTTTAATGTAAATCAGAATAATCTCTATTGCCTAAAAAATAGTCTTTATAATAATATATTTGGCATGCTGTAGTTGTTAAAGTCTCTTTAGGGTGCCAGTGACAGCGGTGTGGGGGAGAGAAAAGGTGTGAGAAATATATCTGCTGCACATTGCAGCAGTCTATCTATCTATCATCATCATCATCTATCTATGTCTGTGTCTTCTGAATGTTTATAGCATGTAACAACCATGTAACTGATATGGCAATGAGCAGGATAAAGTTACAGGAAAATCTAGAGTCGCCACAACAGCCGTCACGCTGCCTCAGCCTTATTGATGTGTTTGAGAGTGAAAGGTAGCCGGTTTTTTAATAGTTGCATGGCTGGCGCAGAAGTAGCTATAAATATCTTGTGGAAGATCAACGTTGAAAAGAGAACACTTTAAATATTCATGCTTTCCACAACCTTATTTAGCTTGTGAATGTCCTGGCTGGCACGACTGCTCAGAAGACTGACAGCAGCCGGGGACATGAATAAAGCATAAAGCCTCATTTGCATTCTTTTCTCACTTTGTGCAGATCTCATTATACAATTTAACAAATGTATAAAATATGACACCTTGGTAACCACTATCTATCTATCTATCTATCTATCTATCTATCTATCTATCTATCTATCTATCTATCTATCTATCTATCTATCTGTCTGTCTGTCTGTCTGTCTGTCTGTCTGTCTGTCTATCTGTCTGTCTGTCTGTCTGTCTGTCTATCTGTCTGTCTGTCTGTCTATCTATCTATCTGTCTGTCTGTCTGTCTGTCTATCTATCTGTCTGTCTGTCTGTCTGTCTGTCTATCTGTCTATCTATCTGTCTGTCTGTCTGTCTGTCTGTCTGTCTGTCTGTCTATCTATCTATCTATCTATCTAGGTGTGCGGCTTTGTCGGCCTCTACTATAATGTGATCATTGGCTGGAGCATCTTCTATTTCTTCCAGTCCTTCCAGTATCCTCTTCCATGGAGTGATTGTCCGATCAGAAAGAATGGGACCCTTGCCAGTGAGTGACTTCAAAAACTAAATAAAACAGACGAGGAAAGTTATATTTGTAGCGGAATTTTAGAGGAATTTTGCTGTGAGGTGCTTTGTATAAAGCAATTAAATAGTCCTATTTTGGAAGAGGAAAACTGAAATCGATTAAGCGATGCTAGAATAGAGCCGCTAGCTTCGCTCAATCGATTTTAGTTTTCCTCCTTCCTGAGCAGTGCTTTTACCTAAATGCTAAAGACATGCTGACATGGTCACAATGGTAATGCTAACAAGCTGATGCAATCATGTTCCCATATTCACCATCTTAGTTTAGTGTGTTAGCCTTTGCTATTTAGCGCTAAATACAAAATACAGCTGAGGCTCGTTAGTTTTGCAGGAGATATTTCCCTAAAAAAACAAAAACGTCAACCTATTGATCACCAGAATCAGTAGGATTCATCTTCTGGGGAACATGAATGTCAGCATGAAATTGAATGGCGATCCATCCAAAACATGTTGAGATGGAAGACAGAACTTTGTCATCCATGCAGCTAGCATGGCTAACAATCATAGACAAGAAATATAATTTCAGCACAGAAACAAGTTACCTCAAAATTGATAAAGGAAACACAATTGCTGCAGAGGAAATTCACCAATCTAAGGAACAGGAAACAAGTGGTCTTCTTTGTGTAATTTAGATTTGAAAGAGGCTAAATTTGGGGCAGATTTTTATGTAAAATCATCAGGGAGTTGGTTCCATTTGTGCACAGTGTAGTTGCTAAATGCAGGTTTTCATCTAATATGAAGACTACATACTGTACATTTTCAGGATTATGTCATGTTCGAAACAATATCCATTTGTCTTATTATTCCGGTCAATCATTGTAATAGAATGTATATGGTTCCCGCAGAAATTCCTCAATGGGCCACCATGCGCTGACACACCTGCAGTAAACAGATCAGACAAACTGTGTTGACTTCCTGACAACTTTCTGTCACGACTTAACGGACATAATCCAGATTAAAACACTCTGGAATTTGATTAGAGGTGATAATAACATAACCCCAGGGCAGCCAAGAAGCATCAGCATGTGTATGACTCAGCCTTGCTGATGTTGCTGCCAGACAGACAAGAAGCAAAGACTCAGCTACTCAGACTGAAGGACGCTGATGCTGAAGGGCGGCAGCACAGTGTAAAATATTTCACTGTAAGCACAGAAATCCAGTGTGACACACAAAGCAAGGTGATGGAATAAGACAGTAATTAATAAACAATGAATTTATCAGATTTTCATACATCTAATAAGAGCTTTCCCTGCATTTGTACCTGTTTTTCTGTGTTTCTATATTTGCGCCATCCTGCAGAGAATCGTAACACTGCTGACTCTAAACTCAGCCACACACAGTATGTATCATTTACTACGTGCACAGTGAAAAATCTCAGGTATTGTGAATTGGAGGTTCATGCTCGGCATACTAATCACACAGATGACCTTGTTTAGCCGTCTTTACATCTGAGAGGTGTAAACCTGCCAAGAATTGAGATATTGACCCTGAGCAAACATTCTCAATCCCATTATTTTTCTCCTTGTGCCCTCACTGCGACATCCGAACCTCCCTGCTGCATCTTCACACCCATTTTTTCTTCATTATCACCCGAACTAAAGCTCCATGTCCTTCTGTCTGCAACATACACAGTTGTGGAGCCGGAGTGTGACAAAAGCTCGGCCACAACCTATTTCTGGTATCGTCAGACTCTGAACACCACCAGCACCATCGCAGAGAGCGGCGGCCTCAACGTCAAAATGACTCTGTCTCTGCTTGTGGCCTGGATCATCGTCTGCCTCGCCGTCATCAAAGGAATCGCCTCCTCGGGGAAGGTAGTGGAGAGGATGGATAACATGATGAGAGCATAATTTGAAGGAGACCACTTGTTTCCCTTTCCTGAATGTGTGTTTTCATGTTTCCACTTTCACAGGTGATGTACTTCAGCTCTCTTTTTCCCTATGTGGTGCTGTTCTGTTTCCTGATCAGGGGTTTAATGCTGAAGGGATCAGTGGATGGTATCGCTCACATGTTCACTCCCAAGGTGAGACAGGTCGAGCTGCTTCATCCAAGTATTTCTAATTGGCCATGCTCAATAATCATGTCATAAACTGACTTTCCCTATCTGTCTGTCACAGTTGGAGAAGATGCTAGAGCCCCAGGTGTGGCGGGAGGCAGCCACCCAGGTCTTCTTTGCCCTGGGTCTGGGGTTTGGAGGAGTCATAGCCTTCTCCAGTTACAATAAGATCGATAACAACTGTCACTTTGATGCCGTGCTCGTCTCTTTCATCAACTTCGTCACGTCTATTCTCGCCACGCTGGTAGTGTTCGCTGTGCTGGGCTTCAAGGCCAATATCATGAATGAAAAGTGTGTCATAGAGTAAGTTCACATCTGCAAAAGCTGTTTTTCCTTAAGCACCATTCATACTGCATGTGGGCCATAAAATGTTTAAGGTTTGAACTTGTTTGTTAACATGAAGTAACTACTTTTAAGTCATGTACTGTACATTGGCTAAGAATCATAGCCTGAATTTACACGTCCTACAGGAAATTAAAAAACAACAACACCATGAGTCTGATTCTATCTGGTGTTATCTAGTCATAAACTAGCTAAGATTTCGCTAACATTTACTGTACTTTGTACTGTTTTTGCTTCTTACAGCATTAAAAAAATACATTTTAAATGAGTCTTAAAATCTAGAGTCATGCTAGCAGTTCTGTTTGGCCCAAGGCACAGCAGTGCTTTGAGTTAAAGGCTAATGTTAGCATGTGACCATGCCTACATTGACAACATGCTAATGTTTAAGAGGTATAACGTTTACCAGGTTCACCATCTTGGTTTAGTGTTTTATCATGCTAACATTTAACATCATTCGTTTGTCAGTTATTTTTGATTTTGGATTCAAACTAAAGTGTTAATGCGCATGTGTTAAGACAAGCAAACAACTGAATAGCAAAAATACCCAGGGGGGTCCCAGGGGGTCCCCAGCAAAAATGAATGTATGATTTTTTTGGTCATGGGTTTCATACACGATGGAGGACAAACTCGGGTCTGTGCTCTAATTTTTGCCATTTTAGGGATCGTTGACGTGAAAACATTTGAGAACCACTGCTTTACACTACCTTTATATACAGTATAGAGCAATCTGACCTGTAAATAGATCTGTCTGTCTGTATATAATCTGTACATGTTTGCTTGTATCCTATTTGTTTAGCTTAACATCTTTGACTAGCTGTATCTGTTGAGAGCTACTGAGAACCAGAGTTTTCCTTGGATATGTCATACAATGAAGTTAATGATACTGTCCTTTTATCTCTGTAGGAATGCAGAAAAGATCCTAGGATACCTCAATTCCAACATCCTGAGTCACGATCTCATCCCTCCACATGTGAACTTCTCCCATCTCACCACATCAGACTACGCTGAGATGTATGGGGTCATCAAGACGGTTAAAGAGGGCAGTTTCGCCCAGCTGGGCCTGGAGCCTTGTGTCCTGGAGGACGAGCTCAACAAGGTGAGTCTTTGCGCCTGTTCTGCTACAGACAAATCCTGGCCTGTTCTGTCTGTTACCTGATTTCTGACCATCTCTCTGCAGGCTGTCCAGGGCACAGGCTTGGCCTTCATAGCCTTCACAGAAGCCATGACCCATTTCCCGGCATCGCCATTGTGGTCGGTCATGTTCTTCTTCATGCTAATCAACCTCGGACTGGGCAGCATGATCGGCACCATGACTGGCATCACCACACCTGTCCTTGACACCTACAAGGTCCAGAAGGAGCTTTTCACAGGTAAACCTTCCCCACTGACTTCCCAAGACAGAACAGTATATGCTATTAGTAAATGAAACTCTTATTCAGCACAGCATTGTAGCATGGCAATGGGCTGAATTAGGCTTTGTACTGTATTGTTGCTCTGTGTACTAAATGCTAAACACTCACAGAAAGCAAGACCATTTCTCATTGTTTTTCGTCTAAATGAGCGCTACTTCTCTGGATTTGTTTCAGTGGGTTGCTGCATTGTGGCCTTCTTCTGTGGCCTGTTGTTCGTCCAACGCTCAGGGAATTACTTTGTCACCATGTTTGATGATTACTCCGCCGGACTGCCTCTCACTGTAGTGGTTATCCTGGAGAATCTGTCTGTCGCTTGGATTTACGGCACAAAAAGGTACAACTGTGTGTATGCCTACAATTCATTGCTCAAATTTGAATCCTAAAACTAAAACAGTCAATAGAGCAGATGGTGTTAAATAGGTGTAAAATAATAAAAAGGGACGTAATCAGCACTGTCATTTTGTTGTTGTCCGTCAGGTTCATGCAGGATCTGGAGGACATGTTAGGTTTCCGACCATATAAGATCTATTTCTACCTGTGGAAGTACGTCTCCCCTCTGTGCCTCATTGTGCTTATCTCAGCCACCGTCATTGAGCTGGCCATCAGCCCGCCAGGATACAATGCCTGGGTCCAAGAGCTGGTCAGTGTGTGTGTGTGTGTGTGTGTGTGTGTTACCAGCTGTCTTTATTTTTGGTTGAGGTTTTGCGTTTTTTTGTATTATTTATTTATTATTATTATTATAAAGTTTTTATATTTTCCTTTTGGTGGGTTTTTACTTGACCAAAATCTGCCCTAGGGTTTCCTAGGTCTGTTTTATCCTCTATACATGCCCTCAAATGTTTTATCCTGTTTTCAAATGTCATTTTTGTCATAAGGAATTTGTAAAGAGTTCTCATGGACAAATGTGTGCCCCCAAAACAAACCCTGTTATTTATGAAAATGTGTGTCTCTTTGCATGTGAAATAATAACAATAAGTGGGAGTACCAACTAAAAAGGGGTCTACATCCTTGCTAGCAGCTCTGTGAGGCTGAACTAAGGCACACTGGTGCTTTGAGCGAAATGCTAATGTCAGTATGCTAACACGCTCACAATGACAAGGCTAACAAGCTGACGTTAAGAAGGCATAACGTTTACTGTATTTACAATGTTAGCACATGTTTAGCATCTTAGCATGCTAATATTTATTAGTTAGCACTAGTAAACACAAAGTACAACATTAGTTTTGGCAGGTAAACCAAAGTATTGGACAAACTTAACCTCATGATAGTGCTGGATGAAAAGTCATAGAATCATCAAAGTCAGCCAGATTCATCTTCCGGTGACCTTTAATGTTTGTACAAAATTCTAGACCAACAATGCCAACCCTAAAGCCACACAACTAGCATAAAAACACACTAGCATTCTCTACCATGGAACAACAAAACAACCTGCTCAATATAAGATATTTAAAGGAAAAGATTTTAGTTGTTATGCTTCTCTCCATTAAGAGAAACATTTTTCTTTTGATTTCTGTTTGAATTAATCAATAAACCCTCTCTGTGTGTCTGCAGGCTCAGGAACGCTTCCAGAGCTACCCTCCCTGGGCGCTGGCCATGTGCTTCGCTCTCATCATAGTTGCCATGCTTCCTCTCCCCATGGTCTTCATCGCCCGCCGCTTCAACCTGATGTCAGACGGTTCCAACAAGTTGTCTGTCTCCTACCGTAAAACCATGATGAAGGACATGTCCAACCTGGAGGAGCAGGACGAGGCTAGATTCATCCTTGGCACCAAGCCCGGCGAGGTGCCATCATCAGTGCCGTCACGCAAAGCCTACCTGACCCCAGGACAAAACAAACCTCTGGACCCCAACTCCCTGTCTACAAACAGCTGCTACGGTACGAGCTACCAGAATGCTGCCATCAGCCCCACCACACCGACCACACCGGCCACACCGGCCACACCAGAGTCTGACTCTTGACTTCCGTCCAAACACCCATCTGATACCCAGTCCTGTAGCACAGTTTACCTTTCAGCCATAACTCTCCACCAGGGGTCTCTGCAGCGCAAAAAATCCCCACAACTACCATGCTAGGCACCACATACTGTATGTAGCCCCGCAGTTTAGTTTTTTAGAGTTCACAGTAGATCAAACACTGAAATCAGGGTGAGGTTGACAGTGACGCACTGTTCATCTGTATCTATTCTGTATTCAACATCACAGGGTTTAAGATGAAAGTTTGTGATCTGCTTTACTTTGCCTTAGTATAAGGATCCTCAGCAGACACAACACCCCCCCGACAGACACACACAGTTTAATGCACCTCCCTGTCAGCACAGTGCAGGGGACCTGATAGAATGAATGTAGAGCAGCTGGTGTGGTCCTGCTGGTTTAACTGGTTTTCATCAGTACGTGAGCACAGAGAGCCAAGATGAATGTGAGTTCAATTATTTTAAGCCTGTCAGTGTTTGTGTTACTTCCCTCTGTTAGCCATGCAGTCTAACACAAGTTATTTTCTATTTGATCTTATGCAGTGTTTTCAGTGAGTACATACAGCATGTCTGACATGCACCTCTGTTCTGTCGCTCTGAACTACAAAACACAAGGCTCTGTATTGTAAACCATGCTTAACGCTGCTCTAAAGACATCCATTTATGTTTTACTCTCTTCCATTCCCCCTTCTCTGCTGTGTTTTGTGTGTCAGTATTGTTCATTCTGTAAACAGCGATGCACAGTATAGTAACATGATCGAGGATAATAGGATTTTTGTTCCAAAGCCACATAATCCAATACACGCACATAATAAAGTGGAAATCACTCACTTCTGTTTTTCCACCAAGGAGTAAAATGTAGACAACAAAACACTTGAAATCCACGTCTTTAAATTACAATAACAGTTAAGGATATGCTAAATTGTGTTGAAAGTGATCTATGGTACAAAGAGCTTGTTTTAACTCTTCAGTGACAAAAGCACAAAAGAGATTTTACACATTCATTGCGCACAAGTGAATCACTAATGCTAACTGGTGACCTAATGTTTTGAACATTTAAGCACATGTGAAATTAAAATAATTGCTGCCGTCAAGTATGTCCCACACAATGGTCCCACACAATGAGTAAGCAATATATAAGTATTTATATTAGAGCACAAAGCAGAATGCACAAACTATATTCACTTTGGACCAAAAACATAATGAAAGAGAAATAGAAAAATCAGCTACGGACCAAAAGATTTTAAGAACTTAAAGAAAAAAAAATCCAAATGATGGAATATTAAACTCATATATAAACTTCTCTAAGCTATGGACTCATACATACATGCACAAGCAAAAACATGTATGCACACATATGCTCAAATGCATACATGCACACTTTGTCTGTATATTTGTGTAATTTTAAACCTCTGAAAGTGTTATCGAAGCAGACACTAATATTAACTCATTAATGTCACACTGTTTCCTTTGCAATAAAGATATTTGACTCATGGTTAAACTGATGTTAAAGCAGCTGACAGTCTGAATAAGTTATATTGACATGTTTTCCTATTTCATTTTTGTACACACTGATAGTGAATAATAGTGAATAGTGAACTAAACACATTCAAGTTCATGTTACATGGAAGAGGATACCTTTATTTATTTTTTTATCACAATATTCAAAGCCATGGTGTTATGGATTAAATGGACTAGCCTATATGTATATCCCTGTGATTGTGTGTGTGTGTGTATGTATGTATGTATATATATATATATATATACATACATCTTGTTTGATGTTTATTAATATTGTATAGTTAAAGGCTATTTACTAGTTTGTGTAGCTAATTCTTGTTGTGGGATGTGAAAATGCTACTGGGAGGTGGAGGTAATGTGTGATGTGAAGTCTTGTCTTGTAGCTATAGGTAGCAGCTGGTTGTCTATGTTGTTCATGAGAGCCGTGTGCTCTTCTGGCTGCGCCTGGTGTTAGGAGACATGCACTCACCTGTCTCCATTTTAGATTTACTGGTCTACTTGTTTTTAGCCACACTAGCACCACCTGCATTTACCACAGATAGTTTACCATGGACCCCTGACTTCTAATCTGAGGCCACCTGCAGGTCAAACTTTCCTCTTGTCCAACACTTCATTCCACTCAGCCTCATACTCGAGATGAATGCTATTGCATGCTAAAAGGCTAAATGGCTGACAAAGGCTAAAAGAAAACATACTTACTGGAAATTACATGCGAACGTTTGCATGTTAGCAAGATAATTAGCGTACCTAACAACATTTTAAATGTTATATGGAATATCAGCACGATAACACAGCCAATAGTTATGTTAGCTTGTGAGCACGCTAACATGCTAGCATACCTGTCAAAATGCTAGCAAACTTTAAGATGAAATTCTGCATTGAAACGATTTCACAGAAGAACAGGAAAACCTCCCGTTAATCCAACTTGAGCGCTCACCTCAGCTAGCCTTGTAGTCATTTAAACAGCCCCAATTGTAGTGTTATTTGAGCAGTTAGGCTAGCTCCTTTAAAATTAGCTTAATTGATTCTATTACTGTCAATTTTGTTTGTGATTCTTTCCTGTTTAAATGTTGAGGTGTTTTTGCAGTTCAAGTTTATTCTACAGAACAGCCAGTGTGTTATTTGACTAAGTCTGACCAACTTAGTTAAACAGGAACTCATTAAACTTGTGCACAAAGACATGAGAACACAGCACTTACCATCCAACATCCAAAATTCACGTTATTTTCAGTCCAAACTGACCTTTACTATGTAGAGCTGAGCCTGACAAGCTGAATCTGAGTCTTTCCAAACGGCTGCTGTAGGCTACAGAGAATAAACTTAAAGGGCACAAGAATACATACACTAAATAAACATTGGCAAATATTCGCCTCCCAGTCACTTCCATTCTATGAAAGTGAATGGGTGAATAAAGTATTTGCTTCTGGTGGCAAAGCAAATTTGCATCCTGGCTCTGTGTGTGTGAAGGAATTTCCTGTCTCCCTATTCACCCATGTGGATGACAGTTTTATAGTTAGTTAGTCGACAGTCTTAAAGAGAGTTACGGCATTCACTGGGCCTAAGTGCATATGGAGGCCTACTGACTCCTAAGTGCATATGGAAGTTTAGAGGGTGAGGCGACCTCTGCTCCCGGTAGTCACAACTAAAAACAGTACCTCTGCCAGGAGGCGGTAAAGAGCTGCACAGGGGAGGAGAAGGGCGTCACCTAGGAGATCAAGGTTGTGGGATAACGCTGCTGAGTAGAGATATCATAGAGGAAACATAGACTTTATGGCAGAACGCATCTGGAGTCTATTCATTAGGTTTAAGTGGGACACGGTGCGACCGAGGTATGAATAATTCTCTCTTAGTGTCGCATAATTCTCTGTTTATGTCTCGATAGCCAATAGGGTGAGTACATAGGTTTAGATGCAGTATTAGGCCATGAAGATATCCTTATTTGGGGTATGTAGTAATACCTAGTAACACAGCAAAGGGATAAATACCCTTCATCAGGGACGTGTCCTTCAGAATTGGTTTGGCATCACACTGTGTTCGCACTTGTACTGTCAGAGCCTAATCTCCGGAGCATCCACCATTAAACTCTTCAACGTTAGACATCCAAGTCTCCTGAATCTTTCTTCATCAGAGATCATCTAATCATCAGATTTTCCTTCACAGTATGAAGTTCAACTTTAGAGAACTTTGACAAGCAAAGTCGCAGCCACAACCAATAGTGAAGACATGTGTGGTTAACTTCTCTACAAACCAGCATACTGACTCCGTGTGTGGCACTGCCCACATACTGCCTCCGCAGGCGATGGCAATTCCCCTGCATTCACATATGTGTGACAGTATCCTAAAATTTAACATGTTTTGGTTCTAGTGGTAGATCTAAGAACAGCAAAGTTGTCCCTTCTGTTTTGTCCATCCTACAATTTGTTTGTAATGAGCATCAGGCCTATCTTGCAGGACCACTAGTGTGGCTATAAATTTTAAGTCTTGTTTTGTATTTTGGTCTTGTTTTAGTCTACGTCAGCCAGGTCTATTTGTTGTCCAAATCTGTAAATAACGTTGTGTAGTCAAGCTATTCTGAAGATAGATTTTACCCATGTTAAGTATATCAAATGTCTTAAAAGGTAACTGTTTTAGTAGTTAATGTATCATAAAATAATAATGAATGTGATTGATGCACTTTCGTTCACTAGGACTGAAAAAGGTTAGCATTTGTTTTGTTGTCCTCATAGCAGTAAATTCAAGGTCTGTCTGAAAGCAATATCCAGTTATTAAACTGAAGCTTGACACATTAGTGTCATTTAATAGCAGTGATTAGCTAAAGGGATGTTACAACCCTTATAAGTGCTACAGTGTGTGTGTGTGTGTGTGTGTGTGTGTGTGTGTGTGTGTGTGTGTGTGTGTGTGTGTGTGTGTGTGTGTGT
>JBBPCS010000359.1:4520702-4552458 GCA_037974645.1 Hollardia meadi
GTGTGTGTGTGTGTGTGTGTGTGTGTGTGTGTGTGTGTGTGTGTGTGTGTGTGTGTGTGTGTGTGTGTGTGTATTCCTTCTTATTACCTGTATGTGCAGGGCCTTACTGAGCACATGTTTCAAGCACTGTCTGTACAGGAGATGTTTAGAAATGTCTCTCTGTCTCTTTCCTCAGTCATATAATGATTGTATGATACTGACAAATTATTGGAAAAATTGTGAACATCACCAAAAATATTATTAATAAAGAGTGGACAAGCTGCTGGGTTTCTGTTGTTTTTTTTACGGTTTCAAAATTATTAAAAAATCTGTCATGGTAAAACGTTAATTTATAAGTTTACCATACATTTACATTGTAAATGTGATTTTGACATCATTGTCATAGGCTGACTAGACCCTACTTCCACACAAAAATATTATCTTTCTTCCAGGCTTCCTGAAGTGTCTTTTTCACAGTGAAAAGCATTTTTATTAGCCATGCTAACAGCATCTATGGATAGCAATGTCAGTCTCTCTGTTAATTTGTCCAACACTAAGATCCGGACTGAAATATCTCAACAACTACTGTGAAAAGATTTGGTACAAATATAATAATACCATGGTGCCCAGAAGATTTTGGTGATTCCCTGACTTTTCCTTTAAAACCACCATTAACTTTACAACAACTAGGCCTGTTGGATGGCTTACTATCAAATGTGGTGCAAACATTTATACCCTCAGGATAACTTTTCCTCTACAGTACCATCAGGTCACAATTTTAATTCATCCAATACTTTCTTTTATGACCAAATGTCAACAAAAATAATGACATTCCCATCAGCATTATCTTTTGAGCTAATTAGCACTAAACTGCTAAACTAAAGTTAAACTAAGATGGTGAACATGTTAATCATTATACCCGCTAAACATCAGCATGTTAGCATTGTCATTATTAGTGAGTTAGCATGCTAACATTAGCATTTCGCTGCAAGCACTGCAGTGCCCAAGTATAGCCTCACACAGCAGTTAGCATGGCTGTTTAACAACACTTTCTAGACATCTAGCATGCTACCTACATTTCAATGTTTGTTATTGAGAATGATACAGAAATATGAGTTCCCCCTGTCATCATCCGGACTAACTGTGTAATTAATAGAGGCTGTTTTGACTCAAATATTTGTTAGATTATTTAAAGATTATTTAAGAATAACAAAAAAAAACCTGCACATAGGGCTTCTGTGTCACAGTTTTACATTTTTTTTTATTAACTGAAGAATTATATAAAACTGCAGACATGAAAGATGACATGAAAATAATATTAAGTTTAAAAAATGGATAAAGGTGTACAACACGTGAGAAAATGTTGTGTTGAACTCACCTGTTCAGTTTGATTTATGAAGAACAAGCTGGTTCTACAAGTCAGAGTGGTTCCCAAAATGTGGTCTAGGCATAGGCGATCTGCCTGGGGATGCTAATCAGGGGATAGCTAGCTAATGTTAATTTGTCAGCCTATTATTGTGAGCAAATAAAGTAGACAAAGGTTGTTTGATAAAACAGAGGAATGTAAAGTTAATGTACTTCCCTGAGAGTAGGCTATATTATTATTATTATACTATTATTGATCTCGACAAGTAAGTAAATCTGATAAATTTAGAATATAAGATATTTAGAAACATTTAGAATAGAACCAAGACCCTGTGATGTATTGCTTTAATTGTTGGCACATTGGCACACCTTAGCACATTTCACCCCACCCATGTGTCCCTACCAACTTTCAAGCCAGACCTACGCCCCTGGGTCTAGGTATCTGCAGAGGTCCTTGAGGTTATGCAAAGGGGCCCCCATAAAACTTTCCACCATATTTCTGTTCCTTTTCCTAATGCAGTCCAGTATACACAAATATGTTATTTCATGTATCTATCAAGGTTGCCACCTCCTGCCCTGATGAAGACTATGAGTTGACACGGAGAGTTTCTTAGCCCATTTATTAAAGGCTTTTTAAATGTTTGCAAAGCAGTGTGCCTTGATAAAATGCTACAAATGAGGAAATTCGCTCATGACCCTTTGTGATAAATGCTTCAATAATTTTAAAAAACCCTCAAACCTTTTAGTTGGTTCACAGTCTGTCCAAACTCAAATCACAGATCCTGATGCAACATTTGTCTCCGAGCCAGAAGCCTGGGTACAGCGGCTCTGTGAAATCAGCTTCAACCTTGTAAAGAAACCTCATACTGTCTGACACCTCATAGAAAGACAGCGTTCCCTCTTTGAACTCCAGATAAACGCCGATCCTTTGATGACTGGGGGATGTTGTGAGCTGGATGCTGTCACCTCTGTAGCTGACAGAGTAGTTAGTGGAACGGTCAAGACTCCAGGACTTGGCATTGCCCCCAAAAGCTGACAGTCTAGTGAGGGATTTTCTGTCTATTCCTTTGTAGGCGAGAGCAATCTCAGCCTTGTCCCCTTCCACCTCTATCTCGTAGTAGCAGCGCTCGGCCTGCAGTCCCTCCATGCACAGCACCTGCCGTCTGTGGCTGAACCTCTGGGGACAACGAACAGCTGGGCTCTTACACTCGAGGGGGCTCAGCCTCACCTCTTTGTCTCCAGCAGAGATCACCAGGTCCTCATGCGCTGTGGCAGGGTCCAGGCTGAGGCCACAGGCATCTGAGATAATGAATGAATTGCAATATCAGATTGATAACACTGATGTACTGAAAATATTTAAGTAACATTTTACTGTTGTAGCTGATCGAGCTGGAGCTAATTTTAACTTTATATCCAGTTATGCTCATTAGTCCAGTGGTTCCCAAACTAAGGGTCATTCTCTGGAAGATTAAAGCATTAAAAACTAAACTTTTTTTCTGGAATCTGCCTTTTGTGAAATATTGGGTTATTTCACTTCCATACAACAGTTATCTAAATGAAACTATGTGAGAAGTTTAGAAGGGAAATTTCTGCTCACATCTCACAATGTCTGAAACATAACAAAAGGCGCTGCTTTTCTGTTGTTACAAAATGAAAAGTCAACAAACAATATGCTGTATTTTACAAGCTTATATCATACTACTATATCATACTGAAAGGAAACTATGGCTGTCAGATAAATAAAGTAAAAATAATATGTCCAGTAATGAAAATCAACCACTGAAGCGTGTGGCAGTTACAGATGTCGTAACTGTGCACACTGTTCAAATACACTTGACACAAAGACATTTATCCATCCCCACTCAGGAAAGAAATATAAGATAAAAGAATTCATGAATTGTCTTTCCACTCAAGTCATCTATATTTTGAAAAGCCCATGTGGTTTAATGTATGTAGGCCAAACCAAACGCAATCTTAAATTGAGGATTGCAGAGCCTAAGGCTGCTATTAGAAATGGTAACATGGATTATGCCATAGACATTACAAGGAGAAAAATCATGGGTCAACCACTTCCCTCAAATTTATTGGTATTGAAAAAGTGAGACCTAAGGGGATAATTTGGTTAACCAGCTCTTGAGAAGGGAGGTATTTTGGATTTACGAATTGAACACAATTAAACCTGATGGACTCAATGAAACACAGGATTTGAGTTATTTTTTGTGACATGAAAATATTAATTTTTTATCTCTCTCCATGTGGGCCCTTAGGGAGAGATGAGCCACTAGATCCCCTGACTCTCACCCTTCATATCTAGTCGTAAAGTCACTTCAGTGTGCGGTGGTTGATTTTCACTTTCACCTTGTATATTCCTGCGACCGACCAGCACCTGATCACTTATGCTGGCTGTGCATGAGGAGTTCTGCTTACTATAACTATATTTCCCTCTAAAATATGAAGGAGTCAAAGAACAAATCTAAGATACAAATACTCAAGTGAAGTACAGGTACCGTATGTTGTATCTGAAAATTGCACTTAAGTACAGTACTTGAGTAAATGTAGGGCCTACTTTCTTACTCTCCTTGCCGCATGTGAGGTTAAGGTATGGTGGACCAACGTGCTTAAGTGTGTTAATGCTTAAGAACATAAACTCACACTGCAGGAACTCTGCTCTGGTTTTAGGCTCCACAGTCAGAGTGTTGTCGACTCCAGGAAGACCTATTAGACAGTTTTAGTGCATCATCAAGTGCCACTATGAGAAACTTATAGCAGGAAAACCACAAGTGTTACGAATAACAATGGCAGTGAGCTATAACATAAGAACAACAGGAAAATGGCTCACCAAAATGGAATCAAGCCTTTATTAATCTTATTAATAACACCTCTGCTTTGACTGCTGTCACACAGCAAAGTTTTTGCAACATACACCATTCTTAAAGGGTCAGTTCACCCAAATTACAAAACAATAAAATAAGAGAAATTCAGCTCATAGTTATAGTTTTACTTGCCCATTTAAAAAAAAAAAAAAAGAAAATCCACACACCTTGCTGTTAATATATTTAATAGTTTTCATAGGAACTATTTTGTCAGTGGAAAGTAGTGCCAGAAGAGGAGGAAGACCTACTACCTGTTAGTTTATTCTGTATATTAATTTAGCAGTCTTTATGTTCTATTAAAAATAATTTAATAAAAATCAAAAATCATTTTAATTAACTCAAAACCTGAAAAAACAAAACTATCCGTATGGCTTGATAAAATTATGTGTTTTGTGTCCCTGTATGCTGTAACTGAAGTTGACATGATTATCATATTCCACGTGACTCATAATATGACTTAAAACCTTTGGATTAAGTGTAATAATGGAGTTTTTGTAATAAATTGTTGGTGTTAGGGTGGTTTAGGTTTCTTTCTTTGTTTCTCTGCACTTTATTCTATAGGTATTTCAAGTTTTATAGCTTTGACAGAGAAGGTTTTCACATGGTGGTAGAATTATTGAATTATTTACATTGAAAACCTTCCTCTGAAATAATAAATGTAATGTTAGCCTAGTCAGTGTAAATACAAACCATGGGACTGTGAGGTACTGGCTTCACATCTTCGCTGCATGTCGTCCTTCTCCGTCTCTCCTCCTGACCCCTGCTGCTCTCCCGTGTCAGCTATATTGAATAAATGGTAAATAAAGGCCAAAATGTCATTATATTCTATTTTTATGACAAGAGCTCCACATGTCAACAAAGACACATACCACTTTGAGAGATTGAGGTGAACTTTTGGTCACAAAATTCCTTTAGTTGCCTCCCGAGCTCATCAACAGCACTCTTTGTGAACTCAAAGGGGAGGAGTGGATCCGCTGAGATGCCACCGAGAGGATGATGAAGGTCTTTTTCACAGCGGCGCTGCAGAGAGGGCCATTCCTGTGGAAAGAGAGGAGAGACAGAGAAAATGGAGACATCATCTATCATATGGATTCAGGTAAAGTTTCTGGAGATGTGATCACACTATACCTGCAAGAAATGGACATCGTTGTCCATCTGTGCTAGACGCTCCAGCTCAGCGCTCCTCTTCCTCATTTCCTCCATCTTCACCTGCAGGGTCTGTAGGGAGCTCTGAACCTGAGCTGCTGCCGCCTCCTCCTGAGCTTCGATCAGCTCCTTCACTGATAGGAAATGTCTCTGGAGGGAGTCAATGATGGCAGCGAAGACGCTCTCGCAGTCGTCCTCTGCGCTTCTTGCCTCCTCCTGTTTCACGCACATTATGTGTGTTTACCTGTTTTCATGAGAAGAGTACAGACAGTACGAAGGCACTCTGGTCACATGTTCTCCTCACCTGAACCCGTTTGAGAGTCTTCTTCAAGTTCTTCTGTTTCTTTTCTTGTTTCAGGAGGATCTGCTTGGATTTCATCTGTATGTTCTTCAGCTCCTCCTTCAGCGTGCGTCGGAGAGAAATACACATCATTTGTTTAAATTTATGAAACTGATGTTAGACTTGGTGGCTATTTTGCAAAGTAAAGCCGCATCTTTTGTGCTTTTGCTCCATCACATGAAACATTTGATCTAGTCACAATGTTTCTGTCTGAGTTGGATTCAGAGGTAACTGATTTTCCAAAGTGTATTAGTAAGGGAAGTGAGTTTGAACTGAAGTCCTCACTCCACAGGTTCAGCTGCAGCTGAGGTAGTTGTTTTTGTCTGGGGCGGAGATGACTCAGATCTTCCAAACCTCACAGTCTGGTTACTTTATACATGGCAGCTCCAAGGACGATCACACAATAAAAGTTGGCTCCTGGATCAAATCTCAAAAGCTTAATTTAAGAATAAAACTGTTTTCTTCACTCATATACTCCATTACTTAACATGTTTACAGCTGGTTAAGTCTCCTTCCTGTGTTTCAAACTTTTAAAAAAAAATCAGTAATTGCAGCGTTCTTTGTGTTTCTATTTCCTAAGTACCTGTTTTCTCTTCCTCTCCGTCTTCACCAAGCCAGTGGTGTGTCCCATGTGCTCAACTGAAGCACACACTGCACACATAATCTGCTCATCGGTGCAGCAGTAAACATCCAGCGAGCTGCTGTGCCTCCAACACAAAACGCTTCCTGTTTCTGTCCAGCTCCGGGGTCTTTTCAGGGCCTGCATGGATGTTCCTGAAAGCTGCTTTTTTCTTTTCTCACCGCCAGCATCCGACCTCTCCGTGTCCCTCACCAAGTCAGCCAGAGTTGTTGTGCTCTTGATCAGTTTGGGTCTTGAGGGAAATGTAAAGCCACATTCAGGACAGCTGCAAGGAGAGTTGGTCCTCTCATCATGATCCCAGCGGTCCTGGATGCACCGCACACAGAAGTTGTGCCGACAGGGAATAGTCACAGGATTCCTGAGAACCTTGCGGCAGATTGTACAGCAGAGGAGGTTCATCCTCACAGGGATACGAGGCTCTGCCATGTCTGTGTGGAGAAAGGCGGGCTGTCACAAGTTTGGTTTCATTTCCTGCTCAAGTGACTCGTATTTTGTGTTGTGTGTGGTTTGCTGCTAGGTGAAGATGGGAGTGACTAAATTATTTGAACTGATTTCAAAAAATGGAGGGAGAAAGAAAAGGCAACAGTGATGTGTGTGTGTTAATGTTTTAGGAATGCAACGTAAAAAATGACTCAAAAGTATGGAAAAAAAAGAGAAAAAACTGGTTGCTCTGTGTCCTCAAGTGCAAATCAAAAATGTGTCGGGTGCTCTTGGAAAATGGAAAACAAAGCAGGAAAGTCAAAAAGGCAATCCAGGCACTCCAAATGCATGAAAAACAGTGTATCAGCGAGGAAGGATTAAAAAGCCTTCATTGTAGTGGCTAAATCATTAAAACAGCCAACATGTTTCAACCATGACGGGTCTTCATCAGGGCATTTAAAAACACAGCAACGTCGGGGTGTGGCCACATGTTAATGTTTTAGGACTGCAATGTAAAAAATGACTCAAAAGTATCTTTTCCTGCTGTGCAGTATTTTTTGTTCTGTGTTGATTTCTCAAGTGTAAAAAGAGTGTTCAGAGTGTTCTTAATGGTTTACATTTCAGCCTTTTTTGTTTCAGGCGCATCATCCTCAGTAACCAGTTAAAAAATATCAAAAAGAGAAGTTGAGTTTCAGGAATTCTATTATGCTTTTGTATAAACAGTTGAAAGCTGTCAACATGAGAGTTAAGGAATTGCATACTGATGCACTTTGGTTTCTTATTTTACAATGAATGTTACTAATTATAATAATATTGTTATAATAATAATAATACAATAATGTCCAAGAGATTCCATTCCAAGTTAAGACTGTGGCTCTCCAAAACCGTATGGCATTTGATCTGTTGTTAGCAGCTCAGGGTGGAACTTGCAAAGTAATTGGTACAGAGTGTTGTTCCTATATATCTGATGCAACATCAGAGGTTATGGATATGATGCATGACACAGCTCAGGGAATTAGGGACCTGGATGAAACTCATGGATTCAACTTAGGTGATTTTTCAGGTGTTTTTGGGTCATGGGGATCTGGGTTAATCAAGTTCCTGGTCACTGTACTGGTGTCACTGGTCATCCTTTTGCTTGTGATCTCCTGTCTGATAACAATTGGCAAACATTGACTGTAATTCAGGCCCCTCAGAGGATGATGAAGAATGAGAATGCAAAAAGTAACAGTAAATATCTATGATGATCCCACAGAACTCTGGGCTCGTAATGGATTTACAGTTGATAATGATGAAATTTTCGTTTGAAAATATGGGCCCAACCGGTCAAGGCAGATGGCCGTCCACCATAGAGCCTGGGCCTGCTCCAAGGTTTCTGTTTTCAGAGAAAGTCACTGCCACTGTCGCCAAGTGCTTGCTCGTGGGGGAACCGTTGGGTCTCTAATTAAGTAATAAGTAATGACTAAACATGGAGAGTGTGGTCGAGAACCTACTCTTCGTTTCCTGGTTATTGAATCAAGGGGTCGGATGGGGATTCAGATACATGTCTATTACTCGGCTGAGTTTAAGGGATGTATACCAAATCTCTATCTACGAGGGGAATTATGCTGCTACCTCAACTTTTTACCTCACCTGCTACCTCACTTTTCTATGTTCAGTGTGATTAATGTGAAATTACTATAGTTAATCAAAACAGACATTATCCTTTGATATGTTACGTCAGGCATCATTTATTCTTCATTATTTGATATTAATCATTAATTCAGTTTGAATTCATTTATGTGATTTGCTTATTTATTATTTCAAGAAGAGTAGTGGTTATTTGATCATGTCTTACAAATGATATCATTGAGTTAGAAGTAGTAATGTAGAATTTAAGTTTGAAGTGTTTTAACATCTTTATATTCAGTAATGAGTGTCTAATTGATTATGCAGTAACATACAGTACTGTGTATGGTTTTGATACGTATTGATATATTACTGTTTACTTGATGTTAATTTGCATTTACCATTTCATATAATACTGATTGAAAAATGTTTGAAAACAGTTTGAAAACTGTGAGTGGAATGTGATCCCAACCCTGAAGGTACACCTGATGTTAGACTAAATTTGTTAAGTTAGATATTGGTAGTTTAGTGTTGATCTCATGATCAAAAAGGGGGGAACTGTGAAGGAATTTTCTGCCTCTCTGTTAGATCACGTGGATGACAGTGTGGAGTAAGTTATGATAGTCTCAGAGAGAGTGCCTTGAGTGCGCTGTATCCTAACAAGTGTGGAGGACCAAGGGAAAGGCAACCTCTGCTCCCAGACAGTCCCAACTCAAATTAGTACCTCCACCAAGAGACAACTGCACAGGGTAGAGATGGCCCATCTCCTAGGATACTAAGGTCGCAGCATAAGGGTGCTGGGTAGACATAGTGTAGAGGAAGTACAGAATTTATGAATAGAGCGCATCTGGAGTCTATTCTCAGTTAGGTCCTGAGTGGGGTACGGTGCGACCTCAGTGCATAATTCTCTCTTAGTGGCGTATATTTCTTATGCCCTAATAGCCAATAGGGTGATTACATATGTTTAGACACAGTATTAGGCCATGAAGAATAACTTTATTTGGAAATGTTTGGTACTTCTTGAGCACAGTAAAGGGATAAATACCCATCATCAGAGATGTGTCCTTCAGAATTAGCTGAGCATTGCACTGTATATACATGTGTATTGCCTGAGCCTGTTCTCCCCCGGGGTCATCATTAAACTCTTCAGCGTAAGACATCCAAATCTCTCGAGTGTTTCTTCATCGATCGTCCCATCATCAGGTTTTCGATCACAACACCTGTTTTAGGCTGATCAAAATCTACACAATATCTATCTATGGCTATTTAACAATCTTGTTCACAGCCAGGAGACTAATTTTAAACAGACTGTAAATCCTCCACATGCCCCGTCTGTATCTCTGCTACCACAATTAAATAAAAGGCAAAAACGCCAAAAATCTTCTTTTAAAAAAAAAAACTAAACTAAATGCAACATGACAGACAGTATAATTTTATTACAGTATTTGAGTCACCATAAAACAAAGAGAAAGCCATGATAAATAAGTTTCACAATTTACATGTATTCTCACTTCCTTAACCTTTATAAAAACAAAAGTGAAAAGTAAAAAAAAGACAGAGGAAAATGGTTTGTTAACTGGCAATTAAGTTATTCCCTTCAGTTCAAAACAGCCTTCTGATGAGTGAATGTAATGAGGATGTTTACGTTTTAAAAAAGGCTGTATTGTCATTCAGCCTGGTGGTCAGGTAAAGTCTGAATGGCCTCCGTGGTCCCAGAGTAAAGGTGTGTCGGCAGCACCTGGGTGAGAAGCTCAATAATGCAAATAAAACTCAATCATATGCAAAAAGCAGCAGAAAAACAACATCATGTCAGGTAAACAGAAGTTTATCCCTTTCAGGTAATAACTATTGAAAAGAAATTATTTAATTTACACATAAAGAAACTATTTCTTTTATCTCTCTAAAGAAAGGTAAACCCATGAGATGTTCCAGGACATATTATATTTAATAACATCTTAAATGTGCCGAGCCCTGCCTCAACAAAGCGCACATTTCTGTTTCTGAGGATTAACAATGTATAAAAATTTATTACAAATATATTTCTTTAAAATTAAAGTGAACATACTGTAATGTAGTGCTTCAAGGTCAGAGGCACACAAAGCAAATACCTGTATATGTAAAGGTGCGGGTTGGGTTTAAGTCCACATATGGAGCAAGATTTAGGACAGAAATGTCATTAAAATCTGTGGGAGGCATTAGTGTGGGAAAAGTCTCAATAGCTCATCATGTAAAGCATTTGGTTGGCGCGATGATTAAAAGTCTACATCTGGGTGACTTTTGAAATTTAAATTTCATCTGTTACCTTCAGTCTGTACAGAACATGTAACATAATGCATTGATCTGTGATAGATCAGTGAGAGCACTGTTGGTGGTTAGTCTGAACTCCTGACTGAAACCGTTTGATTTCATGTATGAGGGTGATTGCAGTTATTGATTCTCACTGTAGCAGTTCTTCCCATGAAATAGGTTTGGAGAAGACCTCCCGCTCCAGCCAGAGGTCATAGTTCATTTGGAAGTCCTCAGGTAGGTCCACCCGCTGTCCCAGAACGCTTTGCAGGCAGTTGTCCACAGGCAGGAAGTCCGGGTTGCTGTGGCTCTTGTCGTAGCGGCGACTGTTGAAGCGTTCGATGTTGGCCCGCAGAGCGCACTCCTCGGCCTGGAAGTCCCAGGGACGAGCATCCAGGTCTGCTCCACGGAAACAAACAGAAGTTCATATTTAGTGCACTTTCATCTGCTCCGAGTTTGACGATTGTTTTCAACGACAATTAATCTGATGTGGTTTGGTCTATAAAAAAATACCACCATAATTTCCTCAACCCAAGCAGAAATGTTTAATGTAACTGATTTTTTTTGTCACAACAATCCAAAGCCCAAAGATATTCAGTTAATTATCACCGAAACCAGGAAATATTCCCATTTGATAAATTGGAACCTGTGAATTTTTCACCATCTTTGTTTAAATTTTTTTTTACCAGTATTTAATTATCACTTTCTGCCAGGAATCAATTAATCTGCCAATTGAGTCAGCTCTAATTAGGAGCAAATACACTTACACATAATAATATATGTGATAAAAAGATTTATCCCAGCCTGAACTAGTTCAGCTTTTATTTTATTCTACTTCTTTCTCCCGGCTGAAGCTTCTACCGTCACAGAGTTCTTACAGACTATTATTTGATCTAACAGGATGTACTGCCTGTGTTTCCACTCACCGTTTCCATACGCCCAGTCATCATTGAGCCGATGTCGGACCTTCTGGTAGATGGCAGACATGGTCTTCATGTTGCTCTTCCTCCACTGTCGTCCCAGGTATTTAGTTTGCACTTTGAGCAGCTTAAGGACGTACAGCTGCATCATGGCCTGCTTGACCTTCAGCGCCCTCTTCAGGATGGGAGCGGACTTGAACACCACCAACATCTGGGAGGGAAACGATCATGTTGAGGGCTCAGACATCATGTCTTTCGATCGTAAAAAAACAAACTATATGATCTCTCATTATAAATATTGTTGAGTTCTTACCATTGTTCTGGAGTGCTTCCACTTGGTCAGTTTATTGAGGATCCTCAGCAGGTTAATACAGGAAAAAAGATTCCTCCAGCAAAACTGATTATTGTCTCCTGCTTCCTGTAAAAGACAAAATATCCCACATTAAAAATGACCTAAATTCTACTTTGGACATCCAAGCAACACTCATACATGAATGTTAACTTACCAAACTCTCTGCAGTTAACTCTGGGAGCTCATGCACCACACAATAAGGAAAGTCAAGTACTGAAATGCTATTAGTGAAAGAAAATTGAGAGCAGTGAAAAAAAGGCAACAGTTCACTGACATAACTGTAAATGGGAGTCATGGTTTTATTTATTCAAAGAGACCCTGAATGTACCTGTTTTTAGCTGTGATGTAAGACATGATGTTCTGGTTGAAGAACTTCAGAATGAGGGGGATGCAGTTGGCAAACACCAGGTGTTGAGCCATGTACTCAAACTATGAGATAATCATACAAAGACATATTCAGTTAAGGAGGATACTTAGCTACTTCATTAATGTAAAATAAGAAAGGTGAAGATCAAGAGTTGGTTTAATATTTTTAAATATTTGTTATCAGTTAGAAGTACTTCTGAATTGTGACATAACGAGTGTGTGGTATCCACACCTGGTAGATGTGGTTTAGTTTGAAGTGCTTCAGAAGCAGCAGCAGGATGGCAGAGATGGCCTTCACGATGATCTCCTTGTGTCGATTGACATCTACGCCAAGTTTCATGCTTTGCAGCACTGTTGTCCTGCAGAGTCAGACATAATCATCTCCAGGGCAAACTCTTTTACCTTGATGTGATTTATTCAGGTCAGATAATCTTTCATTTCTATTTCTATTCTATATAAATGTAGTTTAAAATCTTTTCAAGCCTGCTAACTAGACACTTGATTATACAATCTTGAATTATCCCTTGATGTGGTTACATGTCCATACTGTGAGAATGTCCTGATAGACCGCTGCTGTTTCTTCAATGGGAAGGAGAAACATTTTTGTCTAAAACAGGATAGAATAACCAGAGCTCTCTGTATACAGTCCAATTAGAAGCTAACTCTAGTAACACCATCTGTTTAACTACACTCAGGAACTGAGGAACTGCCTTTTAGAGGCACTTCATCACTTACGGCATCTCCTCCGGCAGCACGTCTGCCAGGATGTTGATGGAGTCCGTCTTGGCTTTGGAAGTCGGAGCAGCTGCGAGCAGGATCTTCAGCAGAGCGATCTGACATTGAGAGACACACCACAAAGTCAGTTAGAAAACAGTCTGGAATGGAATCTCCTGCCTGCTTCCAAAGGGTGATATTTCTGTGCTATTAAAAAAAAACGAACTATCAACACAGATAAATAATGATAATGTGCTCTTGCATTGTTATCGAAAATTGAACAGCCTCTGTCACAAAGTGTGTAATTTACTGGCTATTTTCATTGTCTTGACTTACTTAAATACAAGGAACTGACACACACTGAAATATGCCGTAACCCAGTCTTTTCTATGCAGGATAATTACAGTACATGCCACATTACAAAACTATATGGTACAATTTATTGTTTTGTATGGTTACTTTTATGCAAAATCAATTCACAGGAACTTTTAGCCGTATAAACCACAATGTGTCCATAGTATCGCAGCATAAACTGTGCATATAACAACACACAAACAGCACTAACCATGTATTGAGGCAAACTGGGCAGAATTCCCTGATAGAGCAGCTCGGTGGAGGACATCTCCACCTCCTCTTCACCCTGATGGAGGAGGGAGAAAACACAAAATAACATTAACACAAAACCTCAGACAGTTTGTTCCTGCGGACCCAGGGTCTAAAAACTTCTGCTATCCTTAACCAAAGGACGGAGTAAAGACTCATTCTCTGAAGATCTGAAGTGTAAGTGAGAATATGACATTTCATATTTTATGTTACTTGGGAAGGTTCAGCCTGTGTACCTGGAGCAGTTAATAGCTTTACAGCTTTGTCTCTACAGGGGAGACATCATTCTCAGACATAATAACAAGTCAACATGCTATATATGTGAATTATTAACGTGTATGTTTTTCGTTTCCACTTACCCCAGACAGAGGCGTTTTCTGAAACTCCTCCTCCTTTGCAATCTGCATCTCCGCAATGGAGACATATTTGTGCTGAAATAAAGCGAAAGCTTGATGTGTGATAATCTAGCAGCACTGTTGCTTTTAAAAGTTCCTAATAATCTCTAAATAAAAAGATTTAATGAAACATAGTGAATGGCAATGCGATACCTGCTTTAACGTCTTTATGCTCTCATGAATTGGCCTGGGCAAACCAACAACTGTATCTGTATCACTGCAAGACATACAGAAGAATAGGCATGCTTTAATGCACTATTTCAGCACACACAATACAGTCGAGAGTATGAAATAAAGAGTTTAAAGTCACTTTTTGTTTGAAGCCAATAATGAGAAACTTACTTTCCAAGTGTGTAACCAATAAATTTACTTCTGCTTGATTCCAGGAAATTTTCAATGTCCTTTTCTCTGTTGGAGCAAAAACAATAATGTCAAACAGACATCTAATAATCTTTATAGGTTTCTTTCAAGATTTGTGTAAATGAGGAAGGAATCAATAAATCAGAGTTCCCGAAACTCATTACAGGTAAATAACAGTAACCATTATAGCTGTTGGAACTACCAAAAAGTCAATTATTGCGATTATCCAGTCAGACTGAGCAGTACCTGACTTTAGGAGCCCACGGCAGTCCTTTGGGAAAGGACACCCTCTCTGCCGGAGGGTGGGGAATAGGCGGAGGCATCACCTCGTCCCTCTCTAGAGGAAAAGTCTCTGCCTCTAAAGAGTTGTCATTGTCATCGTTGTCATCCTCATCCTCGCGAGAGTCATCGGCCTTGTAAGGATCCTTTTCATTGAAGGCATCAAGGTTGTCCTGTTTGATCAACGCCTGTGTGAGAAACAAGAAAACAGTAAAGACACATTGTGAGTGGAGCAGAGCTAAGGAGCAACAGATGGAAAATATAAGAGCACCCTGTAGCCAGGCCTAAATGAAGCAATAAGTTTTCGCCCTAAAAAGTTAATAATGACATATTGCACTCAATGAAATGTCACCATTGTGCATCACTGGCAGATAGGCACGGCAATGATACGTTTCACTTGTAGCTAGCTTTAACCTAGAATATGTTTTGATTTTGAGAGCAGGCAGCAACAGAAATGTCTACCTTGTGTTCACGGCGCGCACGTTTTTGCTGCTGCTCTATGAGGTCGGACGCAGATGCTGGAGGAGAAGCGGCCCTCATGCTGCGAATGACTCGAATACTGTCCTCCGGGAGAGGGGGGAGACCCAGCTCCTCACGCTTACGAACCTTTATGCTTTGGAGCTGCTCGAAACCACCAAGTGTGAACTGAAACAGAAGGCAGGATTTTAATATGCACAGATGTTACATATTTGTTGTGTCATCATTTAAAGTTGTGAATGGCAGATACGCCGTCCCTCACCAGAATACTCTTCCACAACAGCAACAACACCTTCTTCATTGGGAAATGGGGGGCATGACCACTGCAGAACTTGGTAACCATACTGAAGAGCATGACAGAAATGGGCTCGTTGTTGAAGAGAGGAGATCCTGGGTTAGAGGGGGAGGGAGTGGAAACAGTTTACTAAGCAAGTTTTTGTTTATATCCATGTTGTGAGTGCTGATGACACTTACCCAGTTCTGCTCTGAAAGTTTCCCTGATGACTTTCCATTCAGGCTTGTCGGCCGGGTCATCCTGTTGTATCGTTTCCACCATCAGGTACATTATGTTTAGCAGAACTCTGAGATCTGTGCTGTCAGCGAGGGAGATGGCTGGTTTTCTGACAGCACTACTACAGGCAGCACTGTTACTGAAAGGGAAATGGAAAAATGCATTAACTTGTAGCATTGCAAAGCCAACAAACAAATGTTTGTTTTGCTCACTGTGGTCTCGCAACGCCAAAGCTGATTTTTCTAATCAGCTACATTTTTGGTGACTCGATCAGCCTTTAATTAAACTAAATATGGCTCAGAATGTCAGACTAGCATTTTGTAGCAAAAAACAGGAATAAGTAATTTAGGTTGTCTTCTGCGTGGCCAGAAAATAGATAACTGAGAACATACTCAATCTCCATGTTGAGAAGTTCCACCAGAGCAGACAAGGTCCCCACGTCCAGCAGCAGAAAGATGTTGTATCTCATCCAGTGCTGCACCTCAGCTTCAGAGCTGCACTCTGCAAAGGTTCCTAAAGAGAAACAAAATGTACTCATTGATCATTCATTCTCTCATCCTTTTTTCCATTTTCTTCTAAATCAATTCATGCCAAAACACTTTTAGGTGATGTGAACTGACCCTGAGCCATGTAAAGAATAGCTCTAGCAACCTTCAGCCTCTTCTCCCGGGTTATCACCTCCAGACTGTCCAACAGGCGCATGGCGTGAGCTCTGTGCTGAGCTGCATCAAGCTCTGTCCACTTCTTATCAGACACTAAAGACACAGGAGAGGAGGAGATCAGACAGATACCTTCTTCATCCTAGATTTAATTAATTTTCCACGACTAACTGCATACCATGTTCTCTGAATTCCACCTCAAAGCACTTCCTGTTGAGAGCAAACTCTGGTCCTTCGGTGTAACTGTACAGCTCTGAAACATACATAAACACATTAGTAATCTGAACACACTATATTTTGCAAACTCTGACAGAATGAAATTCAGGGTAACAAACAGGAGTTTGGAGATCTCAATGATCACACATACCTGACAGCTCTGCAGCCCATTTGTCTGTATCAGCATATTCAAACTCGAGGTCTGGAGACTCAGACAGCCCCTGAACACATCACGACAGGTTTTATGTCCTTATGATTCAAGAAATTATTACTTCAGAGTAATAATCGAACTGTCTAACTACAAGCTTAGAAATGTTAGTTTAACCCCTCTACACACAAACACACAACACATTTTGTCACTAATAAGCCCTTAAGTGAATTGCTGTAGATCCCCAAAAATTATTTTAGAGCATGTGGCACATTTCTGTCATTTGGCATAACAACAAATTAATCACATTAAACACACTGAAAGGGGCCGCTACCATTATGACATTATTATTATTATTTTTTTTTTAAAAACAATTTCTGACATTTATTCCTACTTAACATTCCGTCTACGGTCAATTAGGATCACTCCTTTATTTTAAAAATGTAAAAGGGCAGAATAATAGTAGAGGGAATAATTTGTTTCAGGTTTCATTTATTTCATCACATTTCCAGTAAGTGAGAAGTTTACATACACTTAGTATTTGGTAGCATCGCCTTTTTGTCATTATGGCCAAACAGTGACATTTTTGTTTCATCAGACCAGAGGGCGTTTTCCCAGAATGTAAGATCTTTGTCCCCATGTGCAGTTGCAAACTGTAGTCTGGATTTTTATTTTTTTTTTTGTGGTTTGGGAGCAGTGGCTTCTTCCTTGCCGAGTGGTCCTTTATGTCCTTAAAAGACTTGTTTTACTGTGGAAATAAATATTTTTGTACCCATTACCTCCAGCATCTTCAAGTTTTTAATGTTGTTCTGGGATTGTTTTGCACTTTTTTGCGCCAAAGTATGTTCATCTGTAAGACACAGAAGGCGTCTCCTGCCCTTGGTTTGACGGTTGTATGGTCCCATGGACGATATACATCATTTCAGTATGGACATTGTTGCACATGCGCAATGGTCACATCGCAGGAAGTGTGATGTCAAGCAGTGAACAGCGTTTTACACTAACGCATTCAATGTTCAGCTGGGTGGAGATGGTAGCCAGCTTGGGCTGACAGACTCAGCCAAAGGCACCATGGGATTGACGGCTAACAACCATGCTAACAACAGCAGTAACTGGTTTCAACAGTGGATAAAAAAATACAAAAGACATTCAGTGGCAGATTTATCAGTATGGATTTATCTTACAAAGTCTACAAAAAAACACTGCAGTTCAAGGCTGGATTTCAAAGCCTCTGAAATTGATACGATCGCACTACAGCCCTCAGTGAAATGGCACAAGGGTTAGCTTCTGGGCAAAATAGTAAGTCTCTCACATGCAGCGCTCCAGAGATATTTAATGATGGTACGGTTTTGTCTTAAACAATATCACTGACCCCAGAGTTAACTAATTGGGAGTGAGACAGACTTGTGCTCAGCTGGAAAAGCTCCACTTCACCAACACAGTACGCAGTTTATTTTCAGGTACACCCGAAGACAGGAGTTTACTTACCCCCGGGCAAACATTAAGGTTGAGACTTGAACTGTTTCATGTCAAACATCAGTTTCTCTCACGCTTTTTGGCAGACACAGGATGTTAGCTGCCGCTAATGTTAGCTCAGCTTGTTTCTCTGACTGATCCAAACATCTGATGACTAAAATACTTAATCTGATGAAAAGATACAGCGTTAGTTAAATCGACCAAGATCTAAAAGTGACAGTGCTTTGCTTGCTTGAATTAATACACCTACTGAAAACTGAATTGAGTTGTGGTCTGTATTATTTTGGCAGTGCTGGTTTTTGGTGACATATTTCATTGCTACTTGCTTGATTGTTTGTCTGGTTTTACAGAGGTAATTTCATTCTTTTATATAATTATGATTTGTCAGACGTCACTCTGACTGGCACCCTTCATCATTTTTAAGTTCTAGAATGACTCATTCTTTCCAAATAGAGCTATTCAAGTCATCTAGTGAAAATTCCTCTATTTTTTCATATCACAATATATATTGGAAAAAGGAAAAATATTGCAACGTCAGTCCCCCCCCCCCAGAATTTTGTACTATTGTTTGTAAAGATGAACGATGTACCTTCAGGTGTTTGGAAATTGTTCCCAAGTCTTGGCTGATTTCTTTTAAATTTCCCATTATGTCAAGTAAATAGGCACTGACTTAAAGTGTAGGCCTTTAAATACATCGACAGGTGCACCTCCAGTTGACTCAAAAGATGTCACCTAGCCTAAACTAGGAGCTTCTGAAGCCATGACATGATAAAACCCACTAGAATTGTGATATTGTGAATTATAAGTGTAAACCATTTTTTGGAAAAATTGCACCAAGATGATGTCCTAACCGACTTACCAAAACTATAGTTTGGAACATTTGTGTAATGGTTTAAAATGAGTTTTAATGACATTACTTACGTGTATGCTCGTAAATTTCTGACTTTAACTGTATAGAATTCTGTGTGTTTAAGTAAAATGCACAATTTTTACTTGTAAAATATTGTAGTGTACTACAATGTTTAATTCATGCCAGATTAATTAATCAGAAATCTCACATTGTCGTGCTTTGCTTTCTTTATAGGCTCCATGGTATACAATAAATTAGAAGGAAAAAGCTTATTTGCAACCTGGAGATTTCGTTTTTTAACAGGTCGCCACTGGATTCCTGACAGTTCAGTCTGGCCTGTGACTAACCGACATCAGATAGCTCGTCCATGCTAAGCTACACCGCTGTTCAACAACATTATGGAAGTTAGCATCGGACTAGAAATTAAACATTGCACAAGTATAGCGTTAGATACATTGCTTAGACAATCTCAAGAGCCTCTGTTGCTGCTGTTTGCTTACATCACCAAGACGTGTTAAAATAGCACTTAATAATTGAGCAAAAGCTAGCCTGACAGAGCTAGGTAAGCTAACGTTATGTGTTACAGTAGCAGCAGAAATGGCCTAGTCTGTTTATGAAAATTAGGAGAAATATTAATCACAAACTTCTGTTCACGTACCTCTGAATCTTTTCTTGGGTTGCGGGTAAATTCGCCCCTGCTTTTGTTAGGTAGCATAGTTCTCTGTTTATTGTTTAGAAGCCCACTGCCGTTCCCACCTCCGTCCATAATTTTTCTGGCGCAGTATCCTCTCGCGAGATGAGAGTTGCTCTGCGAGAGTCTGACTGTATGAATGGTATCTGAATATTACGTACTGCTGCTGTAAAATAGGGAAAACATGATCTAAGCCCTCTGTTTCACTTCTTATTTGGTTCTTGTGGTTCTATATATTTGAAGTTTTAACCATACTTTATGTTCATATTTTTCTTAGGGCTGTTTTCTTCTCATTTATTTTCCCTTTCTTCTCTATTTGTCCTTGATGTCATGATGGAATTTTGATACATTTGCTAGATAGGTATCATATCTGAAATGATGCACCCGAGTCATTTTCAGATTTAAACAGCAGTTTATTAAAGGTAACTGTGTACAGAAATTTAACAGGGTGTATTCTGCTGAAATCGTATTTTTTTTCAAACTAAACTACAGATAGTGTTGAAAATATAGGCATACTTTATAACTAATTCATAATATATCATTTACAGAACTTCATCTCTACATCAGAAACATCAAACCAGAAAAAGTGTATACCTGTCAAATCACAGTGGTTTGCTTATTTATTTTAGAGTCAAGCTGTTTGCTCCAGTAGTAACACATTCATTAGTCTCTATAATTGAGTTCAAATGAGGGCAACCTGACTTATTATTAGTTAAAACAAAAGGTATTCATTATAAACGGCATTTTTAATGTGCCATTATGAAAAGACCATGATAAGTAATGTTTACATTTTTGATTGTTACAAGAAATAAAACTGGGACGAACCATATATATTAAAATCAATGTAAAAAGTACATGCAAGTACATCAGAATGTAAGATGTTACCAACTAATGTCTAAAAGTGGTATCCTGCAGTAATTGATATTTTTTAAGTAATGTGAAATACTGATATATCAACTCCTCACCACTGCAGAAGTTTAAAACAATATGTTTTGCTGCATAGCTCTCAGTGTATATTGCAGAATAAACAACCATGTTGGGCATTACCATACTTGGAAAAAACACAGTTGTATATGTGAATATGAGTTACTAAGTGAGTAACAAGGCACTGTCAACTGACCAGCATGGTTACAGCACTCATCTTGCTGACAGTGATGTCCTCACTGAATGTCCTCGTCATAATGTCCTTAAAGCTGCTAGTGCAAAGATGAACACACTTCATAGTAGCATAATGTAGGCTACTATTCAATTAGAGTAAGTGACAAAAATCAGATAACTAAAAAATTACAGGAGTTACCTGTAACTCTGTGGATGAGGTTTAAGTTTTGTGAGGGGTAATGCAACAAGGTACTGAGTAAATAAATGCAACACCAAGGTGACAAAAACCCAGCAGGGGCAGTAATAACAACAGTTTGGAGTAAAATCATCCCATAGACCACCAGTGTGAAATACAGCATGTTAAAATATGTTGAAGAGCTTTAAGTTCGGCAAGACACGACAATTACCTGCACACTACATAATTTAATTTTTTTTTTAAAGAATCACTCAACTAAATCATCTTAAGTGGCCACTAAAGCGAATATAGAGAAGTAAGCATGGCATAATAAGTTTGTGCATTTAACAAGCCTCACAAAACAGTGCTGGAAACAAAACAAAATTATTAGAAATAGCTATAATACCACAAGATGACACAGGAGGTACAGCAAACCTATTCATGTTTAGGCCCAGAGCATTTAGATATTCATGTTAATTTTTCTGTGAAAATCTTCAAACAGAAAAACATCATGTAGTTAACACAAGACCAGAGTCCTGTGACAAGTCTAACAATAAACTGTTGCGCTTCAGCAATACCACGATGAGATCAGCCGATCAGAGGCCGTTGCATAATAGCATAAACATACTGTATGTCACTGTATGTCATTATTGTATGTGTGCTGTCTGTTGTTCGATGTACAGTGCTGTGGAAATGAATTTCCCTTTGAGGACAGTGAAGTCAAAGTCATGTAACACTGTTCAACATGTAGTCTGCGACTTGAGTTTCACAGAATAAAACATAGCTGCTGATGACTTGCAATGATTTTGATCATAGAATATCAAAATACCTAAAGCTATTTTACAGCTCTACTGTAAACAATAATTTCATGAGAATGACACTGAGACTATGGATCCTAAAGTCAGAGTATTGATCTGATAAATAACATACGGATGCTATTCTTACCAGACACCAAAACCTCATAAACCATAGTAAATCTTTCCAAGAAAATAAGCTCCCTTCTTATCAAGTCAAAACATACTGAAGTTCCATTTTGGCCCAGACCTGCTGAAGGTTAGCAGTAATGTGGATGGTACGACAGAGAACTTTCCCTCTGTATCTTATGGATGGAATGTATAAAGTATGTGAGTGCTGCCACATAAAACCAGATGGAAAACTTTAAAGCTGCATCAAGACTTTTTTGGCAGAAACAAACTCACAGAAACACAGCCCTGATTTAAAGTCAGATTATGAAGTTGTTTCGTGCAGGTTTAACTGCTTTCACAACTAAACATTAACATTTCGCAACAACTGTAACACTTGCCCGTCACAGTCATTTGGCACAATATATTGATACATTATTCAATATAAAGATCTGAAGTCTAAAATAAACAAGGATCCAGCAGTTTGGAACCAGATAGGACCTGAAAATAGATATAAGTGCTGTGGTTGGGCACCATGCGCAGTTCTATAGAAAGCAGCAACAGAAAAAAAACAAAAACTTGCTGTGGCGAGTAAAATAAACTAAATGTAAGCTGTGCATCCTGTGAAGAGTATAAAATATGATACATAAATCTTTTTTTTGTCTCAGGGATGGATGATGTTGGGTACCGTCCACATTTAGGTGTGCTGAGGTGTGGTTTCCTGCCGACTAATATCTGTGAATACCAAGAACAAGTTTAGTTAAGAAATGCTTTCTAACAAAATGTTTACAGCAAATGCTTTATTTCAAACTGTAGAAGATAAAAAAAATAAGCAATTTACCTCAAATTATAGATATAGATTATATAATCTAATCAAAATGAATTACTAGCTTTTAGTTTAGTAGTTTCACCACTATTCTGCTGTGTTGTGTAGTCAAAGTTTGGAGAATTGTACCTGTAGTAGTTGGGTTTAAAAGGACCATTCTTATTAAGGCCCAGGTATTTTGCCTGCTCGTCAGAAAGCTCTGTCAGGTGGGCCTCAAAAGTGGCCAGATGCAGACTGGCGACATATTCATCTGAAATGCACCGATATGATTAAATAAGACCGGGATACATACACATGCACAAGACTGAAAACAGGACATCAAGTGAGGTCACAGCCAGTTACAGCACCAACATCACCACCACCACAGGGAATGAGTAACACTAACTACTACAGGTCAAAGGTCAAGGTTAAGTATGCATATATCCTCACCCATCTTCTTGGGAAGTAAGTAAACATCCTGCTTGTATCGTCCCTCTGGAGCGTTGTACAACTCTATAAGGGCCAGAGCCTGGACACAAGCATGGATCAATAATACTGTTAAAACAGGATGCACATAGTGAATGTAATGAAAAACAATAAATGTAACTGAAGGCAACTCTGATTACAGAGCAATAATAACAGATCTATGAGGAGAGAGAGATGTTGTTGTGAGTGTTTTGCATATTCATTAGTTTACGTATCAGGATGGCCGAATAATGACAAGAAATGGTAAAACACAAAATGAACCCTACATGCTATCTGAGGTGGACAGCAGCAATGAGTGCTGTGAGTCTTCAGCTGTCGTATAGCTGAGTACAGGCTGTTTGGTAGCATCGACGTGTTACCTGAGTGGTGGCTGTGATGGACAGGACAAAGGTAGGGACAGTTGAACAGCTGAGGTTAAGGAGACGTCCCTATGGAAGAAAACAACATGTTATCAAGAATATAGGCTTTAAAAACATGTTAGAGTATCACTGTTCCAACATTATGAAACCTTGAATATCAACATGTTGCTGTGGTCTTTACAGAACAAAACTTGAGACTGGTCGTCGTGGGTGTTCTACAGTTTACATGTAATTAACAGGGACTAAAGCCAGTATTGTAATAAAAATAGGGAGAATGGATTGCTGGGTTGCTACATGTTGCATGCAATGTTTATGTTTATGTCCTACAATGCATTTGTTTTAAAAGGATAGCAAGTCAAATAAACTAATATTATTTGTTATCCACAGATTAACACACATTAATAAAGAAGTTTAACCTGAGATCACATTCATCACATGCCCAACATCAGTATGTATTTATTACCTGTATGGTTTCAAGGCGTTAAGAAGTAGCCAGTTACCTCAGCCAGAAGGATAACCCTCTTGCCGTCAGGCCAAATGACGTGATCCACTTGAGAGCGCACCCTCTCCCAGGTCAGCTCAGGGGTCCGAAGGCTTGCCTGCGAGAGATGAGAATAGATGGTTCATCACCATGTGACTGCCTCTAAGCGCGGTTCTAAAGCGCTATTTGAACATGTTCATGCACGCTGATTAAAACTGGGGCATCTTAAATATACATTAACTCAGTATGTAGGCTATATTTAACTTTGTCCATTGTAAGCACTAGTTACCACATCGATCTCAGTGTTGGAGTGGCCCATGTTGCAAACAATAGAGCCGTTTTTCATCCGGTCCAGTTGGTCTCTGGTCACCACATTCTTGTTCCCTACAGAAAGACACAATCATTCACTGGAATCATATTGGAAAGGTATAAAAATACAATCCTACACACAAGTGCTTCCCAATCGGCATGGTTTCAAGTGGAGTTACCAGTGCATGTGATGATGACATCAACTTGACGAATGACCTCATTCAGCTTGACCACCCTGAATCCATCCATGCTGAAAAAAAAAAGAGCATTCAGCCTCAGTGAGGACAGTATCTATTATTACTTGACAAGCAGCTAAGTTCAGCTAAAGGACTCGGCTCCCTGTTGGGTTAATGTAATGTTTGACTTCAGTTATTTCGCAATACGTTTGTTAAATAATTAACAAAAATTGCGATGCTATGTTATATCCATACTGCCGTCTGTCCCGTTCAATCGACACATTCAGCATGGAGATCATCCCAGTTCTATTGTTCCTCACCAGGCCTGCAGCCCACAGATTGGATCGATCTCTGTAACATAGACGATGGCTCCCAGAGCTTTCAGAGCTGCACAACAACCTTTCCCAACCTGCAAAGACAAGATGATACTGTATGACCAGCAGAGTTACATATGCAAATATTACCCTGACATTAATAAAGAAATGGCACACAATTTCAATGCCCTGAAAACTTTGACAGATGATGAGTCATGATGAGTGTTTTCACAGCTATATGATTAAGATTATCGTGGCATGTTAACATTTAAAAGAAGCATCTCACCTCCCCGTACCCACATACGACCACCTGTTTGCCTCCGAACATGATATCTGTGGTTCTCTTCAAGCTAGAGAGGTTTGAAACAAAAAAATTAGCACATTTTGTGGAGGTGAAAAAACTGCCAATCTGTATCTGTGTAACCGCAAAATCTGGCGTCTTTATACTGACACAGAGTAAAACGTTATTTGGCACTGTCTGTACCAAAAGTTGTCCCACAGTAAAAACCTGACCTGTCCTAAAGAGCAAGTCATGCGGTTTCTGTGACAGTGTACCATCATAAAGTTCTGCTATTTACAAAACAGATAATCAGTTTCCTTAAATATCCCTGTGCAATAAATCATTTAGTGTCATTAGTCATTATGGAACACCAGCTAAATGGAAAGAACAGCAATAAATTATGAGTGGTGAGCGTAGAAAGCAGAGCTGTGCACACACTATTAAAGAGTGCTCCACTTTATATGGTGCCGTGGTGATATTAACAGGAGTATTACAAGCTCAACAGCATTTCAAAAAGCTAGTGAGGTGATATGTGAATTTGATCTCTATCATGTGGTGGCAGCAGCAATGTTTCCAAACCTTTACAGCACTCCTGTGTGTTACAATAGTGTTAAAATAACATGACATTTTCTTTGAATGTATTAAACTCCAGATTGTTTTCATGTTACATTTCTTTCAAACCTTATTAGCCACTGTAAAGCTGTTCCATAAACAAACTGTGCAGTGTTTCAACATGCGTTTGACTTTGTTGTCACGCAGCCTTTCTCATACCAAAGTCCACTCACCCGTCTAGGATTGACTCTCTGCAGCAGTACAGGTTGTCAAACTTCTGCTTCGTCACAGAGTCGTTCACATTCATAGCAGGCACACACAGTTTTCCAGCTTTAGACAGCTGGTACAACCTAGAAAGAGTAAAAGACAAAGGTAGAATCATTTTTACCTCATGTTGGTCCGTGTTGTTCTGGTTGTCTAACTGAATGTTTCACGGTTCGTGTTATTAGGCAGTAACTTACCTGTGAACCCCAGTGACACTCTCCTCTACAATGCCCCTGATCTTCTTGAATACACTGGGGTATTTCTTGTACATCCAGTGTGTCAAGTCTCCTCCATCATCAAGGATCTAACAGGTAACAAATATGATTTTTTTTAAGAGCATGAATGTTAGTAAAGAGACACAATTACACACATTGTAAAGGCTGACATCTATCGGGCATGCAGCCAAATAAATTTACTGTGAGACAAAGATTCATGTACAAATTTGTTCGTCCATATCATTCAACAAACTTTTCCACGTACCATGTTCGGCTGCCAACCCTCAGTGTTGACACAGTGGTCAATACACCACCAGAAATCATCCTCAGACTCCCCTTTCCAGGCAAACACAGCCACACCTAAAACAAAACAGATGGGCAATAGCTTGAAGAATCTTGCATCAACAATCATGTTTGTCATTAAATATTTAGAAAAACTGACCAGTCTTCCTTCAAAATTCTTCGCACTATAATAAATCTACATGACAAACTTGTGAACATGTTGTTTAATCAGCCCCCAATGGATAATGTGATTATCATCACTGGGTGTAAGCAAGTTGGAGCACTATTCTAAAGTGCCCTTTAGTTTGCGGTAAATGTTGCAGATTAAACCGTTCAGCCCGTAGAAGACTATGCACAGCAATAACTTACTGAAAGGGCAGACAAAAAAAAATGTACAATCTCCACTGAGTGTCTCCTAAATCTGTTGTGACCCCCTCAGCTTGTCACATCAAGAGAGGTCTACAGTGGAAATTTAGTACATACTTTAACCAACACATAGCAACCACAGACAAAAGACTCAAGTAGTGCTGTGAATGGCAAAGCTTATGTGTTCCTGCTTTTGAAAGACATGAGATGCTCACATGGCAAAGCCCACCTCTGCTCATAGGAAATATGTATGATTTCTATTCCTCAGTGTTAGTAAGGGACACAAACAGTGCTCGTTGCTTGTATTCAACCTCCAAAACTAAATGTTCTTCGCCCTCGCGAATGCTTACCGGCCTCTGACAGAGCAGCAGCCACTTCGTTCTGTGTAGAGTATATGTTACATGCAGTCCAGCGGCACTGAGCCCCGAGAGCCACCAGAGTCTCGATCAGCACCTGGAAACACACAGGAAAGAAGGAAGTGGACAAGAAAATGGTCATATAAAGGCTATTCAATGGTCACAAATAGACTCATTCTAAGTGTGTGATTCAATAACAAGATTGATCAGCTGATTTTTAACGGCTGATGAGTAGTCCTTAAAACATAGCCGACTGTGTATTTTATGGAAATACAGACAAGTCCTCCTCGGCACTTTGATCATTTAAGACTCGTTGCAGCTCAACGACAGAGAGAAGTCTTACTGCAGTCTGGGCAGTGATATGAGTGCAGCCCACAATTTTGGCACCAGCCAACGGTTTCTCACTCTGTGCTCTCTTCCTGAGTGAGATCAGAGCCGACATATCTGAAAACAAGAGCACATAAGAAGGGGAGAGTGAGAAAGACAGAAACGCAGACGATGCAAAGAATATCACAAAATGTAAGTTTTCAAAATCTGAATTATGTGTCATGTCAGATTGCTTTTGAGATTAATTAGAAAAGTAGTGAAAAGACTTTGTCCCTGCTGTCTCACCTTGTTCTGCAATCTCAATCTCACGTCTGCCAAATTCAGCCTGTTTGATGTTCTTGACACAGAAGTCACTGCTGCCCTTGGAGTTGACCTGAGTTCTGTCCCGTGGTGAGGTCTCATCGTCAGAGCTATCCGTGTAGGAAGCAGCTGTAAGGGAAACAAAACAACTCGCCAAATTAGAGAAACTGAGGCGTAAACAGGTTTGAGCAGGTGTCCAACCGTGTCCAAAGGCTTGTTTCAAAGAACTCAAATGTGATGAGGAATAGAAAAATAAACATTACTAAATTTTTAAAAGAAATTAATAACACAAAACATGAAAAAACAGGATAAGATGGGGTGGGTTGCAGGGTCCCTAAAAGCCTGACTGTTACTCACTGACTGACTTCGGTCAGTAATAGCATTTGTTTTGTTTTTAAATGCCAGTCCAGACGATAACTGGGACAAGTATGATTAAAGGAGCGTGACTGATAAAAGTAACATTTACAAAAGTACTTTCTTACTAAAACAACAACCACATACTTAACCATGATCTCCAAATGTGATGAGGAATAGAAAAATAAACATTACTAAATTGTTTTTTTTAAAAGAAATTAATAACACAAAACATGAAAAAGCTAATTGATGTACTCCATATTCACCATCTCTCTTTGATTTGCTTGCCACAATGTAAAGCTCAGTTAACATACATAACAACACAGAATGGACTGGTTGGTTGTTTTGTTTTTTTAAATCAAAGAAAAGCATACATTCATGCAGAATATTATAATACAGACAAATTGAACACATGTGCACACGTGTCTGGCTTCTCACCGGAGCCGTAGCTGTCTGTGGAGGACTGAGAGATGGAGCGGGACAGGGAGCGACGGCCTGTCTTAGTGGGGAATCTGCTGAACTCCTGCTTGTCCTCCACAAACTGGATTTGCTGTTATAAAAAAAAGAAAAAGTCATCTTACACAGTGTACATTTAATACTTTCATAGATGCTTTAAACCGAGCAATTTAAAAGCGCATATTATGTTTCAGCTGTAGGCCAGGAACTGTAGACAACTACCTTCTTTGAGTAGACATGTTTATATATAGCTTCACCTTGGACCAGATTTATATGGAGTGGAATGAAGAAAAATGAAGATCTTTGCTTTAAAAAACCCTTTCCTACTTAAACTAGAAAGCTTATTTTGTTGTATTGACAAAAAAGGATTTCTGGCAGCAGAACACACACTACCATCAAGACAGATGTTCCAAAATTAAGCTGCCAATGCCAGATTAGTACTCCAAATGAGTAGTCAATACATACTCAGTGACAGCAAGTGTGTGTTTATGTGTGTGCCTGCCTGCGTTTTTGTTGTGTGTACTGAGTTTTATGCCAGGTCATCTAACTTTTTTATTGCAGTAGAAGTAACCAGAATTCTTTTGTTGACAGGGAAGTCAAGGAAACGTGAGATGATGAGAAAAAAAAATCTTTAGGTGCTGCAACATCATCTTCTCAGGTAATAGAGAAGTCATCAGGCAGATCTCTACATTTCAGCAGTTTCAGGAATGTATTTGTTTTCATCTTCTTTACTGAGATTTAAAAAAAAGCAGAGTATGGGGAAAATGGGTTAGGATTTAATAAATCAGCCTACAGACTACAGTGAGAGTAAAATGCCATTCCTGTCATTGATATCAATTGGCCTCATCTTTGATTGAGGGTCAGATTCTTAGAAGGTAAAAAAAATGTTTTACAGGGTCAGTCTCTTCTTTCTAGGTTTAGGCCTGCTACTGAAAACCCTCCACATACCAGTGAAAATAACACGGCAACGAAGAACAATGTGAAGCTGTTTTCTTGGGATTAAGGTGACAAGACACCACATATTTTCTCTCTGGACAGGATAAGATGGGGTGGGTTGCAGGGTCCCTAAAAGCCTGACTGTTACTCACTGACTGACTTTGGTCAGTAATAGCATTTGTTTTGTTTTTAAATGCCAGTCCAGACGATAACTGGGACAAGTATGATTAAAGGAGCGTGACTGATAAAAGTAACATTTACAAAAGTGCTTTCTTACTAAAACAACAACCACATACTTAACCATGATTTCCGACCTTGCTTCCAAATCATTTGTAAGCTTGCAAATTCACTCAACCATCAATGCCTTAAAAATTAACTACAGGACATCTCTAACTTAACACCTTAACATGAGCTAATCATTGCCGTGTCAAAATAAATGTCTTCCACTGGGCTTTGACCCTGGATCACTGAGGGCATAAACAACATGGACGCAGCAAACAGTCATCTGGTTTATTATTTTTTAACTATTTGCATTTACAAACATGAAGGCATAGGAAAATAACATTCAACAGCACTAAACATACAAGGCACATTATGTAAGAAGATAACTTCAACCATAATAATATAACCTAAATAGGAGAGCAGAAAAATTAATAAAAATAATAATAGATAACTAAATAAATAAAATAATAAAAATAATAGTATATAATAATAACATGAAATTCAAGTTTAACTGGTTGAAAATTTTAATGTATTTATTGGGTATGGCCATTGAATATGCAGGATAAATACACCGTCCTTCGAATATTTGATTAAGCACTGTACCTAACCAGTAACTAACCAATAATTTATATCCTAGATTTAATCGATTAGTCTGGTTTAAACCAAGAGAACTGTCTCATATTTGGGTGTTTTTTTCTCCAAGGGTCATGAAGGCATACATCATTGCAAAAGTTGAAGGGTAAAGTGTTTGGATGAGGGCCTGTAAATCTGCTGGGGGATCTGTCCATCCACTCATCAAGCTACCAGTCTGACTAATACATCTCAGGCTGAGTGTTGACACTTTGCATTTAACAGATTCCTTGTCACAGATTACTTATAGACTCAGTTGCCACCTTATTAGATACACCAAGCTGAAATGAATACAGGCTAATACAATAGTCCTGCAATAAATTCTACATTCATGACAGATATAATGTTTAGTTTCGGTTGAACTGTGTTATATTGTACAGAGAGGTGTGTCTATTATTTTGCCAACCAAAAAGAAAAGATATGAGAGTATACACTTTGTCTGTCACTGGTATTCATTTGTCCACACTTAAATGAGGTGTGCAAATACTTTCCACTCCAAAGACCCAAGAATTCAAGGTGAAACTCTTCCTTGTTCCTTGAAGGTTGCAGTTCACATCCTTCTTTTGTAAATAATATTTGCCATTTCCTTAAGATGGATACATTCACTTTGTAAGTGGCAAAACTGGAAATTATTTACCAGTAGGCCCTACGTGTGGACAGTTAGTATAACTGTAAACACAACTTTTCCACCGTTTCCGTGCAGCCAAATGATTACCTGACACAGATAAATAAAGTGCACTAGCTGCAGTATATTTTGACAAAACTCAAAGGACTGTATAAATGTCTGCCGTTATGCAGAGGCTGTGCTAAAGTCTTACCTTTTTAACCGGTTTGTGAGTGGGCACAGCGCTGAAGGCGGACGACAGCTCTCCCATGTTCATTTCGCTATTCTTGCTAACAGTCATGGCTGAGTATTTCTCTGCTACGTTTTCGCTCTCCTTCACCTCTTTGCTCGCCTGTTTCACCTCCAGCTTCGCCTCCCCGGCCTGATCTGACATGTCGTCGCTGGCTGTCTAACGTTACCTGGTCAGAAATACAACGACCGTTGAGCCTTCTCTGGTAGAACACACGCCAACGTTAATAATATCCTCGCGCTGCTAGCAAGCTACTCCGCACGCGAGTGGAAGAGAGAGGCTTTCGAATTCTGTACATGTAAAAAACAGGAAGTAAACGCAACAGTCTGTGTGTGCACCACTTTGATTTGGCGCTGACAGATATCGTCGTTTTTTTTGTCTGTTATGATGCGTTGTGTGCAGCCGTGTTGATTCCCTGTTGGCTCAGCTGTCACCTGGCCGAGTAACTTTGTGGGCGGTAACTAACAGACTGAGGGGGCGTTCTATTAATACAGCCGCGTTCACGGACGGTGGGACAACATAGTTCAAGAATGTTAAAAGCGTATTATTGGGGGGGGGGGGTTCTGTTTCTGCACAGTCAGTC
>JBBPCS010000359.1:4552558-4563423 GCA_037974645.1 Hollardia meadi
ATTACTTAATGATTTGCCGATACCGGCCGCCCGATACACATGCCAACAGGTGAATAAGGGGAGTACTGGCACTTATTGTTTTCCACTTAAAGCACTGGATTGGATGGAGAAAAATATTTGGTCTGTTAACCACTTATTGGACGATTCTGGCAACATCTTTTTGTATCAAATTTAACTTCCAGTGCACTCGAAAAGAATGTGATAAAGTGATTAAATGTACACCAGCTTCATTTATTCTGATGGTAAAAAATGCTTTCCCTCAGGTGGTAACTCCCCCTCGTCTCCCCGCTTTAATGATCAATGACGGTGACTTCTCAAATAAGGTTTTACCAAATAAAACGATCCGCAATCGATAAATTACACCCTACTCAGTTCAGCAGGAATTCAGCCTCCCGTGCCTTTAATCAGCCTACTTTAAAGAAATTACGTACTAACTACCTAAAATTGCCCTTACTCCCCAAAATGAAAGAACATCATTTTAAAAAATGTTATGAATTTGAACTTCTTAGACAACGATTTAATTTCGACCATAATAATTGTACATTTTGCAGCGAGGAAGTTGAACAGATCACTTATTTTTCTCCTGTAGCCTATATATAGGCTAGTAATACTTTCTGGTATGATTTATGTGACTGGTTAGAAAACAAAGTGCCAAATCTTTCTATTTTTTTTACTAGAAATTATATTATTTTTGGAACCTTAAAAGAGGATAAAAATTCTGAATTTTTGTTGAATGTTTTAGTTATTTTAGGAAAATTTTATATACACAAATGCAAATGTATAAAAACACAGTCCCTATTGGTAATATTCAAGGAAGAATTAGCACTTAATTGCAAATCAATTGAATATGTAGGAAAAAAACAGCTAAAACAACTTGTAAACATTATCAATACATATTTGATGAGACCCCCTAGCTTATTTTTCTCTCTCTTTGTTTTCTTTAGCTTTTGTTTGTCTTTAATTTATTTATTTTATTTAATCATCTTATTTATCTTTATTTATTTTTGTGTAGCATTTTTGCCTTGCATTCCTCATGTGTGCTCCGTTTTTGTCCAAACAGCTTTACTGTACTGACATGTTGTGTTGCCAAATGTTACTGTACAATTTTCAATAAAGTTGAAGAAAAAAAAAAGGGGCGCTAACTTACCCCGCCTCCCGGGAGCAGGAACCTGGTCACTGACAAAACGTATTTTCCGTCACGCCATTTTCCATCGACGAGACGAACGAGAGGAACAAGCCGTCCGGGGAAACGTGGATAGTCTGAGCTTTGAATTGCAACAATTACGGTAGAGTTTAAATTAAATTCTTCATCGAGTGTCGTACTCCTACCTTTGTCACGTTTGGGTCGATTAATTATATTGCTACAGCGGTTTAATCTATTGTTTGATATCTGTTGCTGCTAGCCGAATGCGGCTCCTCAACGCTAGGCCTCGGAAATGCGACAGCCATTTTAGCTATCGTTAAATAGCGACTAGCTATCATTAGCTTCAAAGCGTCGAATCATAATCTGCTGTCAAATCTTAAAAACAAATTTAAAAGCAGGAAGTGTGTGAAGTCGTTTGCTTAGCCGTTCACGTAATACGTTTTAATTGCAATATATTTAGGGGCTAGCATTGGCCAATAGGCTAGTAAGTTATTTCTTTTGTAGCTAAAGTTAGCATAATGTCGGGCTTCGAATCCGACAACAGGCCAAGCTTCTTTCCGTTTCCTAACATTTTTAAGAATTGATTGTAGATATGCTCATTGAATATGTGCCGCGCAGCACAATGTCAGAAACGTTGACAGAAAACGTTACACATGACGCTACATAATAATTTTGGATGTTCTCACTGATGTGTTGGGACAAAGGTAATTGGCGCTACGAATCACGGAAAGCATTAACGTAAATGTTCATATTCATACCAAATGCCCGGTTAATTCGGCTTAGTTTTTAGCTCTTTCCCCATACGAATATTATACACTACTAACCAATTCTCTCATTCATCGTTCATTATCTACAGATCCAGTCATGCATCGTGACTGTCCTCTTGACTGCAAGGTCTATGTTGGAAATTTGGGCAACAATGGAAACAAGACCGAGTTAGAGAGGTCATTTGGCTACTATGGTCCCCTCCGCAGTGTTTGGGTGGCCAGGAATCCCCCAGGCTTTGCCTTTGTAGAATTCGAAGATCCCAGAGATGCAACTGATGCAGTGCGTGAGCTTGATGGAAGGTAGGCTGGAATCTAAACAGGTTTTGAAATGCAGTTGATTCATCTTGCTAAAGGTACAATGGTTAATGATGTGTCTGGTTCTTTTATAGAACATTGTGTGGGTGCCGGGTTCGAGTAGAGCTGTCCAATGGTGAGAAGCGCAGCCGCACCCGTGGCGCCCCCCCTTCGTGGGGCAGGCGTCCTCGAGACCGAGACGACTACAGGCGTCGTAGCCCACCTCCAAGACGAAGGTGACCCATGTTGTTGTTTGACAGTGACCAGCAGAGACAACACTTGATTTGTCTTGTACTTAACTCGTGCTCTGTGAATGATTGATTCCACCCTCTTACCCACAGTACTGGTAATTGCCTATGTTTCTCCAGTCTAAGCATTTCTAGTGTTTATCTTTTCCACTGATTGTGCATTTGTGATTTTTGCAATCTCTTAAGACTTGGAGTTTCATCCTCATTTATATTATTGTTCATTTTATGTAGGGAGCTGGACAGATAGACATTCATAACCAAATAATGAAATATGACATGGGAATATGATATACTAGATTATGTAGTGAAGCATTTTTATTACACAATGCATCTTAAAATCAGTCCTCCTTTTTAGGCACTCAAGTGTTTTTTGTGCATTCTCAAAGTTTCTACATTGTAACTGCTTTAAACTGGCAAAATAGCTAATAATTGGGCAATTCCTATGTTGGAAAAAGTATAATCAGTTAAAAATTTTGGGGGGATGAAAGTGCCAAATGTGATGCATTTTTTATTTTTGTTTGAGGATGCTTTTTATTTTTCATCTATATTAATAAGAATGAAACCCGTTGCAGAGTCACCACCATGCCTCTTCTCACCACCCTCTGAGTCAATCAACTAGTCCTCTTTCAGCATCATGTGACTGCTGACCATCGTGCCCCAATCAGCTTGGCTGGTGCTGTCACATGACCCAGGCATGGCCAGTCGTCAGGTTGCACCAACCCATTGGTTCCTCAGCATGCCGTTCTCAACCTCCTCCTCCTTCAACCTTTACCCAAACGGCAGCGGCCCACCTCACATTCCCGACCAATCAGCGTATTGCGTTCCCAAATGTCTACAACCTACCATCAGCAGCCTTCGGCTAACCAATTAAAGCAGGAAAAAAGCCACAGCCAGCCCCCATCTGCCTGCCACCTAATCACCTTGCAGCATCTGGCCAGTCCTATTCAGCCAATTCTACCTACCCAGCCGACAGTCTGCCTCCCTTTCGTCATATCTAGCTTGTTGAAAACCAAAAATACTAGTAAGTTTTCCTGCTTCATTCAGTACACTGCTGATTACAGTTTTAAAAGTGAAGACAGCTGGTTTGAACAGGTTGTTCTTTTTTTAATTATTTGAATCAGTCTGGAACTTCACATTTCCAGAGTGTTCGATTATAGACATTCATCTGGTATGTCTTGGGGCTCTGAGCAGAATTATGAAGTCACACTCTCCTCAACCCCCCATTGAATATCAAAAGGTTTTTTTTTAGCTGTATGGCTGTTTTTGTTAGTTTCTCATTCCTTAAGTGCAGTGGACCAGTTTCATACAGATGGTGGCCTCTGTGTGTACCTTTCATTCACACTATGGCCAGTCCACAGTCCAGCATTTAATTTGATGATAGGGACAAATGTTGCTAGTTAGCTCACTTTGATTTTGTTATATTCTTCGAGGTTCAGACACCATGAAAATTCTGTGGGAGAGGTGAGAAAATTCCTGAGCACCTGCCATCTTTATCCACTAGGTCCATTGCCAGTGAATTGTATTTTCTGAGTGAGATAATTGTCTTCCTGGAAAAACATCCCACATTCATTTTCTTTTTGAGTTACTGTGATAGAGGGCTGTTTTGAAGGGGGCCCATGTAGGAAAAATATAAAAATAGTGTGCAGCTCTACGGCAGATCGATGCGTCTGTGGTTTTTCTTAACACTTTTGTATTTTCCCTGCACAGATCGCCACGCAGGAGGAGCTTCAGCCGCAGTCGAAGCCGGTATGTCATCCTTTAGAATGTCTTTTATTCTGTGTTAGGAGTTCAACCCAAATGCTTGAATCTTGGAATATTAGATTTTTTTATCCTTGCATCCCCTACATGTAAGATATTGTACATCAACTCTGTTTAAATACAAAAACACCCTGTCCATTTGTGCCTGTAAACTGATTTTACAGTGATTTCTTTTCACTTGATAGTCTTTTGCAAGGTGCATACATTGGTTTGCAGTCAGGCAACAGATGATGTTTCTAATGTAACTGTCAATTAATGTTAATTGGCTCCAGCTGATATAATCCACTATTGGTGATGCTCATTTAAACCAGCCAAAGAGAGCCAGATATAAATGAGAAGCTTGCCAACATCACCAGAATGTTTTCTTCATTGGTTTTTGAGAATAAAAAAAATATTCGATGAGATTCATTAGCATCAAAGCTTAACAAATGCGGGTATTTTTCTAGACCAGAAGCCAAATCCAAAATGAAACCATGAGCCCAACCCTAGCAGCCATCTACCTAACATAACAGACAAACATGATTAGTAAGTAGAACTGGTTTGGCTTTTTTCAGGTCTTTCTCCAGAGACAGGAGGAGGGAGAGGTCCCTCTCCCGGGACAGGAACCACAAACCTTCGAGGTCCTTCTCACGGTCAAGGAGGTACTGATGACCGTCTCAAATATTTTCAGTCTTTTGCCATAACAGATATTTGACAGTTCAATGTGAGGCATAGCAATATGACTTGCTTATTGAAACTACTGTAGAGCACATTGTGTTTTTGTCTAGAGGACTACTGCACCACTGAAAGTCTCTCATGCATGCCTAAGCAGCATACAAACCAAGGCATCCTTTGGCTAGGTCTTCTTTGTATCAGTGTGGTACTGCTAAGAACGTTGCACTGGCAGCTTGGTCAGTAATTGTTTTTTTTCCCTTCCCCACAGCCGCTCCAGGTCTACTGACAGAAAATAGAAGAACATCTGTCAGATGTAAAAGCTGAAGATGAACGGTTGTACATGTGTTGCCGTTTCATGTGAGGAACTTCGTTATGGCTAACATGGTCATTTTTGTGTTGGTTTTTTTAAACAATCTTGCATTTTAGTGAGCCCCCCCCCCCCCCTCTCTGTTATGGTAATTTTCAAATACATTGAGTGGGTGTGTACATGTCTGTCTTGTCAGCCCTGAAACCGTTGTGCCACCCAGCACTCCATCTCACCAATCAATCTCTTAAGAACTTTGGTTTTTGTCAATGAATGTAATGTGTAGTTTGACTTAGTGCGAGTAGTTTTCATTGTGTAAATGACAACATTTGTTTAGGATGGGTTGGGATGATTTGTAAGAAAGTCCCATCTTTGGTTGTTTGTAAAGCCAACCAGTTTTCAATGTACAAATTTCGTACTTCATACTGAAAGTTTCCATCTGGTATTTGGTTCTTTGTAATAAACACACCCCTCAATGAAAATGTAAAACTATTAGCCATTGATTTAAAAAATGAAGTGTAATGGCACAAGTCAAATTTTTGTCTATGGCGTTTTTCATAATTGCATTTTTCTTTTGTTTGATACTATGTGAAATGGTCTCAATAAAAAACACCAGTTGATTAAAAAAATAAAATAATATTGTTTGTATACTTTGTTCTTTTAGCATCCCCTGGGAAATGTCAATATACTGGGTGATTCACATCCATTTTTTTTCCCCACAAGAGGGCACTCGCAGCATTAATGGTCATGGCCCAGGTCCCAGTCTGGTTATGTAGCTTAGTCAATAAAAAAAGTTGCTTTAGTTAATGTAGGCTGCAGTTTGCCCTGCTTATCTTTTTATTTGCCAGATTATTTCATTAGTTTTTTTTTTCATGTCATCAACTGATGCCAGGTTCACTTGGTGCTGTTGACTTTTTGTTTATATACTGGCTCAATATGATGTATTTAACATTGTCCACTTAATAAATAATAATAAAAATAAACAAATTTTACTTGACATTTTACTCCTAATACAGAAATGCCTCTCCATTAAAGTTTTGGCCAGTCATAACTCTAAATCTCTATCTGTCAAAAAAAAAAAAACATTTTATAAAGGAAATGTTAACATTTAAACATCTTTTAATTGAAATAGTGATTCATGTTTCATATTGTCAAAATTGAAGAGAAATAATGGATTGGACCACCAAATAGACCTGGGGATATTTTTGGGAGGCAGTTACAACAGCAAAAATGTAGTCAGCAATGTCTTTAACTTTATAGCATAAGACTAAAATGTATTATAGATTTTGACGAATTTACAATACGTAAAATAGTGCAACTGGGATCCAGATGATTTACGAGGCTGGTTGTAAATGGTCCCTTTTGTTACATCCTGTAAGGAAGTAGAGGAGTCAAAAAAAAGTAACCTGGCAAGTTCGTGTCCATGTCTGTCCCCGAGAGATTGTCCCTCCTTTTCTGTCGGACATGGTGGGTGATACGAGGTTGTTATGTCATCCGGGTGCCTGAGAGTTAAACCATTTCACCAGCATAGATAAGTGATAAGCCATCCAAATAATGGTGTCCTTGTGATACTAAGTTACTATATGTGGGTGCTCTACAGCCTATTAAAAGGTCCTGAGGAATTTTAAGTCCTGATCTTTTTTTAAGTAGTAAAAGTGAGACATGATTCAATTATAATTATAATTTAATTAATCATAAATACATTGTTAAGTTGTGTGGTGAGACTTAGAAAATGTGATATTTCTACACGTACAGCTGTTTGTCTTCTCCGGGTTTCCACAGACATTTTACAGCCTCGACCACTCTTCCACTGTCCAATTCTTTTCCTCCGTCACACCCCTTATAGACCCACGGCTCCCTGTTCACGCATACAGTCCACGTGAACCGGCACAACACGTAGACGCAAGTTGCTCAAATCTGCGCGCGCTTTTCCACGAGTTACTCAAGCCCCATGACATCACCGGAGCGATGACTCGTGGTATCCACGGAGACGGGTCTCACACTCAAGGAACTCGCGGGAATCCACTCGAAGACAGCTGAGGAATTTCCACCCACTGTTATGTAACACGCTGCCTATAGGCTCTGTCGCCCACGGAGTACAGTATATGACTAATGACTAGTCTGACATGGGGAAGGTTCAGTGTGTTGGAGCTAATTTTAGATTTGGTCACACTCAGATAATTTAACATTGTAACCTTAGTTAATGTACACATTAACATTTTGTGGCTATTTTAATTACTAAGTAATAAGTTTAATATATTACTCTTGTTGCTTATTAAGCTATACAGCTTACTGTAGTTTGAGTTGTATGTTTCTGTAGGAATGATTCCACTGCATTATTATGGGCTCACAGATATAAGTTGCTATTGAGTGCAATAATTGTTTCAGCACTTCTGCTATCATTTATATACTTAAGGTGTAGTAGCATCTTAGTTGCATTTAATGTCCCTTTGCCACAGTTCATATTAGTTCCTACCTGCCATTGTTTTGGGAGGGACAGTTAGTGTAGAGAGCAGGGAACATGTGCGTGGGAACCCCGGGAAGAGTAAAATTGGGTCCATAGGTCCGTACTGTTGTGTCATGTTGGTGTCGATTAAGGAAGAATAAAGAACAGTTACACAAAGAGAAACTGTTGCCCACTTATTACCCACAGCCCAGCAAAACTGGAGGATGGCACCAATCAAGAGAAGAGGGCAGGGGCCGCCCATAAGGGGTGAGAAAGGGGAAAGCTTTATGGGGCCCAGCTGCTATTGGGGTGCCCATAAAGGCCAGCGATATTTATGTTCATCCTAATATAATGATATAACCAAATTTTTTATTTTGAGCCAAAATACTCACCATTATCTATTGAAACAAGAAGAATAAACATTGTATTTATTGTTGCTTAATAAGTAAACCTTTTTCATAATGAAAAATAATAGTGAAGATGTTCTGCATGTGTTTATGTAAGAGAGATCTATCTATCTATCTCAGCACTAAAACAATTAGTAGGCTACATTAATCGGTGGCTGAAATGTGAAGATAACAGTTTTTCTCTGTTTTAAATCGCTCCAAAGAGAATACATTTGGGTTTTGGACAGAAAAAAAAACAGACAAAAATATGACATTTGAAGACCCCAACTTGAAATTTTTCACCAAAATGAATAGCTGGATATTTTGGGAAATGTTTCATCACTTTCTACTGAGAGTTAGGTGAGAGGATCAACACCACTCTAATATGTGTTCAGTATTAGGCTACTGCCAGCAGCTGGTTAGCTTAGCAGAAGTTTGGGGAAATAGCTAGCCTGATTCTGTCCAATGGTAACAAAATCTACATACCAGCACCTCTAAACCTTACTAAGTAACACGTTATATATCCTTTTGTGTAATCTGCAGGTGTACGTACAGGAATCAAAACAATGCTGTGTTGAGGTGTGTTGTTTCAGGCATGGTCAGACAAGAAATTGAATCCAGGAAATCCAGTTTCTTTGACGGATCTGTGAATTTGAAGGCTTGTCAGACGCTAAAACACTACTCTGACACAGGATCATTACAATGCAAATGATCACAGCAGCTGTTATTTTGTCTTTTGTTGTGACGATTGTGAGATAATCAGTAGAAATACAGCATTACAAAGGAATCAACCAGGATTGTGTGCTTGCATGTATTTGATTGCAGCAAAAGGTTTAGCCAGGTTCTTTTTTTGTTTTGTTTTTTGCTAAAGCCCTCTGCATTTGCATCCCTATAACTGCATATAGAATATAGAATATAGAATAGCCCAGTTGCTTCTGGGATCATTAAAATTAAATAAATGTTTTATAATGACTTTGTTCATTAACACTGTTTTACACGACGTGTAACCTATGCAATTATACATCCTGATTGTCTGTTTTCTTCATAAAGACATCAGGTACCACCTGAGTTTTGAGTGTTACATAATCATAGTGGCAGGTAATAATGTTGCAACGAAAAGGACTCCCTTTGACGACCTTGTGTCAGTAAATAGTTAACTAAGTGGCCATGCTTTAGTCTCTGTACGCTTCATTTGGCGCCTTCCATGGCATCACAGTGGACACATGACAAAGGCCTGAATATGATGGAGCACATAACGAATAAAAAGATAATTTGACCCTCTGCACTGTGCAGCTGCCTGAGCGCTGAGAGAAAATAAAGTGTCTACTCAGCTGTACAAATGTAGGGCCTTTTTTTTGTAGTCACACAGCTGCTGCTCAGTAACAAACTCATTGTATCTTTCCATTTAGTTAAAACTTCATTAACTTCAGTACATATCACCACTGAATGTAGCTGTACTGGAGATATACTGTAGATTTTTGAACGGCTTCCAAGTCTGAGTGTGTTTCTCTTATGTCCCGTCAATCTCCGTCTCAACAAAGGACTCACTGTGGTTTCAGATCAGTTGGGCCTTTATACGCTGCATCCTATTGGGCTCATGTTGTTGATGTGCTGGGAAGCACGAGGAGTTGTCTCTTGGCTGAACTGTTGCAGAGATAAACAAACCTGAATTCAACAGCAAGAGGACTGGGTGGTGTTCCACTGTATATAAAGTCAACGGGTGGAGCAGACGTGTAACAGGAATGTTAAATGACAGAGTTACAACCCCAGAGAGTTGGGTTACAATGGCCTTGATTAACTCACAAACTTGCAGGTTATTCTAAGTGTTTAAATCAAAAGGCCCAAATCTGACATATTGTCATCATTGAAAGATCTTTATTAAATCTTAATTAAAAGAGTGAAGGGGTGTTTGCTTTAGCTGCTTGCAAGTACAATTTTGAGTAATATGTTTTAAAATGCATGATCATGTTTTTCTAATTGATTTATTTATGGATCTAGAAAAACGCATTCATCCATGGGATACGATGTTAAACTGGAAATAGACATTGTTTTTGCTTGTTTAGTTCCAGTTGTTGACAAGTTGGCCATTTTTGACTGCCAATGGACACGAAATCTGCTGAGAAAATGGAGGCTGATTAGCGATCCAGTTAGCCCCCTTCTAATTTAAAGTGGTTTCCCATATTATTCCTCTATATGTTAAAAGATGTAATTGAACAATAAAATCTTATCCAAAACTACATCAATGCAAACAAAATAAGTGTTGCATCAACACACCAACAGTAAATACATCAAATATAGTTCAAGTAAAATTTCTTTGATAACCTGTCACCTTATTCCATAAATAAGCTCTAAACTGAGCTCTAAAAGTCTTTCTTGGTTTTGTCAACAACAATCTAGTACCAGTAATGGAGCCTCTGACTACATTATTTACTCAAGGCACTATAAATGAACACACACTGGCCTTGGTGTTAAAGCCATGTTGAGTGTGGACCATTATTATCAGTGAATGCAAATGTTGCAGTAGCATGCCCGCTGATGCTACTGTCAGTGTTTCTGTCCTGAGCTGAAGTCATACACTTTTAATTCATCATCATGAGTTAAAGAGTTATGTACACTTTGTTACTAAATGTATATCAAGCAGAATAGGTATAATCAAGATGATACTGTATACAAAAGAATATAAATTAAACTGCCCATCAGCAGCCAATATGCAGTTAGGTCCATAAGTATTTGGACAGTGACACAATTTTTGTAATTTTGCCTCTGTACACCGCCACAATGGATTCTAAATGAAACAATCAGGATGTGGTTAAAGTGTAGACTTTCAGCTTTAATTCAAGGGGTTGAACAGAAATATCGCATTA
>JBBPCS010000359.1:4563523-4583728 GCA_037974645.1 Hollardia meadi
GTTCAACCCCTTGAATTAAAGCTGAAAGTCTACACTTCAACCACATCCTGATTGTTTCATTTCAAATCCATTGTGGCTGTGTATAGAGGCAAAATGACAAAAGTTGTGTCACTGTCCAAATACTTATGGACCTGACTGTATAGTTAAAATGAGCTCCATGTCAAAGAGCTGCAACATTAAGCTGCTGATTACACATGATACATCAATGATAATAATCCAGTATATTGATTATAATATGATAACACTCTGAAAGGGGCAAATCTGCATAATGAGTACTTTTACTTTTACTGAAGTAACATTTTGACTATTCACTAAGTAGCAATGGCACAGTGTAAAATACTGCATTTAGAAAGTTAGCCTACTTCAGTAAAATAACAGAAAGATCACTAGTAAAATATACATATATATGTTTTTTTATTATTGTATTACTTTTAAATATTAAACATATAAGCAGCAATAATATTACTGAAGTAAGTGTAGCCGTACTACAGTGTATAATGTTACAAGTAAAAGTCCTGCTGTTGGAAAGGCTTGAACTGTACAACATTCAATATTTTACTTAAATTAAAGTACAAAACAATTAGCATCAAAATATACTAAAAGTACCCAAAGTATTATTAATATTAATGCATAATGGCCCATTCATTTTATTTTATTGTATTATAATTGATGCATTCACGTGTACATCACATCAGAATTTATTAATTGATTATCTAAATCCGCAAAGTAGCTCGTAACTAAAGCTGTCAAAATAGATGCAGTGGAGTAAATAGTACAATATTTGCCTCTAAAATGTAGTGGAGTAGAAGTATGATAGCATGAAATGAAAATACCTGAGTAAATTACAATTACACATAAATCAAAATAGTTTTTTAAGTACATTACATTCCACCAGTGTTGATCTGTTAGAAATATAACATATTTTACATGATAATTGACAATGGACTGCACTGTGTGGTATTTCTACTTTGAATTAATAATACTTATCTCAACACTACTACAATATGTTTCTCCATTTATTTGTGTGACGTGAACAAAAACTAAAAATGCGTCTGTACTGAAACAGAAGGAGTTATGAGCATTGAGCAACAAGCAATTTAAAGGTAGGGAGCACATTACAAAGAGGACTTTATTAGGCTTTGAGTTTAAATATTGTGATAAATGTTTTTGTTGTTCTTATTTTATATATTTTACCTACTTGGATGTGTGTGTTTTTCTGTTTTTAAGAGCTGCACTGAGGCAAATTCCTATCAACTGTGTTGCCGTGGTAACAACAACTAGACGATCCACTGTAGCGTCCTCCTGTCTGAAATGCATCCGGATACCGCACGTTCCGCACTGTCATGCGCACTGAGACGCGCCGAAAGCTGCCGTGCTGGATCGTCCTGAGCTGGAATTTCCTCCAGACGAGCCAAACCTTCACGTGTGCTCATGTGTTTACGGGGGGGAAATCCACGTGTGCGAGCCAGCAGACCCCACCTCTGCACGGGAGAGGAGGGTCCCCGCCCACCGGAGTTCATAAAACTTAAGCCCATGTCTGTGAGAATACTTGGAGAAATCATCAAGGAGTAGTATTTGTCGCTTAGGTTGTGTTTGATTTATTCGAGGGGCTGCTTTGAATAACACAAACCTCGAGATTTGTTTTCACATCAGAGCTGTTGTGAAAATAAAAAAAACAACAACAACAAGGAGGCAGATACACAGAGCAGCTTTATTCAACAAGTTTCAAATAAGAAGATTTTTTACTGGACTTGACTGCAGCCGATGTAAGTAAAATTACTTTACGTTTTTTTTTAAATTGTATGGGGGTTATTTTGTATTTTAAATAAATAGCAGGCCTAAGTAACTCTAAATACAGATGCTTAGGTTATATGTCTAGCCTGTGATATATACGATACAGGCTACTTTTCTCTATATATATTGTTTATTTTTATATTTACATTCTTACAAATACTATGTTTGCAGGGATAATATCTGCCTCTGCCCATATGACCTCAAGTTGAATACATTTATAGCTACATTTAATTTCACGTTTCGGTTTTATCGCTTGACAAAACATCCTCAAAAGTCATACAAGGGTTCGTGTGTCGAGAGTTATTTTTACATGAGTTTGCACGGTGACGGTGAGGGCTGTGGGTTCATGCTCCAGTGACAGCCCAGTTTGACTGGTTGGCACGAGCTCCAGCCTCACGTGGAGCAGTGTAGTAAAATGGGCAGGGTCTTCGAGGACTCGAGTCGGGTGCCTCCGCCGCTCATGCTCGACTCGTTCTCCCGCCACAGCCTTGAATCACCGCCCCTCCCTGCACCGGGCTCCATGTGACGTCGTATCACGTGAGATGGAAGATTGGGGAGAAAAATTGATGGTGGAGGAAGGAAGGGGAGGAGTGGGGCATGTTGCCCCACAGTTGTGCTCCCTAAAATTTTCTGCACCACTTTATCCACAATAGATGAGAATTTAGTAGATTTTTTTAAAGCCAGTTTTATCAGATCCCCCCCCCCCCCAATAAAGGCACCCACCTGACCTCGGGACACGCAGGTCCACAGTTATGTAACAGTGGGTGGGGAAGGGTCAGGTCAAAAATGCGTTGAACATTTAGGCTACAAGATGCAGGTAAAGGCTGCATTCGTTCTCTCCTTTGAGCTCCAATTGAAAGCTGAAATCTGAAGGACCTTTACCAATCAATTCCACAACTTCTTAACACAAAGTCTTATAAAATATCTTTTTGCAAGCAGGAATAGTAAGCTTCGTCCTCTAAGCTTTTGTCATTTACAAGATGAAAGCTGCTGAATTGAAACTTCCAGTGAAATAAGTTGCGGTTTATGGGTAAACTTTGGAAAACGCAGGCGTGAAGGCGTTACGAGTGAACTGCAGTTCCTGGAAAAACGCCACATTGCAAGACACCAGACTAGTCAACTCGGCTCTGCTGTGACTGCAGCTAATCCAGATGATGCAACAGGACAGCCTTTAGCAGACTTCTACTCGTATTGTTTATATTTTTATTAAACATGGGCCTATGTGCCATAAAGCTTTGTTTAAAGGCTTTAAATCAGCGATCAGTCCAAGTCAAATCTACATCTAGGACCTATTTGATCCATGTTTTTTATGTGTCAACCTAGCGTCCACATGAAACTGGAACAGTTTCTGTTCTTAGATGAAAAATGTAATTTGTGACTCATATTATTATTATTCTAATACAATGACCTCTCCTCTCCCAATGTGCTTTAGCTGGATAATGAGGGTGGGAACCCTGCCCAGCCCTTCCCGGATGACTGTAATGACCAATTATTCTCTTGAGACACAGCTGATTCCATCCTGTAGCTCTGACAGTAAACTGCCATGACCATTTAACCTTGAAATAATTTTCATATGAGTTCTGCGCAAATATATAAATGTGTGAAGATTTAATAATAATTTTCATAAATCTAATTTCTTTATTAATTGCTGCTCATTGAAGTTTGCTCTGTTGAGCTGACTGTAGATTGTCTCATACCGCCACCTAGTGGTGACATTATGTGTCTGCACCGATCGCAACCTCTGCTGAGACGTTGTCCTCACATGTCGGGCTGAGATTATGTCCAGGCATGTACCAGTGATTCACTGGTTAGCCAGGAGGACATATAAAGAGCTCCGCAGTAACACCAGTCTGAGATGCTCCGCTGTCTTTATTGAGGAAATTTAAACTGATTCGAGCCATGGTAAACCTGATTTCTACCATCAGAATTGAAAATTAACGGATTGGATTTCTAGCATGGATTGGAAGTATTTTTTTCTTCGTAATTTTAGAATCAGATTGATGTCGAAATGTAGTTTTTTTTTCACTTGGGAGACACTGATGTGTCTATTATCTGCATAACATTATATGTCCAGTGTCGATCAACAGAATATTGGCAGCAATTTTTACAATCAATTAATTGGTTGTTTTTTTTTGGCAGATTCGTTTATAATGAAGATAAAAGTTACCAGCAGCCCTGCTGAGAATGATAGGGTCACCATCACTGTCTCAGCTGATCATTTCCCAACTAACTGGTGGTCTTGTCTCTGTTTCCTGCAGTGCAGAACTATGGCTAGTCACAAGCGGATTCTGAGCACCCTGGGGAACGGCCCTGCTCGACGAAACCTGTTTGGTCCGGTCGACCGTGAGCAGCTACAGGAGGAGTACCAGGCTGCCCTGCGGAGAGACCTGGAGGAGGCTTCAATTCGCTGGGGCTTCGACTTCATCTTGGAAAAGCCTCTGGAGAGCAGCGACTTCCAGTGGGAGGGCATCCCGGGCACCAAGGTGCCACTGCTCTACAGATCCTGTATGCTTGATCGGGGACAGCCAGAGAGGGCAGCAGAGGCTGCACCTACGCCCAAGGGAGGAAGGGTGGAGCCACTGCAGAGTGAGAAGGAGAACGTCCCATGTTTACCAGAGAGATGTGCGCTCAAACTGGAGAACGTGGAGAAAATGGAGAGTGCTGAAGAGAGAGCTGAGAGAGAGAGGGTGCTGAAGAGGAAACAGACAAACATTACAGGTAGAGATTTAGATGTTCTATGTTTGAATGGCAGGAGGTGTAATTTCATGTGGATTTGCAGGAGCTAAACTTCCCGTTCTTTATCCCAACAGATTTCTATCAGGCTAAAAGAAGAGTAGTTTGGATGCCACGCAAATCCGGCGAGTGATTTCCGGTGCTGCTTTCTCCGAAGGTGCCAATATCCCAAAAGAGCCTCACAAACAGTACTACACTCAGGAATACTCTGACTCTGTACAGTCATTCTTCAGGGGGTCTTTTACCCAGTGAATCATCAGACACCAGTAGGGACTTCAGCTACACACCATTACTATGAGGTTAAGTAGGGTACTGTATTCACTCTGGTGGGGGGGGTTTGGTGCTTTTCCCAGTGGTAAGAAGGGGACATTTGAGCAGAGAAGATTAACGATAATCGCTCAAATCAGTGGATTTATACTCATTTGGATCATGGGGATGCCAAAGTGTTGACTGACATTTTCTACTGTAAATTCGACAGTGCTGAATACGTAGAAACTCCACATTTCTTGCAGTATGGCGATAAAACTCATAAACTCAAACTGTATACACTTGAAACAGATGGCTTAAATCATTCTGAGTGGCTGCTACATGACTGCAGAATGAATGGAAATGGTAGAGAGTGGAAAAAAGCCCTTTGGCTCCTTCCTCAAACCCACTATTATTTTTCTACAGTGTTATTTGTTTATGTCTATCTGTCTTTTTTTTTTTTACAAAACATTTATTATACTTTCTATATCCAGATGTACAGTTGTATTTTCTCTACCATCATGTACTCATAGGAACATACTTGAAGAGTTTTAATATCCTGTACATGCTGTTGCTTTGCTTAGTGTATTAATGACAGAAGTGCCATCATGTCCTCTTTCCTCTTCTTGCATCTACTGTATGACAATAGATTTTTTTTAAATGCAGATTACCCTCAAGTACCCCTGCCCAGACTCTGACATGTGTACAGCACCTGATATTGTAGGTTAGGAGTGTAGCACCATGTCTTTGGAACACTTAAAAACACGTATTTAGGTTTATTTAGATATATATCAGAGATTTATCTATAGAGTTTAATACAGCACTATTAAATAGCATAATACTAAAAAAAAATGCAGTATTGCACAATTATCTGATAGGTGGTGTATCTGAAACACCCAGTTTCAAGTGCCTTTGTGGCATTTGTTTCGGTATTTGAAGCTCCGTAAAGGACAATCAGAAGAACGTGTTCTCAGAAACAAATGTATTATTTACTAAGCCGAGTGCTTTATTCTTTCCTATTTGAACGCATAGTGCAATTATAACAGACAATGTGTTATTATGTGCCTCAAAACAAATGGCCTGTTTGTTCATGACACGTGTTTATGTCTATGTTGGCAAATCCTGCTGCTATGGGTAATCTGAATGGGTGTCAAACGAGGTCACCGTGATGACAATCCTTATTAACTGACAGCTTACAAATGTTTGCCGCGGCAAATACGAAATGAGGCAACCCAAACAATGAATGCACTTCTGTTAATAGACGCTTGTGCACAGGTCCTATGTATTGTTTTATGTTAAAAGCTACAAATGAAAAGATCTATCCTTATTTATTGTGAGATACCATTCCGTGTGTCAATTTAGTTGTTATTTTAATTATTGTGAAAATTTCAAATTCCAATAAAATGTTCAAATGAAATTTCTTGTGAATGTTTTGCTTTGTTGTGGTCTTTACTGTATTTTATCCTTATTCTCATGCAACTATGCGTGCGTGTGTGTGTGTGTGTGTGTGTGTGTGTGTGTGTGATAAAGACAGCCAATTAGAAACTGATGAATAGATATGTGAAATAGCCGGGAGGAGTCATTTCTGAAAAGAAAACATGGGCCAAAGTAATTGTTAGACTAAGTGTGAAAATGTTTTTATATTATATTTATATTTACCAGCAACATTAATACAAGTATTCAGATCTTTCACTCAAATAGAAATAGTCCTTTACAAGCAAAATTTCACCCACTTCCAAGTTGCATGGAGATCAAAACTCCAGCAACACTTGTTAAGTACTTGTACTTTAAGAGTATTTCCATTTTCTGCTACGTCATACTAAATATTGTACCTTCTTTGCTATCTTTAGTTACTTTGAAGATTACATGCTGCATCAGAGTCAAAGTAGCACATTTTAAAATGTATTTAATTTTATTGTCCAGGCCGATAATCGGTCGACCCCTAGTTTATAATATTATACGTTCATGTAATTATAATTTACTCAGATACTTTAAAACTTGTATCAAGTACTATTCTTCTGGGTGACTTTCACTTTTACCAAATTAATATTTTAGCACGACATCTTTCCTTATTCAAGTTTGGGTACTTTTTACAACACTGATCATGTCACACATTTCAAACAGGAAGCCAAATTAATAGTGTGATTACTGGGAAACACTCAGGTGTGAGCGTGAGGTTTTGTGTAACATCCCTTCCTCTTCACCTCAAGAGACAAACATGCTGAATTTTGTGGTTGTGCAAATGGACATTTTAAATGGATAAATATGCCAGATTTGTTTTTAATTCTTTATTTATTATCAACTTTATTTCAGGTGTAAAGAACCAGAGTACAGTGCTCTTGGAGGGGGGTAAAGTTTAAAAAAATCTGCCCACATGCATGATCAGGGTGTGGCATAAAATAATCAAATTCCAGGCATTAGGTGGATGGTTATCAATTAAAATCCATTAATAAATGTGGGCTAGTACCATTACATTGGTGTATTTATGGTATGTTTAGTGAATGCTTTTTACTCTTAAACATCCCCTTTGAGTAGTGGTGAAATACAACCATGTGCCTTCACTCAAATACTATACTTAAGTACAATTCTGAGGTATTTAACTCAAGTGATTTAATTGGATCCTATTTTATACTTAACTGTACTTTTCACAACATTTGGTCGCTGTCGGTACTTTACTGTTTATGACTTAAAGTCCCCCTCCAGTCCAAACTGTGTTTTTCTTCTCGTTCCCCCAGTTGAATGTTTGAGCTTCACTGTGTAGAATGATGTATGTGCAGAGTCTGACACTATCAGGCTGTTTTCACATTCATTGCTGATGATTTCCTCTGTGCTCAGTGAAAATCTGATTTGAAGAGGCGGGGCCTACGAGCAGGATTTGTGACATCACAAATAGTTTGGAAGCCAATCCTGGTACAATATTCAGCAAACACAAGTGTGATGTGGAAACCTGAAGCCACCAGTGCACGTACACTGAGAATGGACTTTACAGTGAAGGAGGAGACATCTTGTGTCCAGAAGAGAACTTGTGAAATGAAAAATATTAGCATATTCAAATATTCTTTCTATTATTTTAATGAGGGAGAAGGAGTAGGTGCCATTTTAAGAATTTGAATGTGATAAATACACTTTTTTTTCTCTCCAAAAATCATGTCAGACACAGAGAATTATTTGTGTATGCCTTAAATCGTGTGTGGAGGGGATCTTTAACATACAAAGCTCCTGATCAGCTTGTATAGACGACACATTGTTATAGATTAAACTTCTTTAACATGAATGCATCAGTAATAACCCAGTACGATAATTTATATAAATATGTACACAGGGGCCATTTGCCATTATGCTTACACAAGTAAAAATTTGAATGCATACCTTTTACTTGTAAAGAGTATTTTCACACTGTTGCTACTAAAAGAATCAGAATACTTCTTCCACCTGATGCCTGAAATAAGATTTTTTTTTATGCCACCTCCTGTCTATGGATAAAGCCTTTTTTTCCTTTGACACTTTTGTCAGGTTTGATTCTGAGAGGGTGATGTTCACATTTATGAGTATCCCTCCACAGACACACGCTGTCTCACATGCCAGCACCGAGAGAAATTTGAAGTTGGGTGAATACAACTTCAAACAGTAACTCAGACACCACACTCTTTCTCCCTTTTTGCAGAGAGTGAAATGAGTGAGTCACTACAGACACTGTGTACTTTGGCACCACATCACTGCAGCCCCACATCAGTGCACTCTGGGTGTGCATGTGTTTGGACTGGGAGGTTTAGTGGATGAAAGGCCTGGAGCAAGGCCCTGCTGTGTCCCCTCCCTCCCTCCCTGTGCCTCTCCTCTGGCCTCAGCAGCACAGAAGCACCTGCACGCCTGCGCTAAACTCTCCCATCCCCCCACCCACTTCCCTCCATCATCTGTCCCTTAGCTCCCACATCCATTATAGGGCAGGACAGCGTTTGCATTTAGACTGAAAGAGAGAGAGAGGGGTGGGAGAGTGAAACAGAGGGGGGCGGAGGGAGCATATGACACAAAGGAGAGAGAGAGAGAGAGAGAGAGAGAGAGATCAGAGCATTAGAGAGAGAGGAGAGAGGGAAGAGAGGGAGTGGGAGGCTGCAGATATCGATGGCATTAACAATGGAGCATTAGGATCCAGTGAGGGGATAGTCAGCCAGACATCGGCTGAGGGTAAAGATATTTGAGGAGGGGGGCTCCTCCTCGGGTAAGCACAGTGGGAGGAGGAGGAGGAGGAGGGAGGAGGAGGAGGAGGAGGAGGAGGAGGAGGATGGGCCTCGAACACAGACTTGCAATGGCACTGCAAAAATTGGATTAAAGCAGTATGGTAACGTTTCTAATTTAATTTATTGCTGTGCTGCTTGTGTGTCATCCTCATGTGTTCACATCCACTCTTGTCGACAGCCATCGGCCGTCTCCCATGCCACAGTGCGTCTCCTGCCGAGGGACGAAGGCACAGGCATTACCCCCCTGTCCTCTTGTTTTTTTTTTATGCCATATGTCATCTCCATCCTCATCACAGCCCTGCTTCTCTTTCAACCTCCACAAGCCTTTCCATTCATCGCCTGATCGTCACCCTGTGTGCTTAAAAAAAAAGACACTGTCCGATTTGGAGCATCGGCTCTGTGTTGTTTGTTTTGTGTCTGTTTTTCACCCATAGCTATGTGATGCTGGACTCTGCATCGCCTCTGCGTATGAGCCATCGCTTAGCTGCATAAGCATCTCACTTTCTCTGACAACATCATGAAACCATTAACCAGCAGGGATTGCATTCATCTGTTTTTGCTCTTTATTATAATATGATTGTAATATGTTTTCTTTAAGTATAGCAGTTATTATTATTATTATTATTATTATTATTATATACAGCATAGAGGCTATAATAACAGTGCAGGGAGCTTGTGCTTATTTCACAGTCAAAAAATAAAATGCATATAGGCTATAATCCTTGCACCGTCCCCTCTGGAGAAATTAGAGCAGCGCTATGAGATGTTTGGTGTCATGTGTCTGCCTGAGCTCATGTTTGCAGGGTCTGATTACACTGTTTTGACGTCACACAGAGGGTCATTAACAATCCCGCCATCTGCCACGCTGCACATATGGATATAATATTGATATCCAGGGGATGCCCTCATGTATCCGTGAGGTGTCAGCACAGGGCTCATCGTTTTAAGAGATAACGCTGACAGACATTTAGGTTGAATCAAGCAGAACAGCGAAATGTACATACATGGACACAATGCAGAGCGTTGTTAGTTATACTCTCACCAATGGAAGTAGAAGAAGAAATAGCCTACTTTATTAATTCCTCAAGGGGATCCCGCATAGTCAGGCGCTCAAGTTTGCTGCCTTGCTCAAGGGTCTCTGCAGTGCCCAGGAGGTGAACTGGCACTTCTCCAGCTACCAGTCCACACTTTGTCCTGACTGGTCCCCATGGAAACAGATACTGTTGCCATACAAATATTTCATCATCATTATAAACACCATTATGGTTTTTTAATGCAGCATGCTTTAACCTTCTCATTCCTGTTATTGTGCCTTTTTCAGAGAAAGGTGTCTCAGAGTAACTTGTCTGTAGTGAAGTTGAGCTTCTGAAGCTGTGCAGAGCAGGAAGCGGTGTAATTATGTATCATCTAATTAATGCATGATGGCCTTTCTGTGCTCTCTGATGCCTCCACCAAATCAATTAGGGGCATTACCACCAGGGGAAGAAAGTAACTAACTGCAAGTTTATTTATATCTAAAAGTCCGCAATTCCCTTTTAATCTCCAAAAAGTTTTCTACAACAAATTGTAATTTGGTGATAAGTGTAGGGACAACATTATGAGAATGTTATTTTGGTCAGTTTTGTGTTAGAGTTCACCAGAATTTGTTGATTTCTAAACGCATGTCTATGCCTATAGACGAATGTCGCACGTTCAGTTGACCTGTCATGGCAGACTGGAGGACTTTGTGTTACACTGAAACAAATTCATTGAAAGTGTACCACTTGAACATGCTTCTGCAGTATTTACCCTATAATTAGTTATTTCCAGGACATTTGTAGGAAATTATTAAGAAATTACGGAGCCTTAAATTAAAGTGTTGCCAGTATTTGATGTTGCCCAAAAAAACCACAGTTTGTCTGATGGCACCATCAGGTGGATATTTAAATTTGAGATTTTTTTTTTTCCATGGATTACTCATGCAGAATAACCTTCCTTGGCAGTTTTCGTCGAATTGATTTCAGTACATGTGATGCTTCATCTATTTGAGTAAAGTCACGTTAATCATCTGTCGTAGATGTAGTGCTTCCTCCACCCCTGATTACCTTCCCCTCTGCCCTCTCCGTCCCCCTCAGCTGGACAAGAGCGAGGTGGCAACTCTAGGCCTACCCTCCACCACCAGCCATGGAGGCTCTGACAGTAACATCAGTGCGGACGGGGTGGCAGCAGCATCTGGGGTCATGGCCGGGGGTGCCGAGTGTCCGGCGGCTGGCGAGCCGCAGAGGACTCGTGCTGCTCTAGAGCACCTGCAGCAGAAGGTCCTCAAGGTCACTGAGCAGATTCGTGTGGAGCAGGAGGCCCGCGACGACAACGTCGCCGAGTACCTGAAGTTAGCCCACAACGCAGACAAACAGCAGGCGTCCCGGATCAAGCAGGTGTTTGAGAAGAAGAACCAGAAGTCTGCACAGACCATCGCACACTTGCACAAGAAACTAGAGCACTATCACAAGAAGCTAAAGGAGATCGAACAGGTAGGTGGTGTGTGTGTGTGTGTGTGTGTGTGTGTGTGTGTGTGCGTGTGTGTGTGTGCGTGTGTGTGCGTGCGTGCGTGCGTGTGATATCTTTCTTGCGGAGCTGTCTCCTGTTTCGAATAAATATATCATGACTCCAAACAAGGGTTAAACTATCTTTGTGAGGACAGCTGTGTCCAAATATAGACCGATAATTCTCATCTTATTTAAACCGATGCATCATCATGTGTCTCATCTAATTCTACAGGGCCTGCTCTCATTTATCTTCCTACAGTTCTCTTCCTTAAACCTAATCTCCTCTCTCCTACCTTTGAGATCCTCCACTTCTCTGCTTCCTCATTTCTCTTCCCTCTCTACAGAATGGGCCGGCCCGGCAGCCCAAGGATGTCCTGCGGGACATGCAGCAGGGATTAAAGGACGTAGGGGCCAATGTCCGCGCTGGCATAAGTGGTTTTGGAGGTGGAGTAGTCGAAGGGGTCAAAGGTGGAGTATCTGCCCTCACTCACACAGCCGTGGTCTCCAAGCCAAGAGAGTTTGCCAGCCTGATCAGGAACAAGTTTGGCAGCGCAGATAACATTGCTCACTTAAAGGACACACTCGAGGACGGAGTTGGGGGCCACTCTGAGGATGCCCCAACTCCCCGTGCCCTGAGTGGAAGTGCCACTCTCGTCTCCAGCCCAAAGTACGGCAGCGACGACGAGTGCTCCAGCGCCACGTCCGGCTCCGGAGCAGCTAGCAATTCTGGTGGGGCGGGAGGAGGAGGGGGGCTGTTAGGGCCAACGATGGGGAGTCCCAGACTGGACGGGCACCACCACCACCACCATCACATGCACAGCTCTTGGGACTCTCTACTCGAGGGTTTGCAGGAGATCAAAGCCAGCCAGGCGCACATGGAGGACGCCATAGAGGACATGAAGGGCCAGCTGCAGAGTGACTACTCCTACATGACACAGTGCCTGCAAGAAGAGAGATACAGGTACACATCTAAAAGACACACTGATGCTTATGGAGTCTGGTGTATTCATTCTTGACAATGTAACTCACTTGAAGGATGAGGCTGGCGATATTTAATATTTTTGTTCCAGTCAACAATTCCCCTGAAAACACCAAAAGCGAGTGCCATGTGTTCAGGCTGAGTCCTTATCGCATCAGCCCAGACCCTTTGCTGCATGTCATCCCCTCTTTCCTGTCTCTCTCCAAGTGTCAATATCTAAATAGAATTCCCAAAAAATCTTTAAAAAAGACCAAAACTATTATCAGTTAGTTAATTTCAATAGTCAATTTGTTGGGGACTATTTTCAGCCGCAGATTAATACACATGTGGTGCGCGAGTGAGTTTTTACAGCCACGGGATGGTGAATGTAGGCTCAAGTCAAAATAAACTACAGTGCCCATGTCTCATTGATGTATTTTTAATAGTTGTTTGGCAACAATGGAGGTCTAAGGCACGGAGGGATGAGCTATGTCAGGCTTTGATACATGGACGTTACTTGACACTTAAAAGTTGAAGTTATGAAAGATTCTTTGATGTCATTTTGTGGTTTCTTGTGTGCACTGTATTTTCAGGTATGAAAGACTTGAAGAACAGCTGAATGACTTAACTGAGTTGCACCAGAATGAGATGACTAATCTTAAACAGGAACTCGCCAGCATGGAGGAAAAAGTCGCCTACCAGTCCTATGAAAGAGCGAGGGACATTCAGGTAAAATCCCTGAAAGTTTGGCTTCAGAACTTTTATGTTTTTCTACAATGTTTGAAATTCATGACTTGTTAAGAAGTCATTTTTTAGTTGTTATTAATGAAGAGTAAAGCATTGGTTTGATCTTTAATTTAATTGATCTTTAATTTCCATCCTCCAAAACACAATACAGAAATTTCTCATGGCAGAAAATAGTCAGTTCATGTAGGACCCTGACACTCATAGTGAAAAGCTGAATGAGGAAACACCCCACTGTTGTTACTCTGTGTGGGTTTGCGCACACAGGAGGCTGTGGAGTCGTGCCTGACCCGCATCACCAAGCTGGAGCTGCAGCAGCAGCAGCAGCAGGTCGTCCAGTTGGAGGGAGTGGAGAATGCCAATGCTCGAGCTCTGCTGGGAAAACTGATCAACGTCATCCTGGCGCTCATGGCCGTACTGCTGGTCTTCGTCTCCACCTTGGCCAACTTCATCACCCCGCTGATGAAGACCCGAGCCCGGGTGGCCACCACCGTCCTGCTAACCTTGCTGCTGTTCATCCTGTGGAAGCAGTGGGACTTTGTGGAGCCTTGGCTGCTGCCCAGCTGAGCTCCCTGCGTGGGAGAGAGACTCCGGTTGGGAACAGAGCAGAGAAGCTGGCTTCCAATTCAACTTAAGGATGCAGGGACTGAAATAGAACGAGAGCCAAAGGCACTTGTTCCCTTTGAGTGAACAGGTGGAGGACAAAACATGGCACTGAGAGGTGTTTACAGCGAGGAAGAACAGAAATTCTCTGCTTGCCAAACAACAAAAGACATAATGTCATCTTGCCCAAATCTCTGACCAATCATCAATTTCATTGCTGTCACCAAAAAACTGAGTTTCTTGGAAGAAATCTTTGGATCGTCTTTTTCTAATTATTTATGATACAAAGACAAGAGCGACTTATAATGACTTTAAAATGCTGACCATGTTTGCTGTAACCTTCATGTTGAAGCTGTAGTGTACTTGAGAGGAGGGTTGTTTTTTTTCCATGAATGTTAAGTGCTCATGCATGTACTCATATGTGCACTAAGATGCATCTAGCTGGCATGAGTTAACATTTCATTAATGATCTTGTATAACTGCCATTTTGTTGCAGATATACAGTGCAGACATGCTGTATCTCAACATTCCTGGTTTGATTCACATCCTGTTCTCATGTTGGAGCAGTGCTTTTAGACGCATTTCTTCCCTTTCTGTCTTTTTATTGACGTCGAATGAATTGTTTCTTTAAAAAATATGCTGAAATCTGATACAAACATAATAATTCCACTATGTAAAATCTGCTCTGTCCATAAACGCTCTTTCATAACCATTACTGTAGAACTGCTACGATTCGCAGTGTCAAATTAACTGGCATGTCAAATTGTATCAAAGTTTATATCCAGTTTGCAAAAAATAATTATTGCTGTTTATTAAACAACATAAAGAAATAAATGATTTCATATAATAGGTTGACCTTGGATATATCCTTATTATCTTTTTGCTGAGACTGAACTTTTTGATTTTAACGTCCTTAGGCTGGATAAGAGAGCAACATCTTCCATCACATCATTTCTATTAAGGCACTTTCTATAAAGAGTTTCCAATTGTAACCAATGGATGTAAATCCATTTTAAGCCGTTAAAAAGAGCGATGTTTTGGGTTGCCAGTTTGGACGTATGGTATGGAGGATCTGGACCAAAATACATCAAAACTTACTAAGCATTTATTAATGGATTACTAACAATGACAACAACGGGATTTTTCACAACCTGGCAACCCAAATAATGTTTTTATCTTATTACTGCTCTTTAAAGTTAATTATTTGACCACTAATAAAGCCATACAACCTATAAACCCTTAACAAATGTTTTCTTATTGGACAGTGGTAGATTTAATAATACTTTTTACTTTAAAAGCTGAACTCATTGTCATTATCATGCATATTGATTAATTTACTATAAAATAAACTGATAACGAATAGAACAATATGTTAAGTAAATAATTGCATCAACTTGAAACTGCATGGCACTGCTGCCTTTACAGTGTGATCAGCAGTTCACAAACAACTGATGCTTTAGAGTATAGCTGATCATATTTCTTTGCAATAAGCTACTCGTCATACCAGACCGAGTAAGGCTGTAGATGTAGAAGTAGAGTTACATTTATTCTCAAGTTACATATTATTACTTTAAAAACTTTAAAGACAATAGTCTCAAATGGAAGTAATGAATAAATTCTTACAATCAATATTTTTGTGGTTTATGTTACACGCTCTAGATGTTGCTTTCAACCAAATGCATTCAGGACTTCATTTTAATGGATTTAACATGTATTAAATGGAAAGACTCATCATGGTGCAAAAAACAAACAAACAAAACAAAACAAAAAAACAGACAGGGGACCAGTTCACTGCTGAGAAGAGAAATAATCTTCAGAGATTATTTACATAATACCTTCTCATCAGCAGCATCTTTGTCTGGACCAGATTACATTTATTCTAAATCTTTTAAGAAAGAAGAAAGAGAAGCCAAATGAATACATTTCACATCAGCTGTGTATCCATCTGTTAATCCTGTGGATTTTAGTTCTACTTCACTGTATCCATTTCTGTTATGATGCTAAATTTGTGAAAAGATGACATATTGAATCTTTATCTTTTATATATATATATATATATATATATATATCTTTTTTATATTACCACAGATGTTGTTGCAGGCACTGTGATGGCTAATAGAAATCCTGAATGAACCCTCCTCCATCTTTTAAGACATTTTAAAATGAATACAACCCAAACAAAAACGCTTCAAATTTGTCGTTTTAATAATTACCGTCAGGCAAAACCCATATGACCATTACATTTATGACAGGTATTCTTACAATACAAGACAGAACTCAGGGGGATCGGAGTCAGTGGCATGGCCAAACCTGACCACTAAAAAGTAAGACATTCATCGTCATTAGATTGTTCCAACTTTTACATAGAGTTCACAAACGTGTTTTCGCATTTGACTCGTAACAAATAGTTTTTCTTGATTACCTAGCAAATTCTTAAGACCTCGATAGAAACAGCAGAGTAGAAAAAAACATTGTATAACAAGCAGAAGAATTCCTGATTTTATCTTAATTTCCTGTCAAGATGCAAGATGTACAATATATTGCTTTCAGGTGCTCAACTCAAAATGGGTAACCCCAAGTCTCCCAAAACACATTCTTCAGTATCACGGTCTGCCCCTTTCACTCATCTCGTGCATCTAAAACGTAGGTGCAGTGTCTCCGAACTGGGCTCGGACTCATCTAACCATTAAACCACTGGGGGAGCTGCCATTTAAAGAAGATACAGGAGCTAGAAGATGAACGTTTACAAAGCTAGGACCAACAATACTAGCCCCCTCCTCAAAAGTGCAGCTTTCCATCACTCATCATCAATCAAAGTGTCTGAAACTCATACTTTTTGCTTCTTTTCATGGAAGTAAAACAGAGAATAACTACAAAAAACAAAACAAAAAAAACTATTCTTGTTCACTGAGACGGCAGGACACAGTATCCAGTCATAGCAGTACACTTGAGGAGAGGACATGATGAAACACAACTGACACAGGGATGAGTATTAAAAGTTTCCAGACGTGACATTTCACAATAATTAAAAAAGAGCTGAGCAGGAGGCAACACAGAGTCTGGACTTCAGTCGGTTCTGTCACAAGATTCATTTGTCCTTCAAGTGAAACTGCCGGTATACAATGTTGGAAATTTTTACATCTTACAATACTTAGTGCATTGGCATCAACTCTAGTTATAAATAAAACGCACATGAACAATATTATTGTGATGAAATGTTCCAGAAAATCCAGAATCTGTGTCGTCTTTGAATGTAAAAAAAGAAAAAGAAAAAGATGCCGTCTCTGGAAAACACCTGGTTGGTTCCAGACTCAAAGAGACATGAGCCTGATTGTTTATAAACAAAAAACAAAAAACATGGACACACAACTTAGTGTTCAGCAGGACAGAGATGGACCTACTCCCACAGTCTTCGGGCCATTAACCAGTATGCTGGTCCCACAGGATGAGAAACCTGTAGCCTCATTTATGAAAAGGTTTTTGATTTCTCTTTTTAGTTAAAAGGTTCTATAGATGAGATTTTGAGCCGCTAGATGTCCCACTAGAGCGCCAAAACAAAGAGGAGTAAAAGAGATTTTCTGCAACACCAGCTGAATGCATGTTTGTTGCTGTGGCAAAAAAAGAAAAGCTACTTTAATTACACCCCTTCTTTCTGTGGCATTGCTGTACATGCTGTACTTTAATGTACGGCTCAGCAAGTTGACATATAACGCATTCCCTCAGCTGAGAATCTTTATCTTATATCGTCAGGAAAAGCATAATTGAAAGGGCTATTTTAATCTGAAACTCTGAACATAACCTCCTCCTCTCTTGAAGAAGTCTGAGGCACTCAGGAGGGTAATGAATTAAGTAATAACCTCCTCATGTGTTCAGAATATGTTACCATGGTGATGTAACAAGGTTAAAAGAGAGCACCCTTCGTGACAATGAAAAGTCTGGCTTTAGACTCAACATACCTCCCTAACCCATGAATCTCACTTTGTAGTTCACCCCACTGAACACACAGGGGGATAATCAACTGCATTAAGTTACACTTTTGTGAACAATGTTGAGTGACGAGGTGTGTATGGCTATCATTTCATTGGTTGGAATATTGATTTTTGTTAACTATTTTAGGAACAGATTCAGTTGAGAGTAATTATTATCTTATTCTCTGCTCAGGGCGCCATTACTCCACTATATCGATACATATAGCGAACAGTTGTTAGCTGCTATATTAATGTTCAAAATCTCATACATAGAACCTTTAAAAATCAAACATAATTCAGATATGTCCCTTAGAACATATTAAATCAAAGTGATAAATTTTTTTCCTTGGCAATATTACAGTGTCACCTTTCTCATCCAGATTATGCTGCTAATGGTTTCACCTTGACTCATGATTGTGGTTGTCCTACTGCCCTCAAAGGCATCTTTTTTTATTAAATAATTCTAAAGTGATTGTGTAATGAGATCTGGAAAAAACCCCCATCAGATAACATTTTCATAAATGCAGCCTTTAGTTGCCGTGCACAGGTCGACATCACAGCGAGAGGTACCTAGGCAGACCTCTGGGTATAGAAGAGAATATAGGCCTGAGTGTTGCACACTTCCTCCACACTGCAAACCTTCATCTCAGAGTCATTACAGTGGACCCAGAAACCTGAAAGAAAACAAAACGTTAAGGATGCAGCAGAACAACAGAACCTCATCGGTTGATCTGAGTCAAGTCCAGTCTCTTCCTCACCTCCTTCTGTATTGTAGCAGTATGCGGTGTAGTGCCCTGAGCCGAAGCCTTTACCATGATGCATAACTACAGCAGACAGATCATAGATGTAGCCTCCTCTGTGGACAGAGTGACCTGAGCCTGTGCAGCAGTATGGTTTGATGTTCAGAACTTGGTCAAAGGCCACATGGACGCCGATTTTCTCCCTATGGTTCCGCCCCGACCATCTGCCATTCAACAGGAACTGGTTAGCATCAAAATGATTCACAAGCATCATGATTGACATACACTCCTGGACTTGGCACAAAAACAACAGGAAGAATGGGTTTTTCTCCAACTATTATAAATTCTTGAGTTATGTGATTAGAAGTAAACATTATGAAAAAAAACTTGCCTGAAGCGTTTGAGGTGCAGCCGTAGAACCTGAGGTAAACGGTAGATCAGAAGCTGCTTACGTGCCTCTGACAGAACTAAGGGTTTGTGGGATGATTTCCGTCTTTTTTCTGTCAAACAATGAGATGGCAGGTTATTCCACAAAAGAATTCAAATTATTGATGTGAGGCTTTGTTTTAGTGCAGAGGCAACACACTTTCTTTCCCTTTTTTTTTTTTAAACAATATATTAGGCTTTGCAAACAGATAAAACATTCTGTGTGGCATCCACAAAGGCTGGCAGCCTACTTTTCAACTCACTGCCTCCTCCAAAGCTGTTAGCAGTGGGCTAACACTCCCCACACCACCAAAGAATCATTGTCCTCAGTCCCTGCTCAGCCGTCTCAGAGGAGAAGTGTTGGCCCACTGCGGGAGGTGCTGCCTCTCAGTCAAAACTGAGCAAAAATTCACTTTTTAAAATTTTAATTAATGCCACTAAAACAAAATTTCTGTGGGCACTAATGTCTTCTGCACTCAAAGTCCAATTTCTTTTTCAGACAGAATTCTATTTGCATAACTATGTGGGATACATTATTAAGAAAGCCATTTGTCAGAAATTGATTGTAATTTGTGTGTAAGGCATAATAAAACAGAATTAAGACTAGAAAATCTAATGCATTTAAATTATGTTAAACTGTGGACAGGCATCCTAAATTTATTCAGATCGATCCAAAACCTGCTGACTTTGCGTTTCGTTTGTATTAAACACAGTACTAACTGTTGCAGTGGTTGCAGGCATATATGCTGCCTTCAAGAGCCTCCATCTCTGTAAACTTGGACAGCATCTCTGTGAGGGTGCAGCTGCGCTGGTAAGCTGTGGAGCCTGAGCCTTTGCCTATGCTGTGGTATCGTTCTGGAAACTCCAAAGACAAATCCCAGAATGGCTCAACTGTGTTGGACTTGTGCTTACAGGACAGACACGTCACCTAAAACATACACAGCGAGAAGAGAAGAACGGGTGAGGACTCCAGCAGTAAGTACTTCTCAGGTTTGTTGATGAGGCCGAGTCTTAGCCTTAATTTGAGTAACGAAGTTCACTTAAGAAATACAACAAGCATCCCAAAGATGTCCCTTTTTGCTAAAGAGAAAATATAAAAATATTGGGGAAAAAATCAAGGTGCAGTTGATTATTGATGTGGAGAATTAATCAATATTACACCGATCAGCCACAACATTAAAACCACTAACAGATGAAGTGAATGACATTGATCATGGCTACAGTAAAATGTTC
>JBBPCS010000359.1:4583828-4622287 GCA_037974645.1 Hollardia meadi
TCTGCAAGGGTGTTTGGGTGGATGGTTTGTGTCAATTGGCATCCACATGAATGCCAGGATCCAGGGTTTCCCAGCAGGATATTGCACCGTAGCGAGATGATCAATGTTATTCATTTCAACCGTCAGTGGTTTTAATGTTGTGGCTGATCGGTGTAGTTGGCAAATGTTATCTCTGTGGAACACATTATTTGGTAAAAACTGCCATCTTTTTTCCAAGTGATATTCAAAATGAAAAACAAATGACTATTTTCTGTTCTACAATCACATCTCATTTATAAGGAGGAGTTGTGATTTTTTTTCTCAAGTTACTCTTTCATTGTTATAAAGCAGCAGGTGTGGTGTGGGTGTACTTAGGGGCAGCAAGAAAAACCAGAATGGGTGAGTTAGGAAGCACAAATATGGCAATCTATATAGAAATGACTCAATATGTCAATGTTTTGTGAAATGTGATGTGTTGACAGGCTCACCTGGCTGAGTAACTGCCCATGAAAGATGGTGTTAAGAACCTTGAGCACTTGCTTGGATAGTTTCCGCTTTGTGATGGGGATAACTATCCTGCGTTTGGACCCCTCCGTGTCCAGCTCCTGCTGCACCTTGTCCAGCAGCTCACACAAGAACTCCTGGGCATCCTGCTGGTCGTACCCACGGAAAGCTGGGATGAGGTTCCACACAGAGTGCAGCATGGCGAAGGGAGACACTAAAGACCACCGGCCTGACCACATGACCCTGAAAAGTGTATGCAATTCATGGCACAGTGACATCTGCTGGCGGGTGGAGCAGCGGGGTGCCTTGGGCTGCACCAACTCCGCGGCCTGTGGGGAAGGTGGGGCACTTTCTTTTTTGCCCATGGGCAAATTCCAAGTGCCTGCCTTCCCCATGCGTCCGAGAGGGCATCCTGACAGTGCTGTGTTACCGCTGCTGACTACAGCTCCTGTCACACCCTTCATCCCCTGGGAGTGATTGGTTTTGGCCAGCAGCTCCTCAGTCTCACACAGGTCCAAAGTAAGAAAACACTCCCTGAATTTCTGCAGGTGGCTCAGCACTTGCAATATTGAGTTCATGTAGCATGTGTTCCCGAGGTTGCGCAGACCAGTGACACCTGGAGCGAGTCTCCGGCGGGTTACTGCGTGTGTGGAGTAGTATCTCCTCAGTTTAGCAGCTCTGCCATTCTGAGGAGCTTTTCGGGACAGGGTTAGGAGGGAAGGCTTCTTAGGAGGAGGAGGTAGGCGTTCTGGAGGGTCGCGAAATTTGCGAGGAATGAGTGTGATGGTTGAACGTGGCGCCTGAGTAAGAAGCCTAGCGCTCTTTCTGGGAGGCACATTGCCAAGCTCTTCCATGAGTCTCCTTTTCACATCTTTTTTTTGTCTTCTAGCTTCCTCAAGTTTCTCTCTGCGCTGATTCTGCAGCTCCTGATGTTTGCTGATCCACATCTGAAGCATCTTCCTGAGAAGTGCTTTCCTCCTGTGACGCAGGGCCAGCTGCATGGCAGGCTGCGGCCCACCTTCCCCAACCCAGGGGGTGCACTCTCCTCCAGTTGAGGAGCGTAATGAGCGTCTACCTGGGCTGCGAACAGTAGAGAGTGCCCCTCTGAGGAGTTTGAGGTCACCCTCTGCGTTATCATTGAGTACATAGTCTCCACAGGCAAAACAGAAGACGTCCAGCTCACGCACCTCCATAGCCAGTGGGTGGTGTGACTCCTGAAAGTGTTTGAGTGAGTGCTCCTCCATGAAACGTCCACAGGCCACATGGGAGCACTTGAGGCAGGCCCACACTGAATCGGTGGTGCTGCAGTCGACACAGTGCCATTTTTGTGGATTGAGGATGGAATGGTCGTGGCCCAGACGAAGGCGTCCCACGTGCTTACAGCGATCCATCTCTTCTGATACACATGTGGCCTCAGTGATAGGACACACGTCCTGTAACCAAGCTGCAACTCATTCTGAGGTAAGATTTACAGGGAAAAAACAAAGTATAATTAAGACCTGACCATACAATCCAGTCAAAGGACTGACACACACAGTGATACGCTTATTATTGTGTACACAAGTATTCACCAGTATTCAGATTAATGAAAATACACACCCTTTCCTGTATAGACAGTGACGGGGAATTTAAAGGTACACTTACTGTGAAAGTAGTATGCTTGATCAGGTTTAGGACAATACATCACAACCTCTGCAGAGAACTCAACAGCACTGTTCAGCTTGTTCACCCATGTCCACTGTCACCACCGGCGCCAACAGGAACACTCTGAGTAACAGGGATGATTAAATTATAATATATAATATAATATAATAATGCATATCTGTGGTTGTTTATACAGAAGCTGTCTCTTTAAATCACAGATTTCCAACGATACCCAGCATTTAAGCACTTCTTGAAAAGACACACTTTGACTGGCTATTCACAAGTGTGGGATAAAACTAGATTCTTTACAATCGTGAAAATATGCAACGTTTATAACGTATATCAAGATTTGAGTTTTCTAATATGGAGTTAATGCAAAAAAAATTTCTGTTTTAACAAAAATCTTCGATTCACAAACATTCAATTAACTTAACGATTTACTGCATTAAAAATAATACCAGACCCTGAAATCTGAATTGAACTGCAAAACTCACAGTAACAGTTGATCACAGTAGATATGCAGGAAATACACTATGTGTCACAACCACTTAATGACTTTCATACAATACCTGTTCTTCCCCTATATTAGAGGTCTTTCCATGACTTGACAGAAAGCTTGTGCTGGGTGGTACACCATTAATAATGTGGGCCAGCAACACCCAAGTGAGATATTGTTATTGCAAAGTTGACTTGACATTAGACAGGGTAAAAAAAAAAGTACAGATCATTGGCAACTATTGGAATTAAAGCACAATAAGAGTATAGGTGTTATGGTGTGGGTTGGTAACGTGAAAGTCCGACATTGAAAATATGGACCTCTTATTGAAACACGGGGTGCTCATTTCTATAGAGACAATATTTAAAGCTCTTCAACGGCCAAACTCCCAGGCAGAAATGTTGACATGAAGGAGAATGACTGTCTCTCCATTTAAATGATGTGGTTAATCCATGTAATTGTTTGTCTCGCCAGTGCCAGCGCTGTGCGACACAATTGCTCTTGCCTGTTGTTTTCCTCTTTGTGTAAATCATCCGCTACTTTTAAAACTACTTTTTTAATGAAAAGGCACTATTACCAACTTGCAAGTCGGTGCAACTGGTTTCTAGTTAGTTGCATGCCCAAATCATGCCATGTTGTGTTGTGATATTGATGCTGCGCTATTTGGAAGTGTGTATTAACGCATGTGACGTTGATTTTCCTCAAATGTTACAAATATCCCAACTGTATCTGTCCGCGATTTAAAGCCTGTTGTCTGGATCGGACTGTCTGGCTCCTAACGCCATGCTAAGCTACCCCACCATCACCATGTTCAGCCAGAACAAAGAACAGTCAGGGAGCCACTCTCCAGGAACATCCGACAACTTTGTTGGTCTGAGGCAGCCCTGAAAGCAATAAGTTAGCTAACGCCGCTAACCGCTAGCTACAGCAGCTCTGCACAGGATTAGCGTTGCATAGCCTTTGACCGTCTTACCCGATAATGTACTTTTGTTAAACACAGACGATTAACATGGCACCGAATAGCTAACGTTTATATTATTAGCTTGCTATAGTAGCTAGCGTTAGCTCAACGGCTAGCGCGTTTGCTGAGGACAATCGAAGTTAACCTAACGGTTGTTGTTGGTCTGCTAACGTTAACTATTAACACAGTACCGCTTAGCTCGCTAGCGAAATGTCGATAATCGTTTAAAAACTCCCTGGTTACTTTCATCACAGAAAACCGGTTGTGTAGCTACATTAACGCCGGACCTTTATCTGTGTCCGTTACTACATTTGTAACATTTGATATTGGAAAAGCTAGGTAACGTTACCATCACCAACATGCATCCATCCGGTACACTCAGAGCTGATTGTTGTCCTCACAGATTGAACAACCCAACTCTCGATCCGAGCCCAGACCCTGCTGCTCTCATTGGACTGGGACTGAGCGGCATCCGGGCTCTCATTGGCGGATTGGCTGAACAACAGGCAGCAGGATGGACCGACCGTCCGTCCACCCACCGAGGCCACATGGAACAATAACCGAGGCTAGGCTGCAGACCGCCGGGCAAAGTGGACAACTGCCTTTAAGCATCTGACCCCAGTGTCCCCGAAAGCCCCCCATGTTCGCAGTACATCATCTGGCGTGTTGTTATCTCAGAAAAGGCATTTGGGGATGTGTAGCTTTTAAACACGGTATTAGCTGAGTGTGGTGTTGAAGCTGTCATGTGGAAGAGACTTTCACAAAATCTAGTCTTGGGGCCTCCATCACTGCAAATGAGTTTGATTGAAGTTAACAGAGTGAAACTGGTGGTAATCCAGCACACTGCTGTGGTTTGTCTGTCACCCTTCCCACAATTTCTTGTTTAAGAGTTTTTATGACAATTTTTTAAAAGATTTGTATATAAGCTTTCAGACCCATTATTCAGCACTTTGTTGAAGCACTGTGGAGGTTCTCTTGTCATTTGACATTTATTCATACTTTATTCCCTGCAAATCCTCATATCCTCTCATACTCTGTCTGTCTCAGGATCTTTTTCACAGTTTTGACCTGTCAAACGCCAACAGTGGAACAAGTATTCAGTTGCTTTGCTTCAGTTGAAGTAGCAATAACACAATGTAAACATACACTTAAGTCCTCAAAAGTAAAACCCCTTTTTGAGTGGAATATATTACATTAGTAAATAACTATTATTGATGAATTATTTAGATTTGCTAATTTTTTTTCATGGCAGACATTTTGACATGACAGTAGGAAACTGGGAACTAGGTGTATCTAATGAAAAGAAATTAATTAATGTGACCTGAATTTTATTGCTACAAGTCAAAATCTCTAGCTTGAAAACATATCCTGAATGTAAACCATCAGTGAAGAGAACCTTAGGTCTCTGCACAGACATCCTTGTGTGTACTTCAATAAGGTTTTTCCTGTTCAAAACTGTAACTTTATTAACTAATTAAACATAAGCCACCACCCATCACAGGAAATCCAATAAGCCAACAGAAAAACAATCAATTATGTAATCATAATCTAGATCTATACATCGTTAGAGAACGTTACAACCCCACCAAGAGGACATTTGAAGTATGCCGTATAAAAAGAATCAGAGTATAAACAGTGATAAACACAGAGAATCATGCTACAGTTTTTCTTTAGATCTCTTTCACACAAGATACTTTCATCAAACAGGAAGGTGTAGTACAATTTTAAGGCTCCAGACATGGGAATTAAAAACTCCAGTCTTTCGAATATGCCTGGATACCATGCTGATCCACAGGACCAGAATTAAAGCAACATCAATACAAACATAAAAACTGATCTCTCCACTGCCTCTGACGACTCAACGCATGTTACTTCCTGGGATTTGAAGTTTGCGAAGTTTGTTAAACAACTCCAGGTACTGAGTCATGGTGTCAATGGAGTCTGCTGGTGCGAAGAGTCCTTCGGGCTTGGCAGCAAAAACAGACGGCAGTTCGGGGACGCTGGAGCCGAGAAAGGACTGCATGAACTCCTTCATGAGATTCCAGCAGTCCCCTGGAACCACACAGGGACAGTACTCTACCTAAAGAAACACACCAAGAGTTAGTGCTGTCACAGTGGGAAAATGTAATATCTCCACTCTCAATAACATCAATTTAATAATGACATACCTCTACTGATATCCCTCTGGCACTGGAGCTCATTGTTACAGTACCGACTTTTATCAAGAAGTCGCAGTAGCGGTATCTAGCACCACGACACTCCACCTTGTGCCCCTTGGCGTTTTGGAAGTGACTTTTCAGCTTCACCATGAGAATGTCAAAGTTTGCGTCAGCTATCAGGCAGGGTCCGCCTTCAAACAGAGCCAGGCAGCTCAGGGGAGTTTCAGAGTTGTGCATCACGTATAAGAGCTTGGAAGGCTGACCTGTAGCAGACGGGCAAGACTCGCCGTCAGAGATGTCAAGTAAAAGAGTTTATAGTGCTCACACTTACTTTTACTTTAACATAATGCAATTTGTGCATTGTAACAGTAGCTACTTACAGGATAAAGCTTTATATTCAAAAAATACAACAAACCTCTAAAATATGGTAAATTAACTTTTAGCCACTGCCAGCAGCATAATTGAGTGTGTAGCTGTCTGAGTACATGTAAACACTTGTTAGAAATATAGACCGTTAAAAACATTTTTACACATATATATTATGAAATTTTTAAAAGCATGATTTTTGTGTCTTCATTTTGGAATTGATAATAGCATTATATCAATTTTAAACATGAAGACCAGGTTAAAAAAAAAAATACTCAGCATGTGAAAACATTTTTACAACATCTTCTGTCTGTGGCTCTGAGGACATGAACTTGCGTGAGACTTTCTCAGACAGGCAGGGTCTTTGTAAAGTTGCGATTGAGTTGCATAGCCGCATATGTGGGATTCAGGAGCAATATTATTGACTTAAAAAGTTACCGCTGACATTTCCCGTTGCATGGTATGTCTCACAGTCTACACAGAAGCTGCCCTGCTTCACAGCACCCAGCTGCTCCAGTTTCTTGTGCAGGATATCCACTGTCTGCTGCACACTCTTCCCCTCAGCCACAGGCACCTGACACACACTACAGGACAAACAAGGCACCACCTCATGTTTTTAAACAGCATTGTAAACTGAGGAGCCAAAAAACACATGCTTTTTAGCTATGGACATGTAACGTTATCAGAACGACTCCCTGTTTTGCGGAGCATCGCGTGAAGGAAACTGAGCGATGCACCTCTTTCGAATGATAAACAAATATGTTCGAAGCGAAATACTGAGGATAAAGCTATATTAAAATTAAGTAAATAAAGTAATAAGCATTGAGGTTTCAAATATAGTAAAAACAATAAAATAATCATCTCACCAAGTGACACCCATTGATGTTTTTTCTCCAACTGTTTTTGAACTGATTCGGCTTTCGTTTGAATACTTCCGGGTAAGAAGTGGGACTTCCGGTAAAGATAAATCAGAGTATTCAGCATTTTAAATAGCCAAGAGACATTTTTGGCAATTAATGATGCTGTATATTCATATAACGTCGTCAATAAAAGTTTAATGCCATCAAAAACAGCCAAACTACATTCTTGCTCGGATAAATATTAGACGTTAAGTGACGTAAATTACGTAACTTCCTCCTGATATGGACGTCTGCACGTGTTGACCAAGCGACTGTTTACAGTACCTTCTATGCTTTAGGTAGCACATGACAACAAAACATACCAATATTGTAACTACATCTTCTTTTGAACAGCAGTGATGCCGAAAGTGAAAAAAGCCAAAGGTGGGGGAGGGGAGAAGAGCGACGCGGTGGCGCTGGCTGACCAGATCCTGCAAGCGGACACGGTACGAGCCCGAGGCCGAGTGAAGAACAGGGACACCCGGGTAGAAGCCGAGGACAAGTATGTGGACGAGCGTCTCTCGCGGAAGATCTTACAACAGGCCCGAATTCAACAAGAGGAGCTTCAGACCGAATATGGCCTGGCACCAGAGAAGAAAAAATCTCCGGTCACTGTTCTCGGTAATGTTTAACATTTACAAATTATGTTTTACATGAAGGGGATGGAATTGACAGATATTTGTCTAGTCACACCAGACTCTACTAACAATATGAGTGTTCCTGTTGGAAGATTTATTGAGGATGTAGATAATAGGGAAAGTTCACACCCTCGTAAGAAATAAATTATATTTGGTGAATAGAAATTGACAGATCACACACCCACTGAAGTATATTTTGAATATTTGAATGTATTTGATGGTGTAAAGCTCCCTCAGATGAGTCTAATTTCTGTCTTTATCTTGTAATCAAACTCTAGGGTCTGGTGCTCAGGATGCAGACTCGGATGAGGAATGGCCTGCGCTGGGAGCAGGAGATGCTGCAGACGGCGATGCTGAGTGTGACACTGAGGTCGTCGTTGACCCTGACGATGAGAAGGCCATTGAGATGTTCATGAATAAAAACCCTCCAATGAGGCAAGATTCAACACAGTCTTGACCTTGTCTTGAGACTGTCTGTGGAGAATGAACTTAAAAAGACCATGAGCGCAATTTCTACTTTGAATGTTCAGCTCTGTTTTCTCTTTGTGTTCTTTGTAGACGGACCTTAGCTGATATTATCATGGAGAAGATAACAGAAAAGCAGACTGAGGTAGGAACAGTGATGTCAGAGGTGTCAGGGTGTCCAATGCCCCAGCTGGACCCGAGGATAATAGAAGTGTACAGAGGTGTCAGTAAGGTGAGTTACGACAGTTTTAAGTGAGTGCACAACACACGAACCTACAGCATATAAAGACAGGTCATTAAAAAGTAAATCAGTATCAGTAAAAAAATCAGTAAAGCTCTTAACCCCAGCTGTTTCAGTGGAGCTTCCAGGAGGTCATTGTCTAAGGAACACATTAAAAACCACTTACATTTACACATTGTTGTAAAAGAATAAAACATGAAAACTTCCAAGGGGCGAAGTGCGATTTCTTTCAAGCTGGAGGGAGTGAATCTGGACAGTTGACTGCTGAGTCTCATTCCCAGGTGCTCAAATACCAGAATTGCTCACCAGGCTTAGATCTGTGCATGACCTGTGATGTGTTACTTTACCAATGTCCCTTAAAGCACTGTTCAGTGGTGGAAGTGCTTTGTATAAATCAACGAACTCCACAACTAATCTCCTTAAGGAAGTCTCCTTAAAGATATGTCACATTTCTGCATTAAAACGTTTAAAAACTTTGTTGGAGTTATATGTTTTGTTGTTGTGTATTTACCTTATCACAAATGTTTCCAACAATGTTCAAACCCGGTACAATAATGGTGCATTTCATTTGGTCGCCTGCTGCTATAACTTTCGGGGAAACATCAGATGGTTTCTCAGAGGGGAACATGACTAAATGTCAAAAACACTTTAAACATTACTTCACCTCTCAACATTTCTACCTGACTCGCATCAGATTTTCATCGGCAATGGTGGTTGTTTAACAACAAAGACACCAACTCCCATTATTCCACGCACAAAATCATCAAACTACATATTTTGTTTTCATTATTCTGATTAAGAGACCCTTAGCGGCAGAAACTACATATTGTGTGTTCAAGAGGTGCTCTGGAGTACCTCAACAATTCTGAAGCACGTATCCATTCAGGGCCTGACTGTAAATGTGAAGATCTTCTAGAAAGCCGTTAATTGATAGTTGTCATTTCTGTCATTTCTTTTGCTTCAGGTTCTGTCAAAATATCGCAGCGGCAAATTGCCAAAGGCTTTTAAAATAATCCCAGCACTTTCAAACTGGGAACAGGTTCTCTATTTGACTGAGCCGGAGACCTGGACTGCAGCTGCCATGTACCAAGCAACAAGGTGAGTCCCCAGTTAGTTTAAGTATGGCTTTACACTGAGAGAGTTATCACATACTGCAGATATTGCAATGTGGTAAATTCATTTTTTTTAACGCTTTTGTTATAGAATCTTCTCATCCAATCTGAAAGAGCGAATGGCTCAGCGGTTTTACAACTTGGTGCTGCTGCCCCGAGTACGGGATGATATCGCAGAATACAAGCGACTCAACTTTCATCTCTACAGTGCTCTGAAGAAGGCCTTGTTCAAACCAGGGGCATGGTTTAAAGGTGAGACAGAACGTTAAACCATGTTAAAGGATACTTAACTTTCTTATAAATGAGAAGAGAAGATTGATATTAGAGCTTCAACTATTAGTCAGTTAATTAAAGCTGATCAACAGAATATTTAACAACTATTTTAATAATTGATCAAGCATTTTAAGTCATTTTTCAAACAAAAATGCCCCAACACTGAGAATTTGCTGTTTTTTGTTGTCCTACACTATAATAAATTAACAAATGGCAAAACAAAATCACCATGAGCTCGAAGATATTATTTTGAACAAAAATAATTTAATTAATCAAGAAAGTAATCTGCAGATTAACCAATAATGAGTATAATCATTAGTTGCAGCCCTAATATTAATCTCAGGTGTGTTGAAGAAAAACGTAACACCAGGCTGTAAAGCAGTCCCTGCATTCCAGTACGCATACTACCATACTATTTAGTATGCCAGAGAGAGATTTAGTATGGCCCCATACATAGTATGTGTAATGCGGTATGCCAAAAATACCAGAATGTCGTGTTGCATCCAGTTGCATTTTGCAATATGCAGTACAGGATGCTTTTCTGGCTGTTTTGACCCACAATCCTCTGCACAGCGAAAAATTCATTGCATTGACTGCGCCGCTGAGAGAACACAGGCAGAAAAAAACTCATTGACACTAGTGAAACAAGTACTATATGTTTTTCGGTGTGTGTATAATTAATACATTAATATACAATCTATAACAGACTCTGGCAGATGTATGAGCAAGTGGGTTAAAGTTCAAGGCACAATGTTATGACAAAGTAGTGTGTCCCAAAGAGCAGTGGTGAGGACATGTTTAGCCTAGCTTAGCATAAAGAGTGGCGGCAGAGGGAAACGGCTAGCCTAGCTCTCTAAAGTAAAAACAAAATCTGCCTCTTAACATCTCTAAAGATATCTTATTTACACTGTGTGTTTGGTTCATGTTTGTGTCGTAGTTTATAATGAGGTTCACTAGTTTTATGCTAGCTAGTGGCTGAAAAGCGTGTTGACAACTCTCAGTACTTGCAGTTCAAGCAGCCCGTTAACATTATGAGACATTTGATTCATTGTTAATGTAACATTTTGCTCAATGCATTTATGCTTAATATTTTATTTTAATTGCAACAGACTGAATCCATGAGTGCCAGTCCTCTAATATCAAAAGTATACATTTTCATTGGTTCCAACATTTGGATGGTAAATAATATGCCACTTCCTCTATGATGTAGAGGGCAAGCTGAGAGTAAAACCAAAATAGTGTTAAAGTAAAATAGTTAATGATATGCCTTGCAGACATGTAAACAGTAGCCATCATGTTGAAATGTGACCCTAAAAAATAAAAAGTGTGTGAAGTGAATGAAAGAGATGGTTTCACAGCTTGTTGCAAAGAAGAACATACAGCCTTTCTGGGCTGTGTCACGTTCCTAATTTCAGCATAAATTTAGAAAATCTACTCTGAGGACACTGACGGAGGATTAGTTGGTGTCCGCAGGGTAAATAACACCATTGGCTCTGGAGGCCCATTAATTAACACACTCAAATTTAATTGGGTTAAATCATCCTTCATATATCTAGAATTAGTGTTGGCCAATGATTGTTGAGAATGTTTTTTAATCCTGTAAGTCCTATTTGTTCACTGACTGTCCCAGTTTGACGAGACCATTTCCCCCAAACAAACCCTGACCCATATTTTGAAAACCACCAGTATGAGACAAGACCACTAAGTGTCAGTGTTGCTCACAAATACACTGTACTCTATACCAGCTATAAAGAGCATCTTCACGTGGGCAACAGAGGCATTAGTACTGCCAAATGGTTAGTTTATTGTCGTTATTATTTTTTCTAATTTACAAAGATGTTTATTTTTATATCTCAAAGTACTCAAGACTTCACATAAATAAAAAATGTCAAATTAAAATGCATTAATTTCAATGACCAGTTGGATTTGAAAATCACCATACAAACATGTTCTGCTATTACTCTACATTACTCATAATGGCAGGTAGTGATGCTTACCCGAAAGTACAATGTGTTGAATGTGGTGTCACAGCCCAGCATTTTTTTTAGTTTAGTCATTTTGTCATTTATTTGGTAAGGTGGTCTTCAGAAATGGGCCTTAAGTCACAAAAGGTTGAGAATACCTGCTGTATACCACATACAGTATGGAGAGCTAATTACGAAGGATTGGTATTTTCCTTTTAATTCTTCCATCACTGGATTTAATTTGATTTACTTTCAAAATATTTAATTAATGGAAATCATTTGATGTTTTTTCCATGTGATAAATGCACCAGAAGGCTCTAAATTAATGTGTTAAAAACAATTGGCACAGAATTATACATGGGTAATTATTAAATGTAATATGCAGTGTGTGGTGTCAGATCGGCTATTAAACAGCTAACATCTTTTTTTCTTTTTGTTGCTGAATGCAAGGTTTTAACGTTTTGTCAGTTAAATCAAAATTATAGTCTATTTCAGGCAATTGAACAAATTTTACAATCCAATCCAACTTTATTTGTAAAGCACATTTAAAAACAACAGTAGTTGACCAAAGTGCTGTACACTCAAAAAATAGCAACAAAACCAAACCATGAAACAACACAATGAAAACACAAAGATCAGTTTAAAAGACAAAAGACAATTAAAAATGATAAAAGTAGAAAAGCAATAAAAAAAAGGCAACTCTCATACTTTCCATAGTTGGCAGTCTTCACTGTGTGCTTTTGAATCAGAGTAAGTACACTAGCTGTTGGTATATGAAATAACTACCTGTAAAGGTTTATAGGAAAGGGTTATCATAATTACTACATGTAAATTGTGTCCTATGTATGGCTGGGAAACTGAAGTACAGAAGTACCTGAAAACTAAACAAACATGGATGTTTCCCATCAGTCCATCTGTTGTCAAACTCAAATTTAATGAACATAGTGTTGAATCATTGGTGCACAGTATTTTAACTCTTAACACAGCCAACTGTGTTAATCATACAACCACGGTGACTTCTCTGATGCCATGAATGCTCTAAAGTGGTAAACCTTGGAATCTTTCCCATCTCTACCAAACCACAGCATAATGATGCTTTCGATTGCATTATTAGAAGTGTGGGCTCCAGTGTTTTTGATGCTTTACCCAGTTTAAGGTTTATTACTGCCACTGGTGCAACAATTTGTTACCAATTTTTACCCCCTTCTCTCTTTTTCCCACCTTATGGAAATAGTGTACTTGAATACTACTCTTCTGTCTCACAGGTATATTGATTCCTCTCTGTGAATCTGGGACGTGTACTCTTAGGGAAGCCATCATCATCGGAAGCATACTCACAAAGTGCTCGATTCCTGTGCTCCACTCCAGGTAAGGTTTCCTTTCACTGCCCCACACCAGCAGACAAATTTCAGCAATGTTCTTGTTAGATTGAAGATTCAGCCAATTATCCTTGAAGATTTTGTATTGTGTGGTTTTGGAATGTTAAAGGTCAAGGTTGTATAACATGGAAGGTTGTATAACAAGCACAATATCCCTATCATGCACAATATTTCTTGTCATTCAGCGCTGCAATGCTTAAGTTGGCAGAGATGGAATACAACGGCGCCAACAGCATTTTTCTGCGTCTCTTGCTCGACAAGAAATACGCCCTGCCTTTCCGTGTCCTAGATGCCTTGGTAGCCCACTTCCTGTCCTTCCGCAGTGAAAAACGTGTGCTTCCTGTGCTGTGGCATCAGAGTTTCCTCACCCTGGCTCAGCGCTACAAGGCTGACTTGGCCTCCGAACAGAAGGCGTCACTGCTGGAGCTGCTCAAGATACAAACGCACCCTCAGATCGCAGCTGAGATTCGCAGAGAACTGCAAAACTCTGAGTCAAGGGATATTGAAATTGGGCTTCCTGTTACAGTTGAAATGGACTGAGGTTTCAGTCTGGTCTGGCACATCCTTCCTTGACGCAAATGATTCATGTTTGCTTCAGCGTGATGAAATCCCTGTCCTATAAAGGGACGGTTTCAAAGATCGCAGTGTCTCATTACAGTGTCTCAGGAGCTGTAATTTTGTTCCCTGCTTGGATGAGTTTGCACATTTAATGATGCACATCAGTAGATGTTATAATTTCATATAAATCTCTGAGCTGTTTCCAGCAGTTGCAGTGCATTGATCATCCAGGAATACTAAGACTTGTATTTGTGTACATTTGATTAGGAGCAACTTTGTTGTTTCGAAGCAACAATTTAGATTAAAAACAAACTGAAACCTTAAAAGTGGGTCAGGGATCATGTGTTTTTTCTCCATTTTATGGTCATAATTGTTTACGTATTGCACAGTTGTAATACCGGTATGTTCAAATCAGTCGTCATTACATGATTAAGTAGTCGCAGCCTGGTTTTTACTACTTTACTGTATCTACCTGCCTTGGTATCTTCAAATAGGAAATTTTGATAATGTAAGTTTACCAATTTTTTGAAACCATTAACCCTCTCAATGTTGTGTTTTGTTTTTGTAACAGCAAACGTACACACACATTCATTCACTGAACACAAACATTTTCACGAGTAATATGATGAAGTATATTAAAAAATGAAATATTAAGCAACCTTGAAAACACACTTAAGGGAAATCGAGCGTAATACAATTTACCCTTAAAAAGTATGTTAAAAATAAGGATGCCCAGTTTCATTAAAAACATTCTTCTATATTTGTCACTATATTTGTTATTTCACTTGATGGGAATTCATAAAATAAATTTCAGCTTCACATTACTATCATAGGCTACTAATAAGGCTTCTCTGGTGTGTGAACGTAGGCCAGAGAGCTGAACCTTGTCATTTGGCATTTTGACTTTTTGTATTTTTTTTTTTTTATCATTCTCCTCAAATTTTGTTTTAAAAAAAAAAAAGTAAATCTGCCGTCCAGTTGAGCCACTTATAGATTTGCTGTATTAAAGGACGCTGTAAAACGAGTTAGCAGTTCGTGAACCGTTAGCTACCAGACAGTTAGCAGCTAGCTAACCTAACCGCGGGTCGTACCTACAGCTAGCTCAACGGTTCATGGATATTTTTTAATGATTTCTCGAAACCACGTCGACTGTTCCTGAATTTGACCTAGTCGAATGGATATTTGCGAAGATGGACGGCATCCAAATCGATGCAGAGACACGAATGGGAGTGCAACTGGGCGTGATGTGGTTCTCCGGGCGGCCAGCGACCATGCCGTGACCCGTGACCCTAGAGCACTGCATCGCCTGACGGCCATGGAAAAGACCTGTCAGGTGTCCCCTTACTTTGATAAGGTCCAGACGGACATCCAGCCGTACATGCGGAGGATACTGGCAGCGTGGATGTTTGAGGTATGCAAATTAGTCAAGCGGTCCCAAATTGAAATAAAGTATACATGGTTGGATGACTTTACAGATACAACAGATGGCTGACTTGCAGGTGTGCGAGGAGCAGAAATGTGAGGAGGAGGTGTTTCCGCAGGCGGTGCATTACCTGGACTGTTACCTGAGCCGTTTTGCCATTGAGAAGTCCAACCTGCAGCTGTTGGGGGCTGTTTGCATGTTCCTGGCCTCCAAAATGAGAGATACTGTCCATCTGACTGCCAGCAAGCTTTCTATCTACACAGACAACTCGATTTCAGTGTCAGAAATCCTGGTAACTTTTTATTCTTGTAAAAACTACTCATGTATTTGGGATAAAAGAAGTGCACGGTTCAGAAAGTGGAGTTGGAGGACTATCTGTATAGTACTCACACACACTGTTATATCAGAGCTTTGATAAATGTTGAAGAAGCCTCAGAGTCGGGCCTACTAGTCACCAGGACCTGGTATCTCAAAAACATAATTATACCCCAATGTATAACTGATTTCACTTTTAAGTTAGTTAGGTGTAAGATGATACAAGCAACCACTGTCCAGAAAGTTTCCCTCAGACATAGCTTCATTTTAAGCAAAATTCATTAATACCCAAAAAAAAAAATACATTTTGTGAAATATCCAAGTGTACAAATCATTTCTATATTATATCTAGAAGTTTTCATGCAGTGGCGGTTTATTGGTAGATTTAGTTTTGAGGAATGTGTGTGTTGCAGCAGTGGGAGGTGTCCGTGGTGTCCAGGTTAGACTGGTGTCTGGCCTCTGTGGTACCCTCGGACTTCCTGGAGCCAATTCTTGACGCTCTCCCCATTGTTCGGTCCCACCACCTTCCAAACATGCGCAGGCATGTTCACTCCTACATTGCTCTGGCTGCCACTGGTAAGTTACATAACTGAGTTAGCAACACATGATATGTTTTTTCCCCCCAGATAAAGTACAGCAGGGGACAATATGAATGGGGGGTTTACAAAAATATTTAAAATGACGTGTTTGACAAAATACTCTCATGTGTTTAATTATTTCTGTGCTCAATTTTAAGGCCACTTCATAATTCTGGTGCAATAAAAGCAGCTGTTTTATAAATGACTGAATCAGTGATGACATGTTTTTTGTTTGGGAGCATTAATGTAACTGTTAAAATTAAACGACTTTCTACGCAGTGAACAATGGACAAAAAGCAGCCATAACTTTGATTACGATGTGTCAGCATTTCATTTTGGAGGCAGAGAGCTGAGTTTGTGTAATCCTGTATTGTCTGCTGTGAAAGACCTGCGTCCAACTATTCAGCTGGCTGATTTCCCATGAAGCTCTGTGATGCTGCCTGAGGCAACAGGTCATGGGGGTGCAGTCCATTAGTGCTGTTTTAGATGGACTATGACATTACAGCCTGTGAAATTTTGATAATTCCAGGCTGTCAACATTGTATCTCATTCAAAAAGGTGACTGAGCATGGATTGAATGACTTTTTCTCTCAGCATTTCTCCTGCCTGAAGCATTTAGGATATAGTGTCCGATTATCAGGTCTGACTACTTGCTTTTGTCCATCAGGGTGTGTCCAAAAAGGTGGCATCTGTCTAATTATCTTCATGTGGCCCTTTACTGATTTTCTCACTGTTGCAATAGTTTACAAGTACATTCAGTGAATTACAAGTGGTCAGCATGATTAGCAAATACTAGTTATAATTCTTTTCATTTTTGGAGTAAATAATCTTCCTCTCTCATCCTCAGACTGCTGGTTTTCAGCGTTCTTGCCCTCCACTGTTGCATGTGCCTGTGTGAGCGTTGCCACACAGAGGCTAAAATTAGTGGACTCTGCTGTCGCGTCTAATTCCGTTGTGAAGTTTTTGGCCAACCTTTTGGCCATTGATCTGGTAAGGGAAATGTTTAACTTACATTTCTAGATGATATCTCTTTTAACTTTACCCTGTTGTTTACACTGATTGGTGTTTGTGATCATTTTGGCAAGCACCCTGATCAAACAGTCTTAGAAAAAGTACAAACAAACCCTTAAGTGCCTGTTTAGGAGAGCAAACCAGGCACATGTAGTATTGGTTGAGGTCCACAGAAAAAAAGTCTGCCTGTGACATACCGATGAATTTAAGGTTGTTTTTCTTTTAATCTGACCCTGAACAGAGCTCTGTCCTCCTCTGCTATGACCAGCTAGGGAGTGTGTTGGAGCTCAACCTACCTTCTTGTATCCAGAGTAGTGTTTGCAGATCAGGAGCACACAGCTCAGAGGTCAGCTACACCCCTACCAACATTCAGGAAGTTGTATTGACACCAGTGACATCAAGCTAAAATACTCCTCCCTGTCATGGATGGCTAGAATGAATTGCTAACTTAGTCATGAGACAGAACAAGAAGCCTAAATACCAGGCAAAATGTGCCTTAAATGCAGTTTCTCCTTAATCCCAATTGTTCTTTTCATGTTGATTGTTTAGGAGATTCTTCCCAGACACCTCTGTGTAAAGCTACTGCAGTTAGAAAAATGATTGAGAATTGTTCTGTGCATTCTGATGCTGCTCATTTGAATATTTTGCAATTGCTAAAGCAGCTTTGTAAAAAGAATTTAACTCTTGGTTGTGCCTTTCATTAATATTTAGGGCCACATTAACTTTTTTGGGATACTGAGTTGAACTCTTCTGCATCCTAATAGCAAAGTTTGCACATTTTAAATGTAATATGTTCTATTCATACGTATTTTCATTTATCTGGAGTCAATGAAAATGTAGTATCGGTGTTATATCTGCACAGTTCTCATGTTTCTGCATTGTTTCAACACAGTACTGAATTCCCTTCTGACTATAAATCAATACTGTTTAACTACGACAGGAAATATTTGTATGTAGGTCACGAACAACATGAACTTGAGTCTTTGCTTTTTTATTTATTGATTTCCTTATCCAGGTGACATGGCAGATCAAAGTCATATAAATGATAAGCCAGTAACTCTGGCAAACATGGTTCTCATCTTGGTTAATGGAAAAAAAAATAGCCTTCATACCTGCAACTTCTGGGCCAAGGGAGAGAGAAAAACTAATGAAACGCCCAAATGCACATTATATTGAACAAAAAATAAAAACATACGATTTTAGACCGGTCTTAGACCTGGCTCACCGCATTCTTCCTCTTTGACACACTTCATTAATAAATGATCAGTTTTCACATTAGAAATGACAAGAACTTCCAGTCTAAATTGGGGAATTAGTAGTTTACTTCAGTAAACATACAGGCTTTAAATTCCTCATTGTGCCAAATAAAATAACCAAAAATAATTGAAAAAAAAACCAACCCATTTACACTGTCCAGTTTCTGAACAACAGCATGGTTCTGCATACTGCCTTGTGCAATGTACAAGAACTCAATACTTGCATGATAGCTGATAGATAAATTTTAGCGTTATCAGGTTTCCTTGGCCTGATAATGTGCTATTCCAGGCACTGGCTTGATGTGCTAATGCCAGACATGCCAATCCAATTCAGTAACTCCAGTGTACAGCATGAAATTTTATACAGAAATGACCACAACATACTGATGTACATTTCTTTGACCACCAGGAGGTATTTCATAAAGCAGGATTAGGAGGTTAACCTGTTGACTATAAAAAGTTGTACGAAATATCTTTTCAAACTTATAAATGATCATCAGCATGCATAATTCATGATTTCACCTGCTATATAAGTTGAGTTTTACTTTTGGAGTCACCAAAATGCAACATAACAGACAGCTTAACATATTATCCGGCTTTGTGAAATACTGTTCCACCCCAGGTGTCTAGATATTTTCAATTAAAATGCAAAGTTCAATACACATGCGCCATGACTAATCTTGAAAATTCAGTTGAAAGGTTAAACATTAAGTATGTGCCACATTACACACAGCATACAGTAGTTAGCTGGGGCTCATGGTTCACTTTCAAACACACATTAATGTTTTTCAAATTTCATGTGTGTGTGAGTGACAACTTTGTATGAAACTTCCACCTGCATACATGGAGTGAATGGCCACCTGCGCACTTGTATCATTGTAGGCTTGGAAGAAAAAGCAGGTTTTACTGGTTAGACTTGATGTGTGTGAGATTATTATTCAAGTCATTATTCAAAAATCATTTAAAAAACAAAAAAGCAACCCTCTTTGTCCCTGTTACAAACACGTACCCTCTTGGCACTTTTTCGCTTGTGCTTTAAATAAAGACAAACTACTCCAACATTAGCAAATTTGCTCTTTGGTATCCACGAAATGTCATTTACCCAAATCCTAAAGAGTAAAAGCTGTAGTCTATGTTAATTCCATTCCACTATTTAACCTGTGAGTTATTGCCATTATTTGAGATAAAACATAAGGTTGTCAGATGTCCCAAAGCTAGAATTCAAATGCAATATTAAAACAATATTGTGACTGTGTAAAATGTCAGCTTCCTAGTTTTTTTTTGTCACTGAGCAAAGTGTTCTACAAGCTGTTATTCTGTAAAAATGAAGACCAGTGTTTTGGTTTCAGGCTGACTTTTTGCATTAACCACACTTTTGATAGTAAGCCCTCATGTTGAATATTAGAGCTCCTGATTGACCAACAGCAGCGCTCTCCTTCCTGCTGAGAATCTTTCAGATGGACATTTTCAACTGCAGCACTGTTAATCATCATTTTTGTAAAAACTGTTGCCATCAGGTTATTTTTGCCCTCAAATTTAAATTGCAAGCTATTCACAAACGCATTGAATTATCAGTCACCATTTAAAATACAATCAGATTTTTAACAAGAAGCCTCCTCCCTTTTTGGTACTGCGCAATTCCTGAAGTTATCCAAAATGATCATCACCACTGTGTGCTGGTAATTTCACATAATGCAATTTGGCTATCATGTCATCAATAGTTTACAGTCATTTAAAAATTCTGCATGAAAACAAGTCTTTAGTCAGAGTACTTCACTGGTCTTCAGCTGGCTGCAGAGCCTCGCAAAACCATGGCCTGTTTGTAAGCCTCAGTTACGTTATCACAGTCTGTGATGGAAAAGGCACTGTCAGCCACTCCGGATTTGTAGCAGTTCCACGGCCTCAGCAACCCATCCCCAAGAATCCCGTCTTCCTGGATGTCCAGAAGGTTGTCAGCAGACACACATCCTCTCATGCTGGCCTTGGCTGGTTTATCTATTTGTGTTGGAGGTCCTACGCGGTCTGGTAGATCCAGCTGGTCGAAGGACTCGGAAGACAGAATGCTGTCCTCGCTGATGGCCCCACTTGGTCTTGACCTGGTGCCCCCATGGGGTAAAGAGGCTGCCAGCTGGTCCAGAGAGCCAAACTCCTGCAGTTTACCTGAAGAGAACTTTCCATTGCGCTTCAAGATGCCCTTTCTACAGGTTGGGGCTGAAGGGCACTCTTTAGTTTGTGGTGCCCAGCCAGAGTCACTGTTCTCGGGAGAGGAGGAATAGTATCCCGACTCTTCTGTGGGCTTCTTTAGGATACCTTTGCGTGGCAGCAATGCAGCTGAAGGTGCACCAGCTGGTACAGACAAATCCAAAATGCTGTGTGACTCCACTGAACTTAGAGCAGAGGATTCACCCATTGCCTTCTGCTTCACGCTGTTGCGTCTCTTCAAAATACTTTTAGAGGGGCGACTGTCTGTGCTCACCTCATGAACGGTCTGGGAGACATTGTTTTCCTTTCGTGACCTTCGCAGAGACCGCTGCCGGACTACATCCCCTCCACCTCCCTGTGAGCGGAGCAGGCAGCGCATTTTGGAGCCATTCTCCAGTAAAGGCCTGGATGTGCGGCGTAGCCAACTAGCAACACCTGCCAGCCCAGCAGGGTGTGTTGTTGATGGTGAGGCTGGTGAAGTGGTCTGCTCCACTGGACTGCTCTTTGTCTCAGCCAGTAATGGTTGCTGGTAGCCCCAGTTGAGCCACCAATGCCCTGCAATCTCCTCTATTGTGGCTCTGCGCTCAGGATTTACCATCAGCATCCAACGGATAAGCCCACATGCATCTGGGAAAGAGGAATAGAAAAAAAGTGTTAACTTTTGTGTTCAGCTAAGACAATCCAAGACAATACATTAAAAAAAAAAAACTGCCCAACAAACTATAAACACCAAAATAATGTTTCAGACCGTTAAAAGAAAAGTTCAAAGACTTACCAGAGGGGTTGTTTGGTTTTCGGTAGTTTCCAGTGCTTATTTGTTGGACCAATGTCTTGTGGTTCTGTCCATCAAATGGCATGGTGCCATGAACCATAGTGTATAACAGCACACCCAGAGACCAAGTGTCTACCTCTGGCCCACGGTATGGCCGCCCATTAACAATCTCTGGGGAAGCGTACAGAGGGCTGCCGCAAAAGGTTTGAAGATACTCATCACCATGGTAGAGGTTCGACAGGCCGAAGTCAGCGATCTGCAAGATCAAGTAGACACCATACTGAGCCTCGTTGATGCATCATTTTCAGATTACTGCAACGTCCCAAAAATTTCCACATGCATCACTAATCCCTCATCAATTACTCATAACACGCTACTCTGATTAGACATAAATGGTGAATCACTTTATGCAAGATCTGGTGCAAGACGTAGAAAATATTCCATGTGAACATTTATTTATATTTTCCCAATAACCACCTCATGCTGTCACTTAGAATCCTAACCATACACAATAAATAAAAGGCATATGCCAAAAAACAACAACAACTTTAACTGTGTTTGTGAATGGTACAGGTGTGCAAATACTCATTTTCATGTTCAACATGTCCCCAATTCATACCTTCACATTGCCATTGCCATCTAGTAAAATATTCTCCAGTTTCAGGTCCCGATGTACTATTCCATTCTAAGAGAAGAAAAAAAAAGAAGATTTTATTGCAGATTTTTTTTTTCTTCAATGATAATTTCTTCACTCAGCCCATTACACACCAGTTTACTGAAGGCTGTCTATATTACATAAAAGGATTAGTTTTTACTGGGTCAAAACACATTCTTTTCCAAGTGTAGATTTTCTTTCTGGTACATCAGCTATGCTCCTTTGTCCTCCTCTCTGCAGGTGGGCATGCCTCTGACTCAAGCAAACTTTGAATTTGTTTTCCTTTCAAAAATGCAGGTCAACTACTTATGTATGGACACTTCTTGTAGTAATGGACGCATTCTTTGTAGGTTGGTTATGTAGAATTAATTTATTGTTAAGACACAGTCATGAAGACACTATGGGGTGCAATACTTTAGAATTCATCATGGTGCCATATATAACTGATTTAAAAGGGGGTTTAGATGGTCTTGTCCTGCTTTCAGCATGGAAAATAAAATATTTGACAAGACGTCAGAGCAAAGTAAAAGAAGGCAGGTGGTTAACACAGAATACGACAGGGCAATTCACTCTGTAAATATTGTCCAGCAAACATGTATAAATGCTCTGCAAATTGCTGGCCAGCCAAACTAAAATATGGTGAGCTGTAAATGTTCATAATTACACAGCTCTGGACTACAGGACCAACCGTGTGTGTGTGTGTGTGTGTGCACAGAGCCCTTCTGTCCCATCACACCCTCATTAGAGTGTGAGACCATCCGTGTGTGTATGTTAAGACTGTGTTGTGTGCGCTGGCCTTTAGCCCTGACGCTAGCTCTCTACAGAGCAACTGTTCAGTTCCTCCTGCATCGTTCTCACAGCCTCCCTGTTCAGAACAGCAGGCTGACAGTGAATAATGCCCATTATGTAACTTCGGGGGTGCCAGTGCCCTGAAAAAGAACAACTAGTGGAGCAGCTAGTCTGAGTGAAGCGCTGTGCCATTAGGTCTGATGTAGCAGCCATGCATGAAGAGGGCTAAGATGCTCTAAAACTTTAGTTTTTATGCAAGGCTTATGCACACATATTGACAGGTTCTCCTCAATTTTATTTTTCTCTGAACAACTTTATTTGTTCTGTATGAAAGTGTTTGATTAATAAATACTAACGTACCTGATGGCAGTAGTGCACAGCTGATACAATTTGTCTGAAGAAGTGCCTGGCCTCCCGTTCAGAGATGTTCCTCTTGTCACAAATGTAGTCATACAGGTCCCCTCGGCTGGCATACTCCATCACAATCACAATTTTGTCCTTATTTTCAAATACTGAAAAAAATATAAAATAAATAAATAAATATATCTATATCTATATGTATATCAGAACCCTTTAATTCGAGGTTTCAAATCCATCTCAGTCACCCAAACAGAACTGAAATTCCACAGATCATTTGGAACTTTAGTCTGGACTGTGTAGAGCCCTTTACAGTACCAAAACATATGAAACATCTTCATTTCCATCTTCCTATGCAACCCCTAGTTGACACTGATTGAATTACACGGGGCCCCATGATGACTGTATTGCATAAAAAACATGCACTGATGTGGATTCTGATTGATGGCCATCTCATCAGGCGTGAGGGACACTAGAAGACACAAGGCTCAACGCATTATCCTGCAATGGTGACACGGTACGACAGGGTATCAACGCTTATGTAACCTCGCATCGGTCTTCAGCACAAAGACTTGCGTGACCAAACTCAAACAAAGACTGATTGAGAAATGTCTTTTTCCAGGTATCACGTTTCACTGGCTCGGATTCACTCAGCTCAGACACACACAAGAAAGGCATAATTTCTATGATTTTGTTTTAATGCTGTACCTTCATATATGGTGATGATGTGCGGGTGGCAGAGTGTGGACATGATCTCAATTTCTCTGCGAATATGAACCAGGTCTTGCTCATCCTTGATCTTCTCCTTTCTGATTGACTTTATGGCAACCTTAAAAAAAAAAAGAATAAAGAATACTTAAAAAGTGCAATTTATTGCTTATGAATTCAGATTTTCATTTGTAAGAAGAAGAGGAAAGTGTTTATTCTTTTAAAAATTACATAATCTCGTTTTAATGACAAAGAAAACATTAATACAAATCTCAGCAGCACTGCTGTGACAATAGAGGCCAGTAAATTAATATGCTAGTTTAGGCCTCTCTATTTAGCTAAACAAGGTAAAAAAATAAAAATTAAAAAAAAAGAATTCACACAAATATCTAAGAATTGGCTACCATTCGAAGGCTGTCCTCTTGTGAGAGCAACAATGGGCAGTGAACCGAAAACTCTGCTATGTTGTTTCTAACAAGGCAGAGGGAACACGGGGTCAAATCTTGTCTGCTGCAAAGAAATCTATTGTCTGCTGTTATCTGTGAGACTCATAGAATAAGGAAATTTAAATCTGAATAGTATCCATTTGTGTCTCTATTCATAGACCTGTCACATACAAGCTTTAGACTAGTGTGTATACATGTCTTTATGTTGTGTTTGTCTATTTGAAGCTCAGATGCCTGGGATTCCTCTGTGCACCGTGTGCGTCATCAGTCTACCCCAACTTTGAAGGGTGCCATGAGGCACCAGATGGCCCCAGTGGAGGGGTGTCCTTGTTTATTCTCCTTTCCAACCCTCAAGGCTACAGACACAGGGAAATGAGTAAAGCAGCGACTTGTCATATCGGTTTAACATTCAATTGTCTCCTGTCATGAGTCACTGTCTGGTTCAGATTCTCCTCCAGGTCGTCACTATTCATACCACAGACCTTTTTTTCTGATTCTGGGAACTGAGTTTTCCTGCACCGTGTTTGCATAGCTGTCAGACGGTCTGTACTCACAGTCATGATAAGTTCACACCCCTGTGCAGTTATCTGTATGTGTGTGTGGTCTTTGTAACTGTCAAGTTTGTTCCACGCAATAGTCACTGAGGTTGAAATATTTGATATTTAACACAGAGTTCATGTACCAACAAAACCATATTTTTGTATTTTAAGAAAACACTTGCAGGTTTAACTGTTAAATAGCTAACAGAGAAGGGCAAAATAGGTCACATGTAATGGTTTATACATCAGAGCTGTCACATTAGCAAACATTTCACAAAAATAGCACAATTTACTTCAAATTTCCAAATGTGCCAATAACAGTAGCCTCAGTGACCAAATAACATCAGTTACATTAGCTTAACTGAATATTTCACTCATTCTAAACTGCATGAATAATGCTAACTAACTTATGTCCAACATATGAATAAAACAAATACCTACATTTACAAATTATTGCCAGTTAATTGTAATATATCTTTTGCCTAAAACAGTTATTTATGGAAGTTAGCTTAAGGTTTGTTGATGCTATACAGTGACTTTTTGTTTCCATAGCTAATTGCTTTTGATTGGTCTATGCTACAGATTAGAGCTGAAATAATTGATTATTGATTGATTGTTCACTAGCAAAAGTGCCAAACATTTCCTAGTTGTAGCTTCTCGCTTTTGTGGATTTGCTGCTTTTCTTTGCTTTTCTGATAGTAAGTTGAATAACTTTCTTTAGTTTTTAGGACATTTTATGGACCAATAAAATGAAAATTAAGATAATTGTTAGCTGCAGCTCTGCTACCATTGTTTCTTATCAACTGATTCTTTATTAGCCAAAGACACTACTTGGGTTTAAAAGGTGCAACCAAATATATTTTAAAAAATTACTAGTTTGAAAGTTGCTGCCAAGAACCTAGGAAGGACTTTCCACAAAAATGGTAATAGATTTTTGAATACCTGGTACAACACAATCGAGGTACTTAATAGTAGTATCCTTTCGGATACGAACACAGCACAAATGTCACACAATGAGTTTGAGGTCAACCCTAAATCACTGCATACTGAAACCCCCCCACCTAAATGCATTATGTAATCAAACATACGCATATAGACAATGGGAACAGCTGTAGCACCACAGCACACGCAAGATGAAGCCATCCTTTGTGTCATTCCCATTATGTTGTCAATACTACGGTAGGTAGATAAAAACAAAGTAAGTAAATGTTTCTCCTATTTCCATTCTATGCTAACTGCCGTTTAAGCGTTATTTGTTTGGTATGGATTCAAAGCATGCATTTAGGCTAATCTGTGTTTTGACATGTGAACATGGGTTTGAGACATGAAGATTAGGGAGCTGCCTGCAGGAATACATCTCAAACACCAACCTCATCCTATAAAAGCCACAGTGTAGCAGCAGCAGAAAGTCCCGTCAGGCGGTGTAATAGCACAGATGGGTGTGTAGACAAGGCTGAACTTGTATAACTCGGTGTTTACTGCAGGTACAGAAGGGGAATCACTTCCCTGACTCATCAGCGCTTTCACTCATAGCAAACATGATCTTTTAACAAAGAGCGTTTCTGATAAACATGACATGAGTTCATTTCTAGGCCAAAGTACCTGTATCTGTTTTCTATTGTTATTTTTTTGATGAGTCACTATATCTGAAGCCATCAGCCTGCAAAAGAGTAAAATGCATTCCAGGTGTGCTTTTCTATAATTTCCTTATGTTTTACATTTCATGGATAAATTATGTGGATGGATAAATTACGTTCACGTTGTAGACTTTTGTAAGCAGTCTAATAGAAGAGTCCTGCTGTAAACCCAACTGTAATGAAGGTTATAGTGTTTCATTTGAGTTGATTAAACTTTATGATCTTTTAGTAGGCTGTAGATTGTGGTGCTGTTGAACTGCAGTTCATCATACTGAAGTGTTTCTAATATTAAGTCGTAAAAATAACACCAATTCTGATTGTGATACACCGCAGAGAAATCTTATCATCTTTCGACTAAAGACACTGTCATTTGTTTCTCCCTTTTAGGGAATTATCTCCATCTAAATACCTCCCATTTCCCTTTAGGTCATGGGGACTGGAATCCACCTGAAAGGCTAGTTTCAATTTCCCCCCACTCCCTTCATCAGGAGCACATAAGGAAAGTTATCTAACTTTCCAGTCTCAAACTTCCTCCTGTGAGCTCACTTTCCTGTGAAACACTTTTCCTTTATGCTTTCCTTACGCCAGTAGGAAGCGACGGTGTAAAACTCCAGATTTACAGGAATACATTGTAGAATATTGTTTGCCTCAGACATATGGCCAGCTATGTGTGTGATGTGGAAATACTTAATGGGAATGGTATAGTTTTAATTTAGTTTACACACAGGGGCTCCACTGTGTACTTCTCAACCCAGAGCAGTATCTACAGGCTTAATGATAAATGTGGTGAGAATAAATGCTTACGTTATTAATATAAAAAGACCTTAAAACAGCTTATTCAGTTATCTTCAGTGTTTAAATACAGAGACAGGACGCAGTGTTTCGAAAGCACTGGGGAAAGTAAGAGCGACCCCCCAAAAAACAAACACAATGAACGCTTTGGTGAACATTAACTGGTTTGGCAACTGCCAAACATTTTAACAGCAGGCACACGTTACCGCTTTTATTACTTTACACTTCAGTATATGGCTCGCCACTTCTCTTCACGGGGAGAAACGTGAACCGAAACCTGTATAGTGTAGCCTACCTGTTTAGTAAATTCTCCCAAATTAAAAAACAAAATGTAGACTACCTGTGTGCAGACTGTCTTCAAAAAAATAGCACTGTCATGTCTAAACAACAGGTGGCCGACAGAACACTAGAGCAAACATAGACCTAATGCAGATCATCGTTAATAGAGGGGTTACATCTGGCTCACATTGTAGAAACGGTGATAATAAACCGGTATTCCTTACCAGTCTACCGGATCTTTCCTTGGCTTTCTTCACTTTGCCGTAGGTTCCTTTCCCGAGGGTTTCCAGAAACTCGTACCTGTGCTTCAGGTTGTGTTTGTGGTGGTGTCTCTTCACGGCTTGCTTTTTCACGGGCACCTGCGTCGGAGCTTTACCAACCGGGGTGTTTTCATCGGGTAAAACTCCCCCCACAGACGGCCTGCGGTTTGACGAAAGCCGGGCAACAGGCATGCCGTCCATCCTGACACGTTATTTATTTATTTTTTTTAACGTATTTGCGGACGCAGGTGTCGTCCGAAAATACATGCATCCCTCCGCGCGGAGCCCTGTCGTTTGGAGCAAGTTGCTTTCAAAGGCGCTCAGGTAGAATTCAGAAAAAAAGTGTAAATATGGACTCCACCTCTGACTGCTACTAATTTACTACAACTTAAAAGTTGAAGACAGAAGACAGTGTCTATCCTCCTGGTGCAGCAGAGACCGACTGGCGGCAGGTTTACCGCATGCTGCCACAGGAGCAGAACACAGCCAGCAGCCCGGACACGTCAAATAGTCGAGGGGCGTTTCAGGTACACATGGGAGCGCTTGATTTTCATCTCGGCCAGTACCGGTAACTGTAAAAAGCATATTTTGAGGTCGCTTTGTGTTTTTGTTGCTTTCTTGTTCACATTTTTGGGCAATGTTGTGTTATGAGGCTAATTGTGTAATAGTAATGGCAGCAGACTGCAAACAGCTATTAGCCTAATAGCTGAAGCCAGGTAAGAACATAAAATGCACATCACCGCATGTGTGTAACTGCTGTGTCAATCGGTGTGCACGGGAAAATACAAGTGCTCCACAAAAAGAAACCATGTGTGGGACAAATGTATTTGATACAGCCTCACGATAGATAATAATCACTGATGGAATATAATTTAGTACACTCATGACTGAGTATTTCTATTTCATGCTACTTTATAGGCCTACCTCTACTCCACTACAATTTGTAGGGAAATATTGCAGTTTTTTTCTTTGGATTAGATTAGATTGTCATCTTTAGTAGAAATGTGTGCTTGGGCATTCTTAAGTAGACAGTCAATGTAGCAGCACATGTGTAAAATCACGCTACTATTAACATGTAGGCTAATACACACAGATCAATAAACATCAGAACATACACACCAAGAAGAGTGCATGATATCCTACACCAAAATGTTGCACAAATGCCACATACAAGGATATTGCACAGATGTCCTACATCAAAAACATTGCACAAGCCCTACACAAGAATATTACACAAATGCCTACACCAAGATTTTTGCACCATTACATTCATTTGGCAGCTTTGGTTACTTTACAGGTTAAGATTTTAAATACAAAACAAGCTGAGTTTGTAAAATATGATGCATTGCATTGAAATAAATACATAAATAGAATTAATTAATTACTATACCCAACACTAGTGCTATAATGCTATAGTACTACATAAAATTGCTTTGACTAGCTATACAAAAAAAATGCCACTTACAAATTAATGCATTATTAATATGAATCTAATAATATGTAATATTTTTCACATTTAAGGAGCATTTAAGGAGCATTTATGTGCATTATGAGATCTGAATACTTCCTCTACCACTAATAATAACATCGAATAAGAATAAACTGAAACCGAGAAAACTATGATGACATTAATAATATTAACTTGTTGATCATTTTGATATTATGAATTTGTTTATGGTAATTTAATGTTTGTCACAGATGAATGATGTGTAATTTCTGTTGCCTTTTTCTGTGCAGTTGCATGCTATGGATTCTCACAGTTCCTTTTCAATCAGGGGTTCTGTAACCTAAGGCCCATTTGTAATTGTCAGAAGATTTCCGAAGACCTTACCAAATAAATGACAAAAAAATTATACCATGACCAAAAAAAATGGAAAAGAAAAAAATGTGCTAACACTGTGCTTTCGGCTAATCATCACTAGGCCCACCTGCCATTATGAATCCAAATTTATTGTTTTTATTATTTCGTCACCACATAGTTTGGGGCTTTTACTTGTATATTGTTGTCTCCCACATCACTTTTTTGTTTAAAAAACCATTTTGTGCCACTACGTCCGAGGGAACGTTAGCTAGTTGTGGCAAAACCCGTCTGGTGATCTTTAAATGTAACTGGTCATTATGCATTTTAATGTGACATTGTTTATCTATGTGAATTCTTGAGCACCTTTAGATATAAAAAACAACTATCTTTGTAAATTACAAAAAAATAATAACAATAATCTAACTATTTTGCAGTACTACTGCGTCTGCAGCCCACTGATTGAGAATAGCTGTAACCCTTTTCCTCTATGATTTTCCCCATCCCATTTCCAATTCTAACTGACTTCATGGAGCTAGACTATGTGTTTGGTTGTTCAACTATTCGTTCGGCTTGACCTAAAGACGCAGTCTGTAGTGAACAGAGAGCAAGATGTTAGATTAGTAGCCTGGTGTCATTACATTTGTAGGCCACTAGAGATCAGCATGCAGTTACCAGCAGTAAGAACATGAATTGACCAATTTGAAACAGTTGGTTGGTACACTTATTAAAGAAAGCTTAACAGAGGAAATGACTCTGTTTCTTATATACTTATACGCATATTTTTGTATTTTCAGTGTTTAATAACCTATGTGGAATGGAATATTAGTTCAGACACAGCTGATGAGTCTTGATTAACAGACATCCCCAATTTTTTACAACACTAGGCCAATAGGTTGCGCAATCTGTCTTAATTGACCTCCTAACCCATCAGGACCGGCCGTAGTGTTTGCCATTCATTCAACCTGCCAGAGCGTCTTCACTTGTGCATGTAGAACTTTGTGCACAAAATGAAGTCACAAGTGGTCCACACAATGCTGTAATCTGGGAACAAAATAAAATGCAGAAATGAAATGCATAGAAAAAAATGTATAATGTATAAGAATGTAAAATGCATAAAGAGAATAGTTTAGGGCAGACAACATTAATAAATACAATATGAACAGTCTACATTTATGAAATCAAAGCATGGATGCTTTTAACAGAAAGTAGAAAGTAATACATTTACAATTAATTGAATGGTTTGTTTATGTAGTTCAGCATGTCTGCCAGAAGAGGGGGTTCATTAGGAGCATGGAGTCCTACCATCATGCCCAAAACTGGTTACCTGGTTTTCTACCTCTAAATTTCTCTGTATTGCTTGTAATTCATTAGTCTACTTGTAATACTAAAATGTGTTAATTAGATTGATATATTTGCAAAAAATGTCTGTTTTATGCAAAACCAAGAGGTGCAAAATTAGTATATCTGTGAGATATGTGTGGCCTAGGAAAAGTGAGGATATAATGGGAAAAACAGTGCTAGATTTTCTCCACTTCACATGATCAGTCTTCTCTGGGCCACAATTAGCCGCAGAAAATACATTTGTATTTACATATAGCAATCAACTTAAAGCAGACGTCTAACCGTCCAGAAGTCTACAACCAAAAGACTTCTCATTGGACTAGGGAAAAGAAACTACTCACATTGGTGGGTGTTTGAATATATATATAAATAAGTGAGATTGAAGTCTGATGCATTGATCAATAATGGTGTCTCCTTGATTTGACATTTTCAGCTTATATCAGTTGTTGCAGTCAATCTAGCGATAATGCAATAATTAATTTATGATCTCAAGATAACTTTATTAAAAATCAATCTCACCTACAGCCATTCTTGGCTTACATTTTAATTTAAATGAAGGGATACTAAGTCAAAATCTTACAATGTAAAAGGCATATCCTGACTTTTAGCGCCTAAGGGTCAAGCTCCAAAAACTCACCCTGCCTGATAAATGCCCAAGTCCCTCACACTTCACCCCCAAGTTTGTAACACACACATTCTGTCATATATTTTAAGTTTCAAGTCAAAATGTGTCAAAGATGAGCTTCTATAATGGCTCTTTCTATAATCTGGATTTATATAAATTTTTTCCTTTTTGGCATTTAACTTTTCTGCCATTGTAAACGGCAATATTGCATGTATTTAAATATATTAAATAGGCCACAAAGTGATCCCTCCACACACTGTCACACTGTAGCTATTGAAGTATAAAAACAATATTCCTACATTTCCCAGACTGCAGTGCGTCATCCCGAACCCCGCCCGCCCCTTTCCTCTCCCTAATTTTGGCCGTGTCGACTTACTGTTTTGCAGTGATTTGATTGCTTGGTCACAGCGATGTGACTTGTTTCGAACACAGCTCGCCCTGCAACACCACTGACTCTCCTCTTCATCACCGACAGAGAAAATAGTGAACTTCATGTAGTTGTGTTGTTGCCGCTTCACAGGGTGGAAGATGTCCGCTTGCTTCTCCGGGCCGGAGCCAATTTAGGAACATCCTATTCTCGCGGAGTCTCATCAGGAAACCACCAACGTATTTGTCGTGCTTATTCCGTTTTCATCTAGGAGCAGCTGTCAAAGTTGCCACTCTCTCTTAATCACGGAGCTGCGTGGCTGTGAAACGGTGCCCTGGACTATTTACGTGAAGTTAAAGGCTATGCCTGTTGTGCCAGGCCAAGGCGAGGACGGACGGGAGATGCCTTCTGGCTAGCGGCGCAAACGTTAACTGGACTAACGTTACAGTTTGGTCGCAAAAAACACAGATTACTTAGCATATAAGTAGGCGCCACCACATTAGTGTGGTCTTTGTTTGCGTTGTTTTTAAGACACTCCATCGTTTGCAGTCAGTCAGTCAGTCAGTGTGAAGTAGTAGCTAACACGAGATGCCAAAATAGCGTTTACGCTGCTTTGTTAGCCAAGTTAACTTAATGGTTAACATCTTGCGCTCGAGACACGACGTTAAGCAAGCTAGCTAGCTATGCTGGTCAGCTTCAGTATCAGAACAACAAAAGCCAAATGTCTAGCCCTTATTCACTGACACAAAACACTGTAGGGACTGTTGTCTGTCCAACAGTAATACCCTAATGTTAATCATATGTTAAAACGGACTACAAGTAAATGAAGGTGTCTCTTTTGAATTATTAACCTAGCAGGCGTGGACAGACATGACTACTAAGTAGCACATAAAGAAAAAGGTGCGATAACAGGACTCAGCGAGGTGTTCGGCATCTGCTTAACCTTGTAAATCACAACAAGGAGAGGACAGCAGCTCAACCTGTTGACCATGGAGGGAAATGTACAACAGAAAACGACCCCTTTAGCTCGGGAACTGATGAGGATTTTTAACAGCTACAACAAGCACACCATACAGCTGAAGAAGAACCTGAAGGAGACTCATGCATTCTTCCGGGAAATTAGGCAAAACTACAGCAATGCTTGTGCATCAACCATAAGTTCGGATTCAGCTTCTCTGGAGGCAGGTGGGTTTGAACACATGCAGCTGACACAACATCTGAACATCCCTGTAGTGCACCAAAATGTGTTTAGCCATGGTTAAAGCATCCTAAATGGTTGGCGAACAAGATTGCTCCATCCATAGCTATGTTGTACTGTAAGTTGTATCCTGTTGTGAAAAAGAACAAGTGGCTGCTGTGCTGTTAAGCGTTTATCCACCGGCAAGTAGTTTGAAAAAAAAAAAGCATTAATTAGGGTCAGGGAAAACTAAAGAGATTAAGCCCCTTCTCAGAAGCATGAGCAGACTAAGTGCACCAAATATGCTCAGATTTCTGCACTCACTAGCTGGCTGAGAGCTGGGTATATCAGACTCTTACTGTTTTAGTTAGTGTGTGTGTGTGTGTGTGTGTTAGTTACTGTGGACTTGTTTTCGTGCTTAAGTCCAATTTTAGAACGTTCATATCCACCATTAGATATTATTGAATCACACTTCTCCACCCCAGATTAAGAATGGTCAATAAAATGTTTTTTTCACTGCTCCATGTATTATAACATTTCATGAGTACTATAAGTTTTCTTGACCATGTCATTCAGATATTTATTTCTATGAAACATTGATTAAACACAGCAGTGATGGTATGCTGATAAAATGTCATAGGGCACATCTACTGGAGGGGCCTGTACTCCGAGAAGGTTAAAGATAATTTTCCACAATTTTAAATGAACAGCGTTAAACTCAAGATTGGTCATTATCAACAGAAAAATGAGACCATAACGTTGCCTTTCATGGGCAAAGCTAAACACGTCTTCACCTGCTGACTAGAGTCATCTTGCAAATGCATTGGTTCCACTTATCTGTACAAAAATGTGCATCACATGATACATAAGGATCACACAATAATTCTTGATCAGTTATTTTGGTAGATGTTATGCATACATCTGCACCAACTGCCGTTTAACATAGTCTATCCATGGTGCATAGGTCATGCAGTCAAATGCTCAGCACAGGGCTGTCTGAAACAATAGGCTTTAATGCATCATGTTAGGTCAAGGGGTGAGTACTAATAGGGGAATGATAGACTAGTTTAACGGATGTTCACAGTAAAACCACATGTATGTGAGAAAGAAATGCACTGGTATGTTAATATAAAGTAGTCCATTCCTGTTCTCTCCTCTTTTCTGTTATAAAGCTGTTAATGCTGTCATCAGCGTGACTGAGGACTATGTCCGAAACCTCAGTAATGACATTGAATTGGTTCTTCTGTGTGTTCTCCACATCGGGGCTAGATCAGGAAATGGTAGCCCAAGGAATGATATCTGATATGAAATGTTGTAGTATCTCTACCATGGAATGCTCAGATATAAAGGATAATGTGTAATCGAGTGCCCAAGTGAATGATGAGGTATTTGATAACCAAGCTCTGTTCTCAGTCCACCTCCCTTCTGTTTTTACAGGCCAGTTTAGCTGCATCTCTTTTCCCAGCCATGAAGAAGAGTTCCTACGCAACACTGTGGGCGCTGCCCCGTACATCCTCGTACTAGGCCAGAACTGTGCTGCCCGCTACCAACTGCTCAACAGCCTCCTTGGGGAGAGGCTACTGCCACTGGGCCCTGAGGCTGGAGAGGCTTGTGAAGGAGTCCAGGGCAATGTCTGCAAGAGGCGGAAACTGTGTTTCACCCATGGGAGACAGACACGGCTCAGCTTGGCGCTGCCAGGCCAGTATGAGTTGGTGCACCAGCTGGCAGCTAACTGTGGCCGCTGGGATACGGTGCCCCGAGAAGACCTGGAGATCCATGAGGATTGTGAGGATCCGGCGCACAGGCTAGCCGAGCTGGAGATCACACTGCACCACCCACTGCTACAGGTAGACTTTAAATAAAAGGCCATGGATACAGTATAAAACCTACTGGGTCCACCGTCTCAATATTCTGTCCCCTCATAGTTGAAATAAGGAGTTTGACATGAAGCCAGTTATGTGATATTGGTCCTTACTGGCATTACTTTGTTGCCCCCTTATGAATTTTGACTCTTTAATTTAGGGTTTCCAGTTACATACAGTACATATTGTTCACTGGTTTATTTTTGGAAGAAGATATAGAATGAAGGTGAGTTGAGGCAGAAGTGTATAGACCAATCCGATGACCAATTTGTGTGTTCCGCCATCTAGCGCCGCTGCATTACTGTGGTGGCAAGTCGTGGTGACTCTCAGTCCGCTGCTGCCTGCTGACAGTGACAGCGGCATGGGTTGTTGGATTGATGACGTTAGACAGTGGCAATGTTGGCATCATTACATTACTAGTTTGTTTTACAGCTCTAATATGTAGTATATGGCAACCATGGTATCACATCTAGATTCATTTACAATTAAAAAAAATATGTGTATGTCTGTGAATATCCCTTTAAATTAATTAACATTAACTAATTGACATTACAATCATCTATTAGAAAATTCATATCGTGATGATATGATAATGTAAATTTTAATATGATATTATTTTGTCTTATAACAGATTTTTTTTAAAATGAGGTTTGAAACATTTTGAGGGTCACTAAGAAGTCATTTTATCCACAGTGCACTTAAATTACTGCTAGTTTCATATGAATACAACATCTGATTTTGTACGTTATGTTGTGGTGTACGTGACATCAAAACAAAATAAAAAACAAGCCCTTAATTATATAATTGATTTCAGTCATATGGTCCTGCCGTAATTATGTGATAAGTTTTTGTGTGCTGGCATTTCTCCCTGTGGCCTTTGTGCTCACACACAGCTCAGCTCCCAAACAGATTACTGAGTAGAGGTGATTATTTCTTGTGTTGTTTAGTGTTTTACTTTACCTGATTTTGTGCTACTGTTCATAAAAAACATTCTTTTCCGGTCGCTTTTCTCCTGTTCAGGTTTTTAAGCATAAAAAAAACCCATTTCACAGGTAATTGTTGAAGTTACATGGAAATAGGACTGTTGGGAAACAGTGGTACGGTCATGCAGTTTTTACCCATTAGAACCTAAAAATCACAATGTCTTGTGGGGAATAAATTGATCTAGCGAGGTGTAAGTAAGATTGTAGTCATTCCTTATGATGTGTGACAAAAGGAAATTAGTCTAATCCTTTAGACCAAGGCCACTATAGCGAGCATCACACAGCTACAGAAACTAGGACTGGCTCTGCCTCAGAGCAGCCCACCCGCCCAACCCCCTTACGTAATGCCACTGGTCTGGTGCGATTCACATGACTAGGTCATGTTAAAAAATCCCAAACGCTTTGCTGTGATGAAGTTGCCATGGTTCTAACTGAATTATGGGGCACTGGTTCTTCATATCCTTACAAAAAGATTTTTGTTTTTGAGTTGTTAAGTAGCCTAAGTCAGGATTTTTTGTGAACTGTGTAGAAAAGTTCCATTCACAACTTTTTTTTAAAATCCTTTTTTTTTCTTTTTTTTTTTTACAAACTGTTGTTGACACACATTATACACAAACATTGATTGCATTTTCAAAATATGTTTTTGAGATAAAAACACGGATCAGTGCTCATCGATGTTGTTGAATAACTTAATTTGTGAGAACTTTAGTTAGAGTTAATGTTTTAATGCGTTAATTTATAAACACTGTTTGGTAAATCCCATGGTATGAAAATCACATGATTCTCTTCATTGTCCGTCATGTTGTATTATAAACAAACAATGTGTTGGTATAGTAAATATGGCTATAAATTAACCTTAGAATGCCTGGAAGTAAATCATTTTCCATCCCTATTCCTGGTTTTTTTTCCTGGCTCAGAATGGGCCTTTTGGAGGGGTCTGTCACTACCTGATCTGAGTCGCCGCACAATGTGAGACGCGCATGCATGAGCTTGTACATCTAACTACGGCAACACCACTTAAACCACACGCAGAACTTTGATTAAATTAATTCGTTAAGTTTAGCTGTTAATAATGATTAGGATTACATTTGCTCATGATTATTTCAGACGACGGTGCGTCATTACCTGTCATAGCATAACTTTTATTTTTCAATTAAATTCAAAGGGCCTTTATTGGCATGTTTCAAGAACAGTATTGTACTGGGGGCAGGAACATCCCTGTGTTTATATCATGAGTAATGAGTGATAGGTGTGGGATCTGCAATCCCTTATGTGGTACTAAAACAAAGTCACACTTGAGAGGACCTCAGAGGCTTAATAGCTGAGTTATTGTTTGTAATAAGAATACAAACTTTATCGTAGATGAAAGACAGAATGACTTAATGTATTTGAAGATTTTTATTTTTTTTGCTTTAGTCTGTTTTTCTCATTTTCAAAGAACATTAAATAATCTACAACTTTAAATAGTTGTGAATCTACTGTTTTTGATCAGCCAAGCACTAAAACATAGGTTTGTCAGAAACTAAAACACCGTGCCATTCGTCTTTAGGTTTCTGCTGAATGAATAAGAGATGTTTAGGTTTGAGTAAACCGAGGCACAGATTCTCTCTGGTTACTGTGGTATTCACACATTCCTGCAATAATCACAGCAACCTGTTTTAGAGGCCAGCATATGAGAACCAACTTGCTAATTATCCTTCTCTTCATCTCAACTTAAGAACCCAGAGGACATAAAGGGTGCTATCTTATCACCACGTTTCTAAAATTCTTTTGAGGCACATATTTTGTTATGTTCATTGCCAGTGCTCCATGAATGAGAAAATATGCTTGTTAGCAAAACCCTGTGATATTAGCTGTCACCTTTAAAATATGCTAATGATAAAAATTCTCATCTCTGACATGGCCATTTGTCTCAACTGTGTTACTTTGTAAAACTAGGTCAGACAGTAGCATTAATGTTCACTCCCACAGACACAGCTTCGAAGTAGGCCACATACATGCATTTTTTTTAAAGGCTGTTGTTGAAAGCTAAATGCACCGAGGCAACTCAAACATTGCATCGATTTTGATTGGCTGTGAACAAATGTTTGCAGGCCATCTCTGTTCCAAAGAGACTGCTCAGATGGGCTCCGCTCTTGTTTCTTGGAGACAGGACTGACTGTCTCCTTTGTGTAGCTCTTAGTCATTTTTCTCTGGCTCTCCTTTCCCTCATGTCCCTCTCAAGCTGTCTCTGAGACCGTTTTCGTTAATGTTGTTATTTGTCAAGGGTTAAGAAAACCTTTTTACTTGTGTCGTTTCTCTCCCCCATCACAGACATTCCCAAGACCAGCACAAATATTTATTTGTCGTTATGTGGTCAGAAATAGAAGGAGCATGTGATATATGTGGATGTGTTTTTCTTCCTTTTGCAGAGGAATCCTTTTGAACATCTTCTCACATAACTTGGTTTTGAACTGTGCCTTAATTGCCTTAACCACCTAATGTAATAGGAGTTATAGTGTTGCTGTTAATATAGAAAAGTAAACCTGATTATATTTTATTATACTAGTGCAGTGCCCGTAGAAAACAAAGCTGTCTGAAAAGGGCTGATTGCATGTCCTCTGATATAACTGGTTGCAGTACACTTGATAGACATAGTTGTGCCAG
>JBBPCS010000359.1:4640053-4658995 GCA_037974645.1 Hollardia meadi
GCATCAAATATCAGACTGTTTAATCAGACTGTTGTTTATTTAATCATATTTTAAACTTTTCTGTTGGCAAAGAATGGCTGCTTGCGTCACATGATATAAATGTTTTTTTTGTTGTTTTTTTTAGATATATAAAAAAAAGGGTATCACAAACGTGTTGTTTGGGTATTGATGCAGAACCTTGGGGAACAGTACCGAGCCTACTATTAGATAGGGAAGCAATAAATCAACAATACAAAGCAATAGCTTTGTTGGCTGTTTTATTTCAGACTAAACATTAGAATTGCATCAAACATTCAGCGGCCTTGAAAGGACGATAAAAAGCTGGAGCTGTGTGTCCACAATGAAGCAAAGGATGATTGGCTGAAAAGTCTGTGTGCTACACGAGCAGTGAGTATAAATAGAGAGGGAACTGTTCCCTTAAGAAGAGTCACTATAACAGCTGTCAGTATTCAATCCTACACACTTTGTTCTTAAAATAGTCATTCATTTTGCTCTTTCATTGCATTTTTGGGTCCAAATCAATCACAGCGTCATTAACTGCACACTGTGGGTTAGAGCAGGATGGGTGCTATCTTCATTTGGTTGAATTAACATTTAAGAATATTATGTGGAAATGAGACGGACCACAAGCAATGAAAACAACAATCACTGAGGACAGCGGCACAAATCGTAGTTTGACACAGACAGAAACACTGAATGACTCCTGCGACACTGGACACGCCTACAGGTGGAAAATATCACGTTTCATGCATGTGTCTGATATTGTTTTGTGTGCGTCTGATGTTAATACTCACTCTGATCCTGATGAGTCCCCGTCCACCGTCCCTGCCTTGATGCTCATGGCGACACCGTTCAGCTGATCTGGCAGGCTGGCTTTAGCCGGCCCGGCTCGTCCGTCGCTAGAGGAGGATCCCTGCGGAGACACCGTGCCGGGGACGTTTCCACAAAGTTCGTTGTGGACGCAGCTGGGACAGCTCCTCTCTACAATAGGAGAAAGCTGCTTCTTCTTTAGGATCCCTGCAGAGCAAAAAACAAGATGTCTTCATGAAAACATAATTCTGGAAGGGGGGGGGGGGGGGCTGCAAAAAACCTGATCATTCTTAAAATATTCATTTAAAAATCAAATAATAATGCATTTTCACTTGTTCCATGTTTTTTCAATACCACGATTCATTATCTTAAAACAATACAAACTGCTGCAGCTGTGCGTCTGGCTAAACTTTACCTTTGTGGGGGTGGGCGCTGAGGCTTGGCAGACTGGGCAGCAGCACCGTTATGGTGTCCTGCGTCCTGCCGTCTGAAAATGTGCGAGGGTCGCGGCCGAGACTCGACTCTGGATGGGCCAGAGCGTCTGTACCTGCGAGCTCGCTGTCACCGCTCACTGCTGCTGCATTATCTGCAGACCAGAGCATCTTGTCTAAAACACAGAAATCAAATGAAATGAAGGAAAGGTTTAATCTTCACTAATGTGTTACAGAACACACGTGGTGTTAAACACACAGAAATGACAGGTGTTTGTGGTCCTCATAGGTGACATCACTTTGGTTTAAATTGGCCCCAGGTTGTGCCTCTCTTGTATTACCATAACTATAACGATCCAACAACACTAGTGGAACAACATCAAGTCATCAAGCCCTTACGTCCAAACCAACAATAAACTCATCACCACTGATCATCAACTATAAATTTACAACAGCCTTCCTCTGTTTAGTTTCACTACAGTTAACCTGAAAGAGGACAAAACTGAGACCATTAAACAGAAACCGGTGTGCCAAACCGGCCTCACCTGTTAATCACGTAACATCGGGGTGTGTTTGATATCTGTCAGCGTGCTCGCCGGGTGGTGCATTAAATCAGTGATTGATTGAGGTAGATGTGGCAACTTTTTAACTACTATTACTGATTTTTTTAAAAACTCAAAAAAGTACACAAAAAAATGACTTAATTGCAATAACGTGAGTACATGTAATTTGTTTCTTCCAGCTCTGAGGATGCCTCATTTCTTTGAAAAAGAATCTCAATTTGGGAAACCAGTTAAATCTTTTTTTGTAGTGCAGCAGTTGGAATATTTTGATGACGGTCAGAAGAGTGTTTGAGGTTTTTAGAAATATCTCCAGGACAGCAGAAAGTGTTAGAAAGTGTGAGTCGAATGTAATGAGAACAGATGAGAGGCACAAACAGGAGCTGGGATCACATGAACATCTGTACCCTGCGGTTGTGGTCTCTTTCCCACATTAGACGCCAGGTTTTCCCAGCATTCCTCAGGGTGGAGTGGACCCTCTTCATCCTCGCTGTCGGAGGAGTGTGTGGAGGCGTAGGAGCCGCTCTGGTCGTCCTCTAGAGACAGGTCGCTGTCCGAGTCACTGTCACAGTCTACACACAGACGTAGAGGAGATGTTGATATCGTCATAGTAACCACTGGAGTTAAACTAAATCAGAGGTGGTGAATGAGGAAAATACCATCCAAGCGCTCTTTAGTTTCATGGAAGAGTGACGTGTGGTCGTTCAGAGCGATGTGCGCCTGACTGTTACTTAACCCATCGTCCCTGAAAAGGCACAAAAGAAAAATAAAAATCAGTTTACAGCTGCTCCTGTCACTCTGTCAGGAAATGCAGCACAGAAATCTTGAATGTTACCTGAGGAGAAACGGCACGTAGCTCTGCTGGCTCTTGCCACTCTGCATGGTGCCGTTTAGAGACACACTGGAGTCTCCAAAGGGAAGGTGGTACAACTGACCGTCCATGTAGTTTGTGTTGCATTTATAGCCCTGGAAACACAGAGATGAGGAGAGGAAATATTAGCATAAACAGAACATGAAATTTCATTAGTCATAATCTACTCGCCCCATGCCAATGGAAAGTGGAGGTGAAGTTCCTTAGTCACAACAAAAACAACATGGCAGCGTTCTCCTACGCAACTCACGCTTCCTGGGGCCCAGGAGCCGCTAGCTAAAAGCATGAATGTGCACACTGTCTGAAGTGGATATCTGCTTAAAAAAGGTGTGGATAACGTCTTTTCAAATCAAGATTTTGATTATGCCGGACGAGCTGTATGGAGCCATTTTATGTTTTGTTCTTTTACATTTTTCGGTTGTTTTTTCACATTTTAAAACAAGTCTCCAGCTACTTCGGTGGTTTAGGAAAATGCTGGAGAGCTGTTTTGTTGTGAAACTCCAGAAATGTTTTGGGTACAAAGAAACTTCAGCTCGACTTTCATCAGTATGGAGGTGAGAAGATAATGACTGAATTTTCATTTTTGAGTGAACTGTTCTAATAATAGACAGTGGTATTTACATTACGGCATTGATATTCAGTGGTGATCAGCCTTAAGCTCATTAGTTGAACAACTGAAGACGTAAAAGTTTAAAAACAGGTCACAAATTTTTACTTTCATTCTTAAAAAAGGCTCAGTAATTTCCTAAAACAGCTGGTGCTGTAGTTTTTTGGTTTTTTTTCCCAAGCACATGCTACCCAGAGTAAGTGATGCATTGGGAACTGTTTTAACCAGCAGATTCAGAGCTATTAAACTATATGGCACAAAGTTAAGCCATTTCAGGGTTTGGCTACACAGGCAAGAAGTGCTAATAAGATCAATTTATTGTAAAATAATGTCAATGAAACTTCAATGTCCAGAAAGTTAACTGCAGGTAGTTTCATGTGTTTGAACAAATGTTGTAATAATGCTATAAAAAATATTAAGCGACCGGCGTTTTATGTAACTAAAGCCGAGCTCCACATCCCAGAGGTGTCTGACTGTATGGAATATTTTATCTGAGTTTTTTGGCAAGGGACTCACTGCGGCCTTGGATTTGATCATGTGGTCCGGGCGCTTGCGGCTGCAGCAGTATTTCATGGCATTCCTCGCCTCCTTATTGAAGACGATGCGGAAGAAGAAGACAAAGGGACCCTGGGGGTTGGACAGCGGACGAAGGGAAGAGGGTCAGGAAAACGACAGAAATCAATCATTTCAGAGGGAAGTGAAAGGCTCACCTGCAGACAGTTGAACCCAGCGAACAGGTAGTGGAAGATGATCATGTCGCTGTTCACAGAGAGGAGCGCCAGAAAACACGTGACTGAAACCAGGAAGAGGACGCCACCTGCGGTCTTCAGGCCCGAGCTGCAGAATATGGATCACATGAGGGGGAACACGGAGAGATGTTAATGAGAGGCGGAAGACAATTTTCTCTGCAATCACTGATCTGAAGCTAGAGATTGATGATAAGCGACCAGAATGCACCAAAATCAGGAGAAACCGAGCTGCTTATTGTCTCATGAAGGGCTGTGAAAACCGTTTGTCAAAAATCTCCCTTTAAAATGTTCCTTTTTTAAATGTTCGTATAAATCTCCATTTTATTATAACCTGCACTATGTACAATGTATGGAGATGGCAACTAAGCAAATAAATTTTTGACTAAAATTGAATTTTTGAAGTTTAAATTTGTGTTTTGATTTTGATTTAGATCATCGTATCATTTTCATTTTTTAAATGCCACAATAATACGGCTACTACTAACAATTATTTTGATTATTAATTAATTGTTTGGTCAATGTAATGTCAAAAAATAGAAAATGCCAACCAAAACTTTGCATTGCTCAATGTGATATCTTCAGTTGTCTTGTTTTGTCTGACTTTAAGTCCAAAACCCAAATTTAGTTTGTCATCTCTGACATCCTGCCAACAGACTGAGAATATGTTGCATTTCTTTCCACTATTTTTTCTTGAGAAATTACTGAAACAGTTATTCGATTATAACAATAGTTGCTGATTATTTTGCTGTCAACTGATTAATCGATAAATCAACTAATCATTTCAGCGCTGATGTTTCATTAAAAAGTCACTGAGTTGTACAGTTTAGAACAAAATTATGAGGTAGCACAAAACAAGATTTCAGAGTTCAAAATCAGTTCAGATATTTATTTTTTTTGCCTCTTTTGGCTGATTTTTTTATCACTTTTTAGATCATCAAGAAGAAACTTCCAACAACATTTTTCAGTTGGACTGTGTCATGTTTTTCACAGCTTACATATTGTAAACAAATCAGAAGACATGAGCAACGCTGTGCAGAAAGCTGATGTGACATTGTGGGCTGTAACAAGAGGAAGCTGTTTTTCTAGATCAGATTTGTTGTCAGAGCAACAGTCTGAAAACGGAGAGAGGGATGCAGTTCACAAAAATCTAGTGACAAAATCTCTGACAGGCTTTGCTTTTTCTGATTGACTTTGACACAGATGTTCACCCTGGTGTCGCTGCTGTGACTTCTCTAAGATTAAACCATTTCACCCATAAAAGGGTCAAATAAGCTTTATTAAATAATTATATATATTATATTAAATTAGTGCTAGCTCCTCTGTGTCCAGTCCAGACTTTCACTCTCTTTAAAGGCGGCAGCATGTGAAATTGTTGGTGTTTATACTTGACGACAATGTTGGGACACTCACACACGAGGATCTTTCTTCTCCATGCTGTGGTGTCTCAGTGTGCAGGAGGCTCTGGACGACAGGATGTACAGGAAGATGTTCATCTGTGGACACAAATATCAAACTGCATCACTACTTACAAACTGCCAGGAGCTTTTGGAAACAGTAATACTTCTGCCCATGTTTTCTTTACTGTTAAACACCTGCTGACGGTAATTCACGTGAACAGTGACGGGTGTGTAACAACACATGCCGCTCTGATGAGATCATGATGAGTCAGCATTGTGACATGACCCACTGCAACACCAGATAACATGTAGTTATATTTTTTCTGCATTTAAAGGCTTATTAGATGTTTTGTCTTTATATTGTGTTTGTTTTTGTTGTGTTTTTGTGTCAGTACTCGTGAGCCTTCGTGCCAGACAATATAGATGCATGCTGCTGTTGTCCTGTGCGTTCATAATGATACAACAGTCTCCAAACGTCGATCGCAGGGACTCACCGAAGCCACCATTGCGATAGGTCCTGCGAAGCTCCAGATGAGAGTGTCGTACATGGACAGCCAGCAGAAGTCTGGGTTCCCATAGCCTTCAGGGTCCAGTCCCACTGCCAAACCTGGAGACAGACAGACAGACAGTAGCATCAGACTCTCCATCAGACAGCTCCGACAGCTGCTGAGCTCTCAGCCACTACAGTATTAAGCCTATGAGTGTGTAAATAGAAAGCTGTTTTTCCTTTTTGTTGATTTTATCTTGATTCTCTCTTAACTTCTACTGAAACCTTTTTCTATCTTCAGGAGGTTGTTCATCTGAAGCAGTCAGATGAATTAAACAGCATTGCTTTCAAAATGAAATAAGATTAAGCCGTGATTTGACTTTTTTTTTTTTCTAGAGCTGACTTTATAAGATTTTCTGTTTATCTGGCATCAGAACAGTGGGCACACTTGTTGAAGAATCACATACAGTATCTCTCTATGAGACTGCGAGCATGTTTGATTACAGTCGATTGGTACGTCCACCTCTCAAACTATCACCAAAGGACAAACATACGCAAACAAAGACGTCAAATCAAAGGATAGCGTTGCTCTTCGGTAGTCATGGGATTAAACGGCGAAGAAGCTCACAACTGCATTATCAGGCAACAATAATTCACTTTGTCCGAATAATAAATGAAAACATAAAAAGGTGCCCTCTGAAATTATTTGAAAAAAAATGGCACCCACTCCTGGGAAATAATGTCTTAAGTAAATAAAACAAACTGAAACTGAGAAGTGTTATAACGCAATTCTATTATCATGAACCCATGCAGGTACTGTTCTGTGACATCATGAGGTTTCAGACCTGTGATGAAGGCGGGCACTCCCCAGCCAATCAGGTAGTAGAATCTCATGGGTCCATAGTTGATGTCTCGCACTTCACTGATCATGCGATAGATGTGCAGCCCCTCCAGGAAGAGCCAGGAGAAAGTGCAAAGGTAGAAGAAGTGCAGCAGGATGGCGATGACCGTGCACACAAACTGCAATGAGAAGGATGAGTAAAACATTAACAGAGGAAATATAAAATAAAATCAAATAGACGGAAAACTAATTGATTACCGGGTTGTCGGCCTGGTTGATGCCCAGGATGAAGATGAGCTCAGAGAGGAAGAGTGCGGTGGCTCCGTTGTTGATTATACTCGTCTTGTTGCACTGCATGGCTCTCAGACAGAGGAGGAAGATGGCGGTGAGGAAGAGGAAGCTCAGCGTCACTCCCACTGTGCTCCACGTCAGGATTTTGATCGGGAGAATCTCTCCGTTCTGACACACAATGTCATTATAAGGAGAGAAAAGCTTGAGTGAGAGCAGGGTGATGACGTGTGGTTTTGGTGGAGACTAAACGTTTTAGAGTCACTCACCTCCCTCCTGGAGATGTCCATGAGCACGGCGAAGCTCGTCATGTGATAACACTGACAGCTGATGTGGGTGCTGTTTCTGAAAACCACCTCGCAGCCCTTCGCTGACCAGCCGCCCTTCCCGGCACTGCCGTAAAACACAGAGACCAGAGGACAACGTGAGGATAACACAACTTTGTCTAGTTTCATCATCGGCTCTGTGTGATGTGCTCACAGTATGGTGTGGTTCCAGAAGACACAGATGGGTTTAGAGCGCTCCTCAGTGGAGACCAGGCGGAACTGCACAGTGATGGGTTTGTCCAGAGTGTGCTGCAGCAGCTCATCGTTGTCATGGACTGAGATACTGACCACCGGCGTGTTGATGACCGGACGCTTTGGCACCCTGATGACAAAGAGAAACATAAAATAACACGTTAAAAGACATGAACTCAGAAAACCTTTAAAGAAGGGTTCCCAAGGGTTTTTGTTTTTCCTTGAAAGTTTTGTGCAAGAATATAAATTTAAGTGATTTAGAAGGTTTTTTTTGTTTTAATATTTACATAAGTAGAAAAAACAAAGACCATCAACTCAAATAATCATGATATATATTGTGCCAGACATCCATTATTGTCCAAAGAAAATCACAAGATGATAGCGTCCTCCATTTCTCCCAGTATCTGTACAAGGTCTAAATATCAGAGGGAAAGTCATCCTTTACATTTCTTAATTTTCTTTACATCCATCCACTGCCCGGCTTGGAGGCTCAGATTTGTACCAATTCTTTGTATGAACAGCATTTAACACAGATATCAGTCTGTTTTTATTAAACACATCCTCTCTTACTACACCAAGATAGAGGACCTTAACATCATTAGGGATTTCATATAATTTCATATCACATTTTCCCCCAAAATATTTTAATGTTTGCATGTCCAACACACATGGGTGTTTTTCAGTCAATAAATAAAAGTCTCTCTTAATTTGGATTCCCAAGCAAATCCAAGTCATCAAGTAAAAAGTCATATGTCTAATTTTCTTTACGTTATAGTTTTATTAATCGTTCTTACCGCAGACTTCTCTTGTCAGGATCATAGCTCTCTGGTAACAGTGAGGCCAGGCTGTAGAAGATGATCACACTGGCGATGGCGTCCTGCTGGTTGTCGTCCGGGTGGCGTCTCTTCCTGCTGGCTGAGCGGTTCCTCAGCGAGGACTCTGGGAAGACATCCAGGTGTCTGTGGCCCTTGGTATCCACAGGTGGTTGGAAGACTGAGTCAGGCAGCGTGACAGCCGTCTCCAGGTCTGCAGGACGGGGGCCCCTCAGGGACTGGTACCGTGGGAGTTTGGCTCCGGCAAAATTCATCTTTTTCAGACGATCCACAGAGATGACTGTGGAGAAAAACACACACAGAGCTTTGAGTTAAAGACACAGAAGCTCCTCCAGCTCCAGGATTGTTCTACAGCTCACAATGATGACAAGCATTTTAGAAATAATGAGAAATGTCCCATTCAAACACAGTTTTCTACGTCATCATTAAACTCTTGAATTATACAGTATTTTTTTCTATAAGCAATCTCTCCACATTTAGTCTTAATGCTGTTTCATGTTTATTTCTGGTGGAAAATAATTAAATCCCTGTAGTTTATTTAAATTTTAATTATTTCGATTAATGTTGCAACATTTGATGTTTTTACAACACTATTAAAGCTCAGATGATTAGTTGATTCATCAACTATTTAAATAATCTTTAATTTAGTTTTTTTCGTGTAAAAATGTCAAACATTCTCTGGTTCTGGTTTCTGAAATGTAAAGATTTACTATTTTTTCTTTGTTTTCTGTGATTATTAACTAAATACTTTGGCCTTTTGTTGTCACCTTGAATTTTAGGACATTATCACAAGCATTTTTAAAAACAAAACAATATTCTGGCATTTTATAAACTAAATGATTAATCAAGAAAAGAAATCAGGAGATTGTTGAAAATAATCAATAGTTGCATCCCTACTCTTAACTCTAAAGAAAAGTAACTGTAAAGATCTGTGCTTTGGATTGTTTCCTGATCTTGGAAGAATCAAAGCTTGATTCTGTTGATTCCTCTTTTGATTCTCCATTTGCAAGGATTAGAAATTATCAAAGATTTCATATGAAGTTTAGTGTAATTTCTTAATTTGTATAAAGAAGTAAACATAAAAGGAAGTAAATGTTTCTCCTATTTTTGTGGTACTGATGTTGTGTTTTATTTGTCCTTCTATGTTAACTGGTTTGGCTTCTTTTATGAGCTACTTTTGTTCTGTTTGTTATCTGTTCTTCAATTATTCACTGTAAGATGTCTTGTGCTGCATTATTGTCTTAATAAGTTGGAAATGTTAATTATAAATAGTAACTAAATTCTGATGAATTTCCCATTTCTATCCCCAACATTTTAAAAAAACGTAGCTTTTAATGGTTATTGGCATGTCACATCTTGTGCTTTAAGCTCACCTATATGTGGTGTGACGATGGTGAAGGGGCTGAGGTAGGTCTTCCTCATGTTCTGTGCCAGTGTGTTTGCGTAATCCTCGTAGTGTCGCAGCAGTGCCGCTGTACCGCCCTCCGAGTGCTGGATCAGCTCCCAGTGCAGCCGTGTGTCTGGAGACAGGATGGCGCTGCCCACACGGACCAGATTCTGTCAGAAAACAGCGAGAGTTCAGTGTGACAGGATGCCGCAGCGGAGAGTGAAATGAAGTGTGATGCATTCCCTGCAGCTCCGGCACCGAAAGGCTGTGAAGTCCCACCAGGCAGGACTGGCTTCTGTTCACACACCAATTTTGTTTACTGCAAAAACTGCAGCAATCTATTGGTTTGATTTTGCTTCATGCTGAGTTACAAAGTTTCCAGTAAAGATGTAAAACATATCACCTCAGTGAAATGGACGTCCTGTGTGGCTGTGAGGTTGAAGCCCTGCTGGTTGCTCTCGTGCTGCAGCAGACTCTGCGTGAGCCGGTATGCCACCTTCACATCGCTACCGTAGAAGTTTTCTGTGTGCAAGGTGGCGTTGGCCAACATGGCGGCCGTCTGCTGAACATGCCCAGAGTCCAGGAGCGATGTGTTATGGTAAAACTTGTCAGACTGCAGGAAGGAAAGGAAAAAAACAAACAATTATTGTTTCAACAACAAGGCAATTCAAAGTGCTTTACACAAAACATAAAAAGCATCAAGACTGTGTAAAAGCAACATAAGGCAAAAAACAACATTTAGATATAAATTAAGAAAAGTTAAAATTGAAAATAAAAAATAAATAAAATAGCATAAAAATATAAGAAATACAAGAGTAAAATATACAGTGCAGTGTAAGAAATGGCAATTCTTTGATTTAATTGTAACTTGTAGATAGGAAAGCGTCTGCTGGTCAGTTAAGACTGAAATATCTCAACACGTATTAGATAAATTGCCATGAAATATATTTCAAACATTCACATCGTGGAAATACATGGAAAATTAATGATATTTCCATCAGCATCAGCTCTACTTTGTGTTTTGAGCGAATTACTAAAAGTTAGCATGCTAAACTGAGATAGTGACAAGATAAACATCACACTAACTAAACAGCAGCATGTTAGCATGCTGATGAAAGAAATTAGTTACTCTTTGACTCGAAGTTTTGCTTAAATAATTTTCTTTCACTACATCGATCCAAATGAGGGTGTGTTCCAAGGTTTATTTTAAAACGGAGAGAGAGAGAGAAGCTACACACCAGGACTTTCAGCTTGCTGAAGGTAATGGAGGTACAGTTGAAGAGATTGGGAGGCAGCCATCCCTTGTGCTCATCACAGTGGCGGATCGCTGTGCCTGAGATGGAGGAGAGAGTGAGAGAGGTGAGGAATAGACTGCAGCTGAGAGACAGCTTGAGGCAAGCTTCATATATTGCCATTATTATATGGTAATTTGATGGTCTATCTGAAAAACTATCATACCAAGCGTTCCCTTGGGACAGGAAACTGCTGCAGGGAGACCAAACTTAGTCCTGGGCCACCAGATCCCAGCCTCGATGGCCTGAGGGCAGCTGTCATAGATTACTGAGAGAGAAGGAGCAGTGAGGAGGAGACCGGGAGGCGGAGGGAGATGATCAGGTTAAAAATGTCCAATTTTTTAATGTATTTATAGATATAAAGAAACACGGGTTAGAAATTAAGATTGACGGTGATAATATGTGTTCTGACCTTCACATCCGTTAGGAGAAACCTCAGCGAAGGGGTTGTCACAGCGGTCACACTGGCGTCCGATCACACCGGGCTTACATTGACACTGGCCGCTCTCTCGGTCACACGCTCTGGAGAAGGAGCCGACCGGGTAGCAGTCGCACAGCAGGCAGGTGTCGCTGCCTTCAGGACGGTAGTGGTTGTCCTGGAAACGGGATTGGAGAGAAGAAGTGCTGATTTACAGTTTCTTTTAAAATTAACTTTTTGACACCAGTGCTGCCCCCCCCCCCCCCCTCCCCCCCTTTTACATCACACACAATTTCCCACCTGAAGGGTTTGACAAGCTGCAGCTGCTTATTCAACAACATCCACCTACGTTTTCCTAATGAGACTTCAGCTGTGTCCTAATGTCAGACTACATACAGACTCTAGCAGGTGTGTTCGCACTGGACAACATTAAGTTTACTTAAAAAAGTCACAGTCACAGACACAATCTGTTCAATTTGATGCAGGAGGGCTGATGACTAAAATAAATCAAGACGACCATTTTATTTTTTACAACAAAGGAAGTCGGTCTATGTGCCATCGCTTACAGATTGGCTTAATTATGTTAATGGACCTTAAAGACATGTTACAGCTAATTCTGTTGTGATGGCAAAGTTCTCATCAGATATTGGTGGATTAAGTTTTTACTTTTAAAAAGAAATGTCTGAAGAAAGAAACAGCTGATAAATGGGCCGACCTGATGACCATTATTTATGTCATGGAGAGAATAACTTATAATGAGGAAACCCATGAGGATACATTTGTTGACAACTGGACCATTTTTTTTTTGAGAAGAAACATTTGTCTTTTTCATTAAGTTTAATTGGCAATGAGGTCTGTGCAACAGTACTGTACATTAGTGTAGTACCTGCTGTATGTTATTAGTATGTTGACACAGACATTTCTAACATCATGCACAGTCGCACACAGAGTGATGAATGAAAGGTCGCTCTCACCTTGCACCGACATTCTCCACTCGTCTTGTTGCAGTCAAAGTCGAAGCCCTTGTCTGTCTGACAGTTACAGGGGCCGCAGGTCTTGTGACCCCACCGGCCTCTGGGACACGGCAGGTCAGTCCTGGTAACATACACATTAGGTTACATTACACTGACTCATGACTAATGAAGCACACAACACAACAACCACGATCAACACACACACAGTTTGACACAAATGTGGAAAACGGTACTTTTTCTCGCAGTAGTGGCCAAAGTAGTTTCTGGGACAGTCACAGGTGTAACCACGAGAGGAGCTCAGCTTCCTGGTGCAGGTTGACTCGTGCTCACAGGGGTTTAATGAGCATGCATCCGTGCAGTTGGTGCCATAGTAGCCTGTCAAAATAAAGGTGAAAAACAAATATGGACAAGGTTTCAGTGCTCCCACAACATTGGTATTGCCAGTAAACTGTAGCAGCAGGAATAAGAAGACTGTAACAAAACAGACCCTGTAACAATTTGCTTAATGGAATACTAAGCATTTTGTTGAGCAATTAGAGAAATAAACATACTTTTATTTTATTAATATTTACAGGCTGATGATTTACGTTTTTGTTTTACATTTTTAACTGCAGAATGTTACAATCATTTTGGGTTTTCTGGACATGTGAGCGGACTGACCAGCGAGGCAGGTGCAGGAGTGGCTGTCCCAGTCGTCGCTGCAGTAGCTGTTAACAGGACAGGGGCTGGAGCTGCAGGGGTCAGGCACGCTGCAGCCCGGCTCCACATTCACCTTCCTCGCCTGAGACAGACTCAGAGGCCCGCCCACACGCAGACCCTGCAGGCAAACAAACAAACAAACAAACAAACAAACAAACAAACAAACAAACAAACAAACAAACAAACGTGTAAAAATCCATGGAAGCACAGCACAGTTGGCAGATGAATTTGCGATTTCTTATTTCTACAAAGCTCTCAGGTGAAAAGGGAAAGATTGCAGCTTGCAAAGTACCCGGGAATGTGCTGCAAACCCAGATGTTGCCTTTTTGGATATGTCTAGAAAACACTTTGAGGTACCAGTCTGTGTAAATTTTTATGCAGCAGATGTTTACCTGCACTCCATCATCAGTTCAAGAAGTTAAAACATTTTTTTCAAACACGCTGAACATGATTTTCAAGTCAAAAGGCAACTGTCTGCGTTAAAAGCAGATCAAATCTGGCTGAAGAGTGTTTTTATTTATTTATTTACAGGTTACACATTACCATAATGTCCATATTTCAGCATGTAGTTTGCTTCACCTTGAGCCATAGTCATTTAAATGCTGTTAAAACAATATGTATATGTACTCTAATCATCTAAAAAAATAATTGCATCAATTAAATAAGAGCAAATCTAGATGCCTTTTGATCTGCAAAACACCACACCAACAGATATAGTTTGATATTGTCTGCTTTTACATGACCACAACTGCAGATATGAATGGGGTCTACAGAAGGGACCAACCTGTATACAGCCTCGAAAGCCATGCTGAATTTTCCCATCAGGCCTTGCCAAACCACCGACGCTCACAGTCTTCAGCTTGGCGTCACGCAGCTTCCCGTCCACCTCCATACTGGCCTGAAAAGGAACAAGACACATTTTATGACTGCAAAACTACCAGAATTGAAATCAAGGTGATTTACAGCAACTAGACATAATAACTCACCAGGTAGAGTCCCTGATCTAAAGACAACACGGCTTTGTGGTGGCTCGCTGCTCCCCCCAAACTGCTAATATCCAGCTGCAAATGGTGCCAGTCTCCATCGTTCACCAGCACCTCCTCAACGCGGGAGAGAGTTGAGTCTTCCCCTCTGTGCAGCCCCATCAACACACTCCCCCCACGCAGCTACCAAGGCAGGGAGAGAAACAGCAGGAGGGACATGAACCAATGTTCAATAACAGAGGAGATAAAACACCACTAAGATTGACACTGTATCACATGATGAACAGAAACATCCAAGCTCTCACAGTTTTGTTTTGTTTTTTGCACAATCTACAGTCAAAGTTCAAACCTTGAATTGCAGCACATCATAGGTATGCAGGGCTGGAAATAGATTATCGGACAGTTATGTAACATCAAAGAGACATCAGTCTGGACAGGTTCAAAAAGTAGCCAAACACAGGATGTTATGACGAGTGTCTGAGCAGTTGAGATTTGTCTCATTGTTCTCTGATATTCAGTGACATTGCTGCAACACAGATGGCCAACAGGTGGAGCCTCAATCCTCCTAACTTTTATCTTTTTGAAACTTTAGGTGAGGACCGCTTTCAATGGACCTCACACCCACAGTGTTCACCCTTTGTTACAGAAGTCAGGTTTTTATATTATTTGTTGATCAGATTAAGTGCCAAATCATCTAGAAATCCTTCAAAATATTTATTTTTTTTCTAATTAAAGTTTCCCTTTGAGTATAAATTGAAATTGCTGTGTATTGCAACATTTTAGTGACTGTAAAACCATCTGTGGAGAGAAATAATGTACAAACAGCTTGGCCTCCAGCAGAAAGAGAGAGCCGAATGAAGCCAGAAAGTGTGTCTGAGTGTCTCCATGTGCCGTGAGAGAAGGTGTTAATCTCACCTGCAGTGTGAGGTTGTGCTGCAGGCCAGAGGAGATGTGCAGCAGTGTAGCACTGGCCTGACGTGTGCGGAACATCAGCTCTACGTGCCAGGGGACGGAGGCTGCCGCCGCCGCCATGTTGTTCCACTGCAACAGACTGTTGCCAAGGAAACGTTGGGGGCTGGCCATAACTACAAGTTTAAAAACAGATAAAATGTAAGGAGAGAGCGAGAGTTTCACAGGCAGTGAGTCATTACTGTCAACCAGTATGTTCTGTGATCTTGTCCACATTATCGGAGCTAATAAGTCTCTACGTTTATTGGACATGAAGATGTTTTACTCTAATAATCTGCAACCTTTTTGTGGCTGTCTGAAATCAAATCAGACGTTCCCAGATTAATATCATATTATTGGCCTTACAGACCAACACCTGCACTCGTAAAGGACACCGAGGTCAAAAATTTTAAACAGCATATGATTAACCCCCCACCCCCAGTAAAAAATGTTTTTTTCATCTTGTTCACTGGTGTTTGAGCTTCACTGTGCAGAATGATGAATCTGCAGATTTGACGCTCGAAAGCTGTTTTTACTTTCATCTGCAGGAGGGGGAAAGCTTCTTCAGACATATCAGACATAAATTATTATTCCAAACCGATAAAAAAATCATCTCAAATGTATTTTGTGTAGTTCATGAATCAGAAGGAAGTTTTAGAGAGAAGCTTTCTGGCTCTTTCACACGACAACTAAGTGACACCAGAGGCCTGATGTGTTTCCCTCTAATCACACTGTCTCTGTACAAAGTGGAGAAGAGGACCCGATCAAAATGATTGATTAGTAATGGTGAATAAACCTGATGTACTGTGGCTGTTGCTGTTCGCTGGTGAGAAACGTACAATTTTAGTTGCAGTTTGAATCCATTAACCTGGAGTATAAACACACCTCTTTACCTCCCGCATACGATACGAGCCAGACGACACTAACAAATCAATATTTATGGAGGTACATTTTACACGCTCACACCATACTAGGGCTATAACTAACAAGTATTTTCTGAAAGTGACAAATTCAACTTGCAGTCCAACACCTCAGCTTTTCAGATTTGTAACATATAAGACAAAAGAAAAGCAGAAATTCTTCACATGTGAGGAGCTCGAAAAACACTGAACTTATTTTTGCTTGAAAACTATTAACTGATGACTGACTGCTCTTCCTGTTGATTCTCTAATAATTTAAATATCCATCTCTACTTCTCTAAAGTGCAATGTCAATTCAACTGATCTTCAATTTTGTTCATTTTATATCTGATCTATAATATATTTTCGTATTACTATAACTTGGTTTTCATTATACAATCTGGTATTGTATAATGGCGATTAAATCTTGATTTGGATTCTTCTTGATGTAAATAAAAAGAGCTCTCTTGAAAAAAAAAACTTTTTAAAATCGTTCTACTTCGAGCTAGGTGTGCTGTTTTGCTTCAGTCGTACACATTCTCCATGTCTCTTCTCAAATTGCTGTGAACCATAAATCAACACAGATAACAGCTGCAGAGGATCAGGTGGAAAAACAACAGACACTGGAGAACACGGGGACAGAAACAAGCAACACACTGCATGTCTTCAAAAGTCAAAAAGCAAATAGTCTCAAACAGTTTATCATCATCTAAACATTTCTGCAGCTCGATTCTCACAGTTTATAGTGATTCTGTCATAAATCAGGTATTAAATCTACTAACCAACAAGATATTTATGACTGAATGTCTCAAATTAAGTCGGGTGTTCCCAATAACTGCACTGCACCCAGTTGGTTTTCCACCTGTTATTTTCAAATGCAAATGCAGCCATTCCTGCAGTAGTGAGTTTATTATTTTTTACCTGTTGAACAGCAGCTTCATAATTCAACTCCATACCTACAAGTCGAGTCTCAGGTCTCTGACATGTTTCCACCCTGACGCCCAGCACTTTTTCCATGTGACTCACTCACCTCTCTCGCAGTTTTTCCCTCCAAATCCGAGTGGGCAATCGCAACTGAAGGAGCCCCACAGGTTCACACAAGTTCCTCCGTTCAGACACGGGTTGGTGTTGCAGAAATGTCTTTTGGCGGAGCATCCTAGGACGGTGAGAGAATTAAGAGGTTCATCTGTCTGTTTGATCTGCTCTACCTCATTATTTCATCGAAGTAGCAAAGAGTTGGAGGGTAATAAAGTATTCATAGCAGGTACAATTATCATTTCCACTGTCTTGACTTCCCTGCTGTGCTCATTATACTCATTGTTATTTTCTTTCCTCTGTCGGTCTCTCTCACTTGGCTGGTCTAACAATAAAATATTATCTGACTGCAAACAAGTAACAGGTTTAAGGGATTAAGTAAAGGATAAGCTTTGGATGCCCAAACAACAGGTCAAAACATACCTGGCAGCGTGCCGTTGTTGGCGATGAAGCTGGCCATGTCTATGTGCTGGTTGTCGATCCGCAGGTTCTTCATGCAGCCCACGAACTGCCGGTTGCGAACAGGAAAGTCCTCTGGGAGTTTGGGGACCCCCCCAAGGAGCAGAGGGCCAGTCAGGTCCAGTGATCTGAAAACATGAACATTTACACACTCCGTGTTTTGCTCTGCCTTTGCATCATCAACACTAAAGCGAGGAAGGGGGTATACATAAAAATTAATCACAGAGATAGTTTGGCAGTTATTTTTCCCCCTGGAGATGCAAAACAGAAAAAGGATAAACATCCCTATAAAGGAAAAAAGCAAAGCTTAGCTAACGCCCTGGAGATGTGGAACTTCATTTGAAAACAAGTTTTCTCTCTTTATTAATGAGCCAACTCCAAAGAAAAGTGAATGGAGTCAAAACAGGAGTAATGATATGTAGGGTAAAGAGCAAAAGGATATTTATATATTTCCTGTTGCTAGAACAACATTTATCTTCCACATTTAAATGAATTCCGCTGATGTACCCCCAGTGGACTCACTTTTTGGATCCTGATTGGCTGCCCTGAGCAGAGCAGGTGTAGTTTCCGATCACGTGACCAAACCTGAGGGCCACAGATGTGTCGCAGTTGTCCACCGTCACTACGACGACCTTCTGGTCCGAGGGGCCCTGCGGCATGCCGGCCTGGTTTAGGATCGGCTGTGGAGTGAGACACAAACTCATGAACACCAAGATAAATTATGGAGTGCCTTCCTGATGTTTCTGGGAAGGCGTTGTTCCAAACAATGAGGATTAAGAATGCATAATGCCTCATTGCCTCGACTGTATTAAGCACACTGAAGTCTTTGTGTACGCATGACAATCTAGAGAAATGTTTGTGGCTCCTTGGTTATGATTTTTTCTCTTTCCATCCAACTTTAACAATGCAAACTATGTGTTTGTGCTTTTGCACTTAGAGAATTCATCACAGAATAATATCACAGTTCTATTAAGGATTTGCATTAGTGCACTTCAGTGCATCAACATTAACAAAAGCTCGATTTAGATGAACAGATAAGAGAAAAATTGTCCTATAGAATCGTATTCATTTAGGAATTCACAAAAGGTTTGTCAGCATAAAGATCATAAAGCAGTGAAAAAAAATAAATTAAAAAACAGGCTGCTATTTTTAAGGTGCTGAAGTATTTTGGTCACACCGCATTTATAAAGAGGACTCAGAAATAGACTGCTATGACAACATCACTATTAATTCTGCTCCAGTTAACAAAGGATTAATCCATAAAGCAAAACAGAATCTTGTGTAAAGCTTTATGAGCCAGATTAAATACTGGAACTGTGCATCACACTGGGTTCAATTATCGTTCACCGTTAGCTCACTGTTGAGTATTTAAAAGCAGCGGCTGGCACACACACACACACACACACACACACACACACACACACACACACACACACACACACACACACACACACAC
>JBBPCS010000359.1:4672002-4682993 GCA_037974645.1 Hollardia meadi
CAAAACAAAAACAAAACAAAACAGCAAGATAAAAATATCAGATATATCCAATCGACAGAAAGATAAAAGGATAAAAGCATGTGATGTTGTTTTATGAACCAAAGTCACCAGCGATTGATGCATCACCACATGGAGCAGCTGCTACAACAGTAAATGCAGGAGGGATGCAGGTACATGCATGTTGGAGGACTAATACAGCAGCTGCTCCTGTATCACTCGGATCAGGTATTTACAGACATGGTGGTGACTGTAAATGCAAAACCATCTGATAATGAAGGACTCAAAAGCACAAATTGCATATAAATTAACACTTGGATGGATATAAACACTTTTTTTCTTTTTTTACTCATACACATAAATTAGACCAGTTTCTTTTTTTCTCATGCATCAGAACAGATAACAAACGCATGCCAACACTAAAAGAGAACAAGTGCACGTTTTCTTTCAATCCATTCCAAGTTTCTAATCAGCAATTTCATGCCTGTATTCACAACTAACGCTCCCTTTTCTTTGTCCGGATGCAGAGATGCTACTTCATTATACATGCCATACTGGAAGCCTTAAGTCTCAAATTCAACAGTTACAGCGTTTCTCAGCTCAGCAAATCTCGTCTTTTATCTTGTTGTTTTGATAGCAGATCCTGTTAATGTTTTATCTTCTATACATTCAAATCTTTGGCTTTCACTGTAGACTTGTAGCGTTTTGTCTGCTATTATCGAGCAGGTCTCGACTGTACAATACATTAATTCCTTTATTTAACAAGGAGGATTTGCAATGAAGATGTTGCTGTTGATAAATAAAACTTAAATGTTTCGGTTTCATTATATTGCTACATTAACTTATGTCTTTGTTAAGATTTCTTGCCTGTTTTTCTTGCGCTGTTCAGTCAGGGCCATGCTCTCTGAGTAGTAAAATTATAATGAAAACCGGCTCGGTCCTAAACCGCCCAATCACAAAGAACACGAAGGGAAGTTCTGTATGTTGCTAACAAGCACAAAACCTATGGTTATGAGTCGGTTACAGCCTCAAGGTTGCTCTAAATCCAGTCTGCAACCAATGCACAACATAATCTGGATTATTGGGCTCAGTAACAAGCAGTCCAAGTCGTTGTCATTGTGACAACAACTGCAAATATGGGAAAAATAAAAATGGATAAAATATGAATTTGATGTAATTTCCCATAAAAGTTAGTAAATATTAGTTACATGTGAATACCTCGCTTGCAAAGCAACCTCACTGGAGGGATTGACGCTAGTGACCAAGTGTGTTGTGTACTGAACTGAGCAATGGTGCGTTTAATCGCTTACAAATGTAACTTTTCATTGGTAAGTGGAGATTATGTCATTTTGTCTCACTTTAAGGTCATGGAGAGAGGCCACTGTCATTTTGTCCCTCTCTCAACAGGCCTGCAGGTTTCTGTAGCCTCCAGAGCAAACATTAAACAGGCTTAATCAAATCAAATGTGTCATGAAAACAAGCTCGGCCTCTCCCTCCAAAATAATCAATGCGACACTTTGTTTGGGGTGTCTGGACGCCGGCCAGAGAGCAGAACCTACGAGCAGAACTCACACAAACAAACTGCGCTGTCCAACGTTACCAGATCCCTGTTTTGACACTGGGCAAGTTTAAACACATAGTGCCAAGGGAGGGGGGAGGAAAAGGAGGAGGAGGAGGAGGAGGAGGGAGGGAGGGTCATAGAGGAAGTGAGACAGAGAAGCATGTTTGACACGGCTTTAATCCTGCTGCTTTCAGTCAAGTGCTTCCAGCACAGTAATAATACAGGGCCTTAGCAGAGGAAGTGGGGAAAAATCAAAGGACGGAGACAAGCAGGGTTGCTCCTCCAATTCACACTTTACTGTAAACACAATCTCTCTTACACACACACACACACACACACACACACACACACACACACACACACACCTGTGTACACAAGAAAACACTTGAAAACACGCAAAGCATAACAGGGAGACAAAGGCAGAACTGTTAATAGCTAATAGCTCTGGTTCAACACTTTCCAAAAGACAACAAATTTACGACTAAATATACTATTGATGATTGTTTCCACTTAATGATTATGATTATTGTTATGATCCATTGATAAATCCTTTAAGGCAGCGGTTCTCAACCAGGGAGGTAAAGTAACTTTCAAGTAATCGCGAGAAGATTAACAGGATAAGGAAGTTAAAACAAAACAAACAAACAAACTTTTCCAACTTTTTCCTAATGACATGCTGGATAATTTAAGCTCTTCAGTCCATTAAAATTATCCAGTTAAAATAATCTGAGGGAGGAAAATCACTCTTTGGTGGAACTGCTTACATTTCATTTGCACATAAGGTGCGATGAGGGGTGACGAGTGGAAAGACTTTAAAGATTTAAAAAGGTTAGTAACCACTGATGTACAATAAACTTGGGAAAAAGGCCCATATTAATTTCCTAGAGCCCAGGATGATGTCTTCAAATAGCTTGTTGTTTTTTTGTTTTTTTAAACAACCGTTTTATTTTACAATGACAAATGGAGGCTGGAATCAGTGTATATGGCAGCAATGATAATCCGATTATTTTCTCACTTGGTCAATGTTTGGTCTAAAAATTGTCAACACACATTTAAATTGTAGTTTATCAGTTCAAAAACCAAAGATATTTAGTTTAATTGCATAAAAGAATAAAAAACAGCAAATAGTTACATTTGAGAGGCTGAAACCAGAGGATTTTGTGCATTTTAGCTTAAAGGATTGTTCAAATTGATCAAATTGATTTAATTTACTAATTGCTTTGGCTCCATTTTTATTGTAAGGACAAAAACAAGTACTTTGGTTTCACATTTCACGAATCGTCACTTAGATTTACTTTCATCACCTCTAGATGTTTATAGTGAAATCCTTTAAAAATACTGAATACTTCATCAGTCACTTTTGAAGAACATTACAGCTAAAAACACACAAAGAGCTTCTTGAAACCAAGGTGAGTTCTCCAGACTGTTCACTGACAATCTATCAGTGAAAACTTTAGACAGAGGAGCACAACTACAGCCAAGCCTTATGGGAAAGTAAAGCAGTGGTGTTGTTACACATTCACAGTGTTGTCACAGGAACATTTTGCTTAATGTAGACACTGAACCTGACAGAAACCCAGCAAACAAACAATCTATTTTCCAACTCAGCCAAACACAGAAAAACTCTTCATCCATTCAAGTCATATTATAACTGATACTCTGCTGCAACAGTGGCCAGAAAAAACACAGCTCTCAGAGAACAGAGGCTCTTAAAGGTTAGGCCACATATAAGGACAGGCATCGCCTTAATTATGTCCTCTGCCAATTCACATTCTTGGATGGGAGCTCGGGCAGAGCTCCAGATGTAGATGCAGCGCTGGGAAACTGAGTGCGAGGAGAATCTACTCTGAAAGGATCCAGACCATCTTTCAAAGAGGTCATTCTCCATGGAAGGATCCTTCGCTCAGGAACGGAGGGTAAGCGGGGTGTTGTGGGGCCAAAAAGGAGGAAAAGAGGGATGCTTAGTTGGTAACGAGACAAGGTGCCAGCTCTGAAGTGTGACACTGCTTTGAGCCCAGAGTTCGACCCCCTCTGGGCCTCTGGGTGCCAGGAATGCTCTCAGCTAGGAAGTGGCGCCAGGGAAAAGATTAAACACACACTGTGGCTGCAGGACTGCCAGGGCTGTGTAGGGAATTGGGTGTGGGTGGGTGGTGGAGATCCATACGTCAATACAAGCAGAGCAGAGAGTGTACATTGAAGCGGTGGAGGTTTCGTCATCACAGAATCACCGAGGGTGAGACAAACGGCTTCATGATACTGAAAGCAGTGCTAAAATCTGTATTAAACACCTCAAGGCTGTGGGTCAACTGTTCTCACCTGAAAGTGAAAGCACTCTTTGTTTAGCTCAAATTATGGAGCATTTAAACAAAAATATTCTGAAGGTTATAGCTTTTTTTTTTTCTAATATAAAAACAGATCAACAGAGCCAAGAAATCCTACAAGACATCTCCGCTAATAAACTGAGGCATGTACACAAGCTGACTCATAATGATTTACAGAGAGGAGCCACACAAAGGCCATAGATTATCAGTCAGGTTTGGCAAGAGGAAGATGTACAGCTTTTTACCTCTGAAATATTAATGACGCCCAGTTCAAACTGTCAAGAGGATTATATATATATGAGGGACAGATACACCACTGACAAAATGATATACGAACAGAGAGATTGAAGTTTCCTATAAAGACACATATAATCAAACCACATATGGATCTTTGCTTTAAGCCCACTAGGGGATCCAGTTTTGGGGTTAATAGACTGCTGGGAGAGAGACAAATCGGTGAGACTGGCCTAATTAGACCACAAAAAGCCATCAAATCTCCCCGTTGAATCCCAGAAAATGTCAACAAAGTCATGGTGGATAAAGATCAGAAGGACTGTGTGACCAAATTACCGAGGACAGAGACATCATCCACTGCAGCACGACAGTAACTCCGATCCTCTGCCTCAGAGCAACCGGCTCTGCAAGGGAGCTCATCACTTATTTATGCTCTTCTCTCTCTGTTTAATGATTATATTGGGATTTTCTTTTTTTGCTTTTTGAAAATTAAAGACAAACAGGAGAGCGAGAGGGACAACAAGCCTCCAACGCTGTATGGCTGGTCTGAAGACCACGACTATGTGGACGCACATTAAGTAAGTAGCAAACATGGCAGTAGCGTTGTCAATTTGAGCACAACTACAACTTCCACGGAGCCGCTAGCATGGCTTCAGACTTGTTGTGTAACATTAGTCCGCTTGAAGAAACCGGCAGACGACCCTGTCAAGTGTTAAAAAATGTGACGTACTGCTTTCACTCTAACAGCTTTATATTGCAGGTATGTGGACCAATCAGGTGCAGTCTTAAGATGGTAAAAGAAACTGCAGAATTGACCTGAGTGTCAAGTAATAACTTCAAAATCAGCTTCACCAGGGGGTTAAAAGTGAGATATTCACATTATATCTACATTATGGTTGTTATTGACTCAGTGCTCAGAGATACTTCAGCAGAATAAAGTAGTCAAACCTGGCTGCTCCACCTCCTAATGTGCAGGTTAAACACTGAGCTAATGAAAACACCTTCCAGTTTTTGTGGGGAGGGGAAACACATTAGAGACACTATTAAAAAAATACCATTTATCATCATGACAGTGGAGAGCCGATAAATAACAGCGCTCTCAAGCAGCCATTCATCACATGTCTAATGGTACCGCGTTACGCTACAATCAAACAAAAGCATGTTAATTCTGGAGCGGCCGAGGCTCCCTCAGAGGCAGCTGTGTGTTTTACTGCAGAAGTGTGTCGTGTTGAGGTGAACCTCAGGGTAAGAAGGTAATGAGGTTGAGCAGAGCCCGTCTTAGTTGTTCAGCATCAGTACTCTACAGTATGTGCAGCACGCACCGAGTACTAAGTACATCAAAGAGCGCAAAGCCGCGGTCCCATTTCCAAGATCAATAGGGAGATCATAAATTAAAAATCATTTTGGAGGGATAAGGCCTGGATCTCTGCAGTTCACAGCTTTTACAGCTCGGACCAGGGAGCCGCGCTGTAAACTTACAAGCTTTTTAATTACAATTTGGAAATAAGCATGCAGTGTGATACTTTCTGTCTGGTTTTTGTTTGAGATGAACTAGTGAGATGACCTGGGTTTGTGTTTATCGACAGGAATTATACTTAAAAATGCTCTTCAAAGATTAAAAACTTGCTCCTAAAGTGCAAGAGTAACCTTTAAAAGCAGCGCTGAAGTGATCAGTCAGTTAAGGCACCTTCCAACCAATTGTTGCAATTTGTGTCAAACATCTTACTTCTCTTTTGAGTCATAACTCAAATAACACACAGTAACACAATAACACATAATTTGCCAAGGATATCATACTTGTCCATAGATAATAAATGTCCATAAAAAAGATTAGAACTCAAAAATACTTCTTATAACTTAAGAACTTGTCTTCATGTTTTCTTCGGTATAAAAGTAATCCAATGATAATTGTCTGTGCATTACATTGGCAACATTAACTACTGTTAGCTAAAACTGTATGTAACAGTGTCAGACTTTCTATGATATATAAATACATAAATAGGTAGGAAATAAAAGGAAAATTGGCTAAAAATGGAAACAAAAAGTAAACTAAATTAGTGCAGGGAGTATATTTTGCTGCTGGTAGACAGGATACATTAGAGAAAAAATATAATAAGGAGAAATCAGTACAGCAATGACAATTGCAGATAAAAAATGATGTATTTTAAGTGAAAATAAGATGAAGCTTTGGGAATGCAAAAAGAAAAAAACGTGGTCGAACATCCTACAGTAAGCATCTGATATTTTGTACATTCACCCCAGAACATGTCTCAGAAGGTAAAACTTAAACAACCTCCTGAGCTCCTTTGGATTTCAGAGCAATTTAACAGGTAAAAAATTTGATTAAAAGCTTTTATTCTTGCGTTTGTGAGTGAGCGTAAAAACTATTCTTACTTCTATCTTTCACTTAAATCCAAAATGCCCCCTTTTATAGTTGTTTGATAAGAGCCAGCCTTTCCTCTAAAAACAAAAACACAGTTAACAAGCTAATACAGTGTGAAGCGAGTGACATGTTTGCATATTACAAGTCCATACAAGTCCATAAAAGGTCACAGACAGACAACACATACATCCATACCACACAAACCACAGAGCCACAACCTGAGAGTACAACAGGACACGTTTTAATTTAATTCAAATTAAATACTCCTGTCCTTGGAACAGCCTTGAATCACCTACATATACTCAGGCTCTGTGTGTGACCCTGACTAATTTATCACATTTCGCTTGTTCCTTCCTTTTTTTTTTTTTTGCTCTCCACAGAGATCAGTCGTGTTGTGTCACCCTGACATGTTTACAGCTGGCTCGAGACGCAAACCTTACAGGTGCTGCGACCTGTCAACATGGGGCCCGCTGAACTGTAAATCTGGTGACACACTTGTTTAAAACTACAGAGGACAACTGGAGCAGTTCCAGTGCACACTGCGACTTAAGACAGAAGGAAGGTGTAGCTAGCTTGTTTAATTATTTTGTGAAAAACAGACTATTTCCCTGGAAAAAGCTAAGGTTAAGCATGTTTTTGTTGCCTTCAGGTGGGTGGACCTCAGGTGGACATGCAGGATCAGAATGCATCCCAGCAGGACACCAGGCATAGTCCTCAGCTTCATACCATTCAGCAAGCTGAGGTTCAATTAACACCCCAGTGAAGAAGACAGGAAAAAAAATTAGTTCTGGACACATTTCATTCACACAGTTTATCATGATGTTGGAGCTCTGTGCTGTGGCAGTGTTTAAAATTGTATAATAATGTCTGTTAGATCAAGCTTATCAGATTCTCTTTCATTAAAACTAAGTGTATTCTGTTTGGTGTCAATTTGGATTTGAAAGCTGGAATCTCAAGTCCTGGTGATCAAAAGGGACGCAGTGAAACGCGGCTGTAGAGCGGCCAGCTTGAATTAACCACGGCTGAAAAGTGAAACCCACTCAACTGCTGCCTGAATGAAGCCTGATGACTGCTTGGGGGAGGTGAGGGAGGGCGGGATCTATGCACTGCAAAAAGAGGGACAGATTCTTCATCTCATTACCCCAACAACCCCTCCACCTTCTCCCCTCTTCCTGACCTCCTACTAGACAAGCAACAGCTCACCACCACCACCACACTCTGCATAAAATACTTTTAAAGGAACAGTTGCAGTTTCTTAGTCCACAAAACATTTTTGGACCTTCACAGCAAAACAGTGTTGCAGCATTCTCCTAAACAACTGAAGAAGCTGGGATTTTGTTTTAAAATGTAACGAAAACAACAGAAAAATAACAAAATACATAAAATGGCTCCATGCAGCTCATCCTGTGCAATCCAAGTCTCCGGAAGCCCCGAAATCCCCCCAAAAACTGTTTTTTACACCGTTTTTTTAAGCCAAAGTCTTCACTCTAGCAGCTAGCTAAAAGCATAACAGCGACAGCACAGACGCGAAAGTGTTGTAGATCTTCTCATCTAACTCCCCACCAGAAAGCGATAAAATACATTTCTTAAAATGTCAAACTATTCCTTTAACAGCTGCTACGAACCACAAGCTAATGGTCACGTGCAGTTTTATTTGATGGACAGGTCACTTAGTCACCCAAATTACATTTGATTGGATAAATATACATGTACAGACGAGTTCATGATGAGTTACCATAATCGTTTTAATGTTTCAAATCAAGAGGAAAGAGGGATTTTTTGTATTAAAAACAATAACAATGACATATACTTAGCATATAATAAGAGATAAATCAACAATTAATTGGGACATAGGATTTTAACTTGAAAATGTTATTTTGTGTCTAAAATACACAAAAATATATACACTACTATTATCCAATCTTATTAAAACACTAATATGATTGGTGAGTACTACCTAAATTGCAGAGGCTTTAGAAGCCAAGGTAGTTGAGAAATTAGTAGCCTGGAGGGTAAAACCTGCCAGGAGGGTTGAAACAACGTTAAAGCTTCTCTAATCATAAAAAAAACATTCTTATTTTAGCTCACAAAGACAGCAGACAGAGGCAGGATAAGTGGTTGATTTGGGATTTTAAAAAAAAGCTCCTCACCTCCACCAGGTTAAGAACTGTAGTGCTGGTGCCATTGTTGAGGGGGGGGGGGGGGGCTGAACCACAAAATTCAACACATGTGAATGCCAAGAGCTGATGTACAGAAACAGAAAAGCTGCTTGCAAGTCGCACTCTCAGAGGAGGGAAAGGACAGCATGCTCAAACTCCTACGCAGCAGATTTGCTGTTATCTAAGCAACATTAAGGCCGATACATCAAGCAACACAAATTACACCGAACAACATAATGTGAAATGATCAATTCCACTGTGTGCAAGTATGTCCATGTATGTTTTCCGTGTGCCGTTTCAGAACAGAAAAATATACACAGGGTAAATAAATATTCACACATCTCTGACATTGTCTTTGAAATGATAAAAAACAACAACAACAAGACATGCTGTAACTGGCATGCTTTATGTTTTTCTGCAGAGCAACCAAGTTTAATTCGCTAAAAAAGCACAAAGATCAGCTGTGATGATAAACACGACACAAAAACACCTCATTCCTACAGCGCCTGGGAAGTCAATAATAAAAACTGCTTGTGCAGCTCAATGTCAGCCTAAGGATTTCCATCCTGAGGAGTCAGAGCAAACCCATAATCCCTCTCCTGATTTCTCCATTCAGGAGGAAAGCTGGCTGTGTTGCAGAGAGGCCATTCATACTCATTTACAGACCCTGCCTCAGCATCCCCTGATGACACTTCTCTGCTGTATATGAAAAACCACAAGAAGAGGACATTCCACAGATTCTTCCTCTATAGTGAAGCGGCTTTCGAGCAACAGAAAAGGATCTGAACTCTTCCAATCAGAACATTTGCATATCAAAAAGAAAACTGCTGTCAGTGCAGTGGAGTAAAGAGCCATTAGCATGCAGAGATGTGACCAAGCATGAGGCCTTTATTCAAACATGCCAATCGTTATTTGACAGATATTGAATACTGACCATCCAATAATGACTTTGTCATTTATTCAAAGCCATACTTCAGGTTTGATACCAATGCTAAAAATGCATCTAAGTGAACAGTATAAATAGTCACTCTCATTCATTCAGTGCTGCCCGTGAAATCACAACCACAGCGCTGTCGCAGCTCGTGAGGAAACCATCTGTTTCTCCTGTCAGGGTTAATACAAATTAGACGACGACGAAACATCTCAAACTCCTGCAAACACATACGGTTCACCACCTCTACCAGTCACACCTCTCACCCGCAGCTTAATGTTGACAGTTTGCACGGAGCGTGAAAGCATATGAAACCAGGTCACTGTGAAATCTCGGGCTTGGTTCAATACTAAATGAGCGCAATGTAGCGTAAAATGTAACGGCCTGTTGAATAAACATAATCTGTTCACAGTGTGAGAAGCATGTACTTGTTGTATCTTCTGTACTTCAGTGGAGGTCTGGGATTATTTTTAGTACACAGAAAAAAACACTTTGTCGACTGCCCCACCAGAGAAACTCAAACCCCTTCATCAACACCACCTGTTATGTTCCAAATGTGTTTAAACGGAAGTTAAGATGTTCTTGAACACTGTTACTTATATAAAAAGGATATTGTTTTACATGCATATAAACTTTCACTGTTTAGGTCAGTTTGTTCAAGTTTGCATTCGTGCCAGACTAGCGGCTGAAGATGGACACTTTATCCCTACTTTTAACTATATACCCACTATTTTTAGCTACCGTTTCTCCCAATTTTTTTTTTAAAAACTATTTCAGCCATTTATACACTACTTTTAGTTTTTTCACTATTTACCTTATTATCTAACTATTTTAAGCATTTACCCCCTACTTTTAGTTAAACTGTTTAGTTTTCTCTTCACTTCATATTTCAGGTGTTACAAGTGACTCAATGTGTGGATGTAGTTTTTAAAACAAAATCAAATCCTAATTTAAATATCTTTAAATTAGTTAGACCTACTCCACAGTATTTCCACATGCCCCATGGCAGCTGCAGAAGTACCGCTTGGCTTGAGGTACAAGTACCCTCGGTTGGGAATCACTGTTACTTGAGCATTATCACATATGCTTAGTCAGATTCACTGAAAAGAAGATTTTAAGGAGTCTCTGCATCAGACTGTACAGTAAATAGGATAATTCATGGATGAATAACAGGCTGGCGAGGCAGCACCAAACAAGTGGACACAAAGACAGAAGGTGGGGGGGGGGGGTCCCCAGACAGAGCCAACTCCCATTGTCTGCTGGGATAGCGAGGACAATGCAGAACAACGCTGCTATATATGCAAGCACCACAAGGTCTCACCCCAGTGATGCACCAGCCTTAATCCCAAACACCATTTCCCCTCCTAACACATAGATGATATCACCCCCCCCCCCCCCCCCCCCC
>JBBPCS010000359.1:4692583-4705174 GCA_037974645.1 Hollardia meadi
TGTGTGTGTGTGTGTGTGTGTGTGTGTGTGTGTGTGTGTGTGTGTGTGTGTGTGTGTGTGTGTGTGTGTGTGAATTGGGCCACTGGAGATAAATTGTAACTTCCTAAAAGCTTTTAGTGCTTCAGCTGTCCAGGCAGTGTTATCTTCATTAGTTTGATTTTTTTTTTTTATTTAAGTTTTTCCTCGTCAAGAATAAAACATTTCAAACTACAAAGAGAGAGAGAGAGAGAGAGAGAGAGAGAGAGAGAGAGAGAGAGATCTTGGATAGCCTATCATGAAATACACCCTAAACCACTATTATTTCATCAGTGAAAAACATATAGGCCTATATGCTTTAGCCTATCCATCACTCACCCAAAAGGTTTACTCATTAACTGACAGACATTCCTTAACCAGGACACTCAGAGTGTGGAAGTTGTTCTTTCACTGGCTGCACAAAAACCTGCCAAAAGAGGAACATTTTATTTTTGGTCTAAAATCATACCAATTTAAAGTAATTTGTGTTCACCAGTTGTTTTAAGTTTCAATATGTGTTCTGTTTCTGTTTATAGGTTTTGTTAATTCATTAGCCTGATTAATTTTGTCGTTTTCATCCAGAACCTGTTTAAAAAAAAAAGAAAAAAAAAAGGATTAAGTATAGCCGAGCTCGGCTGATGTGCTGAATGTTACTGACACCTAGTGGACAAACTGCCACACCACCAGCGCAGCCATTACTCACGCTGCTCATTACCTACAGAATGAATTTCCATGATGACATTTACATTTCAACAAATGAAAATGTCCTCATGTTGCATGCATGAATGTTAAAAAATAAAAAACAGTCTTTGCACTCTACATCTGGTCCACAGGGTCCATTTAGTATAGCTGTATTGCAGCTGTCAATCATCTCACATAATCTTCACTAACAGCATTTTCCCTAGTTTTCATAGTTAGATGACTAAGTGGCAGCAAATTTTTCCAATTTCACAATTTAAAGATTATTTTATAAAATTATGCCTTTCCCACTTGATTTTAATTCCCCCGAATTCTTCCCAGTAGCTATAGAAATAATTTTCAGTCTCAACCAGACGTAATAAAGACGAATGATTTATGAACAGACAGTTTTCTCATTTCAGATATCTAAATATCTGATATCCAAGATCAGAAGCTGATATTTTGGTTGGCTACACCTTGATCTCTTACGTAATGTAGGCCTAGGCTTAAATGCAATAAGAATCCAACAATAAATATGTGCAATTTTGAGAGTGAATTAGCAGCATTTGTCAACATGAGGTGTTCAGCAAATCAACACATTGATGAGCAGTTTTTGTCAGCAACACGAGACAACAAACAGATCTAAAAAGTCAAAATATCTGTGACTAATTACAGGTTCTTTGATAAAGAAACTATATAACATTTACCAAAAGTAAATTCAGAATAATGTATATTGATTAGGCCTATATTTAATGATGCATTATTGTGTAACTTACATCAGTTTAACTTCACAGCTGATGAAGGTAGAGTTCATTAAAAACTTGGGGGTTACCCTTTGAATCCTTTGAACACTTTCTGAAATAAAACATCTAAAAGCAAAATTCTTATCTATATTCTTAAAAATCAACAAAATCAAAATTAGACCACCCGTCGACCACCTGTGGTCTAATTTATGTGTTTAGGAACCACTGCTTTAGGTAACACTACACTTGAACTTCCCCCATTTAGCATGTATAGCAACAAAAACACTTCATACATTAAATGTACACATTATGCCGTAGATCAGCAGATATGACAATTTTAAAGTGCTTATTAATGTAAGGTATTTGACAAGTATAACTTCTCCTATAAAGGCATTTTATATTACAACTGTTTTTACTATATTGTCATTCAGTATTCAGCCTCCACTTAGTTAATGTCAACAAATACACAAATACTTATATCTGATCACACCTACATTATAGTGTTATAAGATTTTTTTTAAATGATTATATATAGCTTATAAATGGGAATTGTAAAATAAAGTGTTCTCCACCTGCAGTGTTTGAATCTTCATGTTATTTTGTCCGCTACCTGCATGGTGTCGCATATCAGTAAGAAATGAAAAATAAAATAATAAGAGCAAGAATAGCTTTTTACTGTTTTTATTGTTGCTGGAGGCTCTAATACAATATGAATCATAAGCTTTACAAAATAAAAACAAAACAAAAATACAACAAAAGATTCCCCTCCAAAATGGAAACAGTCAAAAGTTTCCACTGAGACACAAAGACAAACTGTGACCCCCAACAAAGACATAGTAGGTGAGGAGAGAGAAAAGTTGGGAAAGCAGAACAGAGGGGGAGGTAAAACTGTCATGTTATACACAGTGGTGGGGGTTGATGATGTGGGTGTGATCACCCGGTGTTTATACCAGTCCATCCCCATGTTTGATAAAGTCTACATTTCCACTCACTGCAGCTCTGTGCTCCCACACAGGCTCACATGCATGCGGACAGAATGGAATAAAGAGTAAAAACCGTCTAACACAGACCGAAGGCCGCCCTCGTGTTCACACAGATTACATCATCCAGAATAATGACAAGTATATATGGACAGTAATAATTTTATACAAATATATCATGGGGCTGTAGTAGACAAAAATAGGTGCAAGAAATAAATTTGATGTCCATAATTATGACCTACATCACCTACAGCACAGTCTGTGTCCGTTTCCACGTCGCAGAGGAAGAGCAGGGCCAAGATCGCTCCTTTTAAACTGACCGAGGAACAAGTCAGCCGTGAGAACATCAGGGATTATTACTACAATGACCCTCACACTGTAAGATTATCATTAACCATTGTAATACTATCATAATATCCATAACATGGGAGAGAAGAGACAGAGAGAAGAGAGGGGTGAAGAGAGACAGAGGGAGCGTGAGTGAATGGCTACATGGCAGATGAGATGCATGAAAACGAAAAAACCCAACAGAAAACAGGGGGAAAAAAAACAAATAAAAAGCTAAGCATTTTCTCCTTTTTTGTTTTTCCACAAACAAACAAGAGTGCAGCACTGAAACATGGCATGGAGGGAGAGACGTAAAGAAACAGAAAAGATGGCAGAGATGAGGCGAGAGAGAGAGAGAGAGAGAGAGTGAGACAGAGAAAGAAGAAAAACAACGGTAGCATCTCTAGCTGTGTTGTTTGCGTTTGAGTGCATCCATCAGGTCGACCCTCAGAGCCTCCTGCTTTGACTTGTCAGCCAGAGTCTGAACACTCCTGTGTGGGGGAGAGACACAAAGAGAGGAGAGACGATCAGTGTGCGCAAGGTCAAATATGAAAATGGCGCAAGAGGTGGGATAAGTTTCTCCCAGCGAGACAGAAACGCACAGTCTGTAAGTTCAAAAGAAAAACTGAAGAGCCCATCTCTTTAAAAGTATTAGTTATGTAGCTGTCGCAGTCCGATTCGCCTTCTCTGTGGGGAGAAGGTGGTGAGAAATATGTATAATCACACACTAAATGTATACACACACTGCACAAATGTGACATTAATGTCAGGTAAATTAAACCAACAGTTATTTGTTGCCATGCAGTTTAATCATGTGCTTTAACTGCCTACTCTATTTTGCAGCAGTGTTCACCATCCCTTTACATTTTGCACTTTGTTCAACTATGAAGACACATGAAGATGCAAAATGAACAGAGAAATTGTCCACATACAAGATTAAAATGTAAGAAATCTTCACTCTGCTTTAATGTAATAACAGAAGTGGGTGAACACTGAGTACTAGTCCGTTATTTCTATTTCAACACGGTGCTTTCAGACACACATTTCTAAAAAATGTGCTCTCCTTTGATAGGACATTAACACACCATTTTAGAAAACCTTATTAGGGAGATAAACTGCAAAACATCTGGGGTGGTCACTGCTTTGAATAATCTGACATGGTTAGTGTGTCGTCTATTTGGCTCAAACCTGCACAACATGCACACACAGAGGCTCAATCTTCAGCATTCTGAGGAGCATGCACATATGTTCATATGGTATACAGTCACACACACACACTTGATGGTTAGCAAGAACCCTAACAAGCACTTAAAACAAATTTAAATCAGGATTTCTTTTTACTACTACAAAGTGCCCCAAAATGTGATCATATCTTAATTACATAAATATTATACCAACACCAGGGTCCATACTGAGGAGTGACTGCAGTACGGACAGATATGTCTAAAGTAATTTAGCTACAGTGTCTCTATTACACAGTTCGTCCACAACAGAGAACTGAGAAGTTTGTTTTTTCAACTACAAAATGTCCTGCTCAGTAATATTCTATAAATAACCAAATATAATATTCATCAAAAATAATGTATTTATTTTTTAACAAAATTAGCCAAAATATGATTCTTAGATTTTTTTTTCAATTCTCTGCTTCAAAAATCCATTAGTCTTCATAGACTCGACTGTTTAATATAATAAACATGTTATTTTAAAGAAACAATCTTTATTCCAGTGGATTAGAAATAGTCACATGTAAATATAACAACTCCTGCCAATGTATTGTTTTTGCTGCTGTTGCTCACATCTAACAAAAAGAATGTTGCTGGCCATCCAAATCTATCCTAAACTGTGAAAGTTGTTTTAATGCGACAATCAAACAAGATAAATTAAATTAATAATACCCAATTTTTCTTTTTTAGATTTATTTATATTTGTATATTTATCTCATTCTATGCTGAACCTGACTTCCAGCTCCTTCTCGTGCTTCTCCAGGGATGCCACAGCCCTTTTCATATATGGATTCCAGCTTGTTGATCGCACTCGTAAATGTGATGGTGGGAGGTCGATTGTGGCAAGATTGCACAATTTGTCCCTTTATCAGCTCGTCAAACTTGTCTTTTTTTTGACTTGTCACACACAAACGTGTCACACACACACTTCTCCATGCCAGGATGTACCTCTGACCCTAGTCAATGAAGATCTGACGCTGGGTGAGGACCTGCGACAGCTCCTTCTGGAGCTGCCGGTACTTTTGGTTATCAGGCAAAGACTCAATAGATCTGGAGCACAGAGGAGGGGCAGCGGAGGAGGAGAGGTGACAAAGGGTTTTGACAAGAGGATAGGTCATGAGGAGAATGGCAGCAGAAATGAGGGTCAAAAGGCAATAAACAAGATCGGTGGGAGAGGTTGAAGAGAGGGCCAGCCAAGGTAAGTTTAAATTAAATATCAGACAGTAAATGGGAGAAAATGACAATGACAACAATAGGAAAATATCTGTAGAACAGGTTGATAGATAGAGACTGGAACAATTAGAAAAACAGAGTTTCAGCAGACCCTGCTGACTGGAGGTGCTGTAAAAGGAGAGAGTCAAAGTCATTCAAACAGCTCATGTAGTGTTACCTTAGACCGTTGACGATGTCCTTGGTTTTGCCAAAGTAGATTTCATTCAGTGTGGAGCGAATCTTGTTCTCCATATCCTGGAACGAGAATCAAGACATTCTTAACTTTATGCAGCATGAATCCTGCCTCTATTTTCCATTTGTCAATGGCTACATTCTTAGACAATTGTCTTACAAGCCCTTTTTACACAGAGTTTGAGCAATACAGCCACAATGAAGACCATTCTCTATGCCACCTTTGTTTTGTTCTTTTTTTTTTTTTTTTACACTAAATGCAACAACAAAGTCATGAAGCCACCTCAGCCTGTGATTTTAGATAGCAAGCTGGCGTTCTGCAATCAAAAGAGGCGTGACATGTAACACAGCAGCCTCCACTACTGCTGTGTTACCTCCCTGTTATGTGGCAACACTCCCATCTTGAACAGGCTGTGTAAAAGGGGCTATTGACTACACATGGAAGTGTATGAAGTGGGCTGAACATGGTGGACAGTGACACTGGCTGATTGTGGCAAAGTTGCAATATGGGAGACTACAGACTGATCTGGGTTGAAGCCGCCATTACCGTGGTGGCATCTCATGTGTAAACCTGTGCCATAATAGATAATGTATATAAAGGATTTTTACTTTTTAACTGCTTTTGAAAAAAAAAAAAATCCCAGAGATCCTGTGTTACATGATGAAAGTAAAGGCTATAATCCAAATTAAACCCAACTTGAGCAGACGTCTAGATGTCTTTTGGGGGTTTATTACAGTACTGTTGTATTAGACTTAGTTTTAGTTAGGTGTACCTAGCTGTAAACTAGCAACTGATGTAAGAACATGTGGATTGCACATTTGTTGCTAGGTAGAGTTTATTTGTACTTTAATATAATTTTTTTTCAAAGGTTGTTTTACAATTGTGTTTACAGAATTCACAGGCTGATTTAATCTTTTGAATGGCACAATTACCAGCCCTTATTTGTTCGTTAAAAAGGTTAAATGAGCAGGAAATTATCCGTCATACTGACTTCGACAAGGCGGCCGATGTTTGCGATGTGGGGTGAGGACTCTCCAACTGTCTCATCTTTTTCCGTCTGTGAAAAGATAAAACAAACTGGGTTCACAGATGACTACAAGAAGATGACTACAACTGATGGACGTCTGGTCACCAGTGGTCATATGTTCGGTTCGACACCGTACCTGTCTTGTAAGGCTGCCACCCAGGTTCATGGTACCGGAGCCAGTCTTGGTTGTCTGGAGCCACAGCATGACGGTGGAGGTGAGTTTATAGTGAGCAGTACGACCGCTGGACTTCTCCTGCTCGCACCACACGCACGCACGCACGCACACAACAAGCAATGAGTCAACACTTCAAGCTAAAACTGCAAATCTTTACAACGCATCACTGTCTATCAGCATTGGTGTATCGCCTACATGTCACTGATGTTAATATCACCCGCAAAAATCAAGCACAGGTTTTGTCTTTTTTATTTTTAACTGTTTCACTCACACCTGCTGGATTAAAGGATTCCCCTTTTGCCTTACAGTACAAAATAAATCTGATAAATACTTTAAATAGTATTTAGTATAGTCTCTATTATAATTGATCAAACTTCATTTGGAAATACTGCCTTCATACCAGGTCACATGCTCTCTTTTATGCCTTTTAGGTCATGTTATTGTGTTTTATGTGAAGTTTGTTTGTCTTGTCAGAGAGATAATGTATCTCAATACACCTCCTGATTAAATAAAGGTTAAATAAGCAAAACAAATAGTTTACAATTAACATGTCAACCTATTTCATATCAGCCGATTCTCACCTGCACCTCCACCACATGGATGGAGTCCCAGCACCCTTTGATCTTCTTGGATCCATCCCCAGCCTTCTTGATGAGAATAACTCCAGCAAAGCCATGATCCAAGTCCCAGAGGTACACGGAGGACACGCCACCCTCAAAGTACCTAAAAAAAACCCCACAGAGAGGTCACAAGAGGGCGACGCTCACCGTTTATTAAAAACTCCCAGTCAGATTGCTTGGCTGGTACTCACAGGTCTCTGTACTGGTCGAAGGCGTTATTGGCTTCGACCTCGAGTTTCCTCAGGCGAGCTGAAGGCATTGCACCGTCTTCAATGGGAGGTTCATATTTATTACTCCATGGGGATCTGATGGATGAAAGAGGATGACAGAATTCAGTGTTAATAAATGTTCAAAAATATCTCTATACCCTACGCCATCATCCACTGGACTGGCTGGTAACCTCTTTAAACGGTAACAATTTAATTCCTCAATTATATACCATCTTTGGTTTTGTCTCTAGAATTTGTCCCTGATACTTGCCCCTTTCAGACATAGAATAAGATGGCCGGCTGAATGTATCTCTTAAAGTGATGGATGTTTGTCATAAAGGCATTAGGTTTATTTTGTTAATATTCTTCATGGCTTCATTCAGACATGACAAGTCATTTACAGAAAATGTGGCAATGTATGAGCAATATTTGACACCTGGGGTCGTATTACAGAAACTTAATCTTAAGTCTTAAGTTAAGATAGGAAGAGTCTAAGATAGGATTTTTCCCAATTTGGTATTACAGAAGCCAATCCTAACTAACTTTAGGAATTCTATCTTATCTTAGTTGATCCCATCTTATCTCAGGTAAGGAAATCCTAATGCAACATTGCTTATTGACTTGAATGTCTGTTAGCTAGCGGAGCTTTTCTAATTTCACCTCACTGAAACATGGAGCAAAAACAACGACGGGCATTTAGCATCAAGACAGACGAGTCAGGGGTCGACAGCCGAGCTGACAAGCTACAGCACAACCAGGAGAGCCCAGTGTCACTGGGTCGGCCTCCCTAAAGCTGGTCACAGTCACTGGGCTAACTGCAGGATCATGGCCCGACGTAGCCTTTATTATTTGTCATCAAACCGAAGCACAACGCCAGAGTCAGCCAGAAGCCTCTCAGTGAATAAATTCTGCCTGTTCACATTAGGTTTGTGTTGTAAAAGCAATAAAATAGCAGTCAGACGGATTAAACAAATCAGCTAACACTACCCGCAGAAAAGTGAAAGTTAGGACAGCTGAACAGTCATCATAAAGTTAGGAGGGTTTATTTAACATTTTTGGAAGTTAGGATGCTTGTGTAATACGTTTCCTATCTCAAGTTAAGATAAGAACATCGACTTCGGAAATGTTAATCTGTAATGACTTTTCCAGGTCTTAACCCTAGTTAAATGGTTACCAAACAGTTAAGATAGGATCTACAATTTCAAATGTTTCCGTAATACGGCACCTGGTACACAAAAGGAAGCGGTAGTACCGCTGGAGAACAGGGGTAGGTTTAAAAGGTTAGAAGAAGTGTTTTGTGTTCTCTTATGGTCTAAACCTATGTATTTAATTGTACAGCAAAAAAAATTCTCAGTCACTGCCTGCAGCCAATGTTCCAATAACAGATGAACGGATCATAACGAAATGAATGTTCCTTGTCCATGACTGAGGTGCAGTTATAAACTTGACCTGTAGGAGTCGCCATCTCGGTTGTAATCACACAGCAGATAGTCTTTCCCCACCACCTTGTCCCGGGCAATCTTCAGGGGCTGGTCCACAGAAGAGAGGAGGTCCTCACACAGACTGGGCACCTGGACATAAACACAGACAGAAAAAGCTATAGAAACAGATACTTCAACATGGCAGAAACTTGTGCAAAAGTCTGGAACACATTTAAACTTCTCAGACACCAGAATCAAAGCATTCTTTATGACTTTAGAGTAAAAGAGACTTGACAACAAGCCGTTTTTGTCAAATCAGACTTCCTGTAACAGGTGCCAACGAAAAAAAACTTACAGGACTGTGGAGGAACAGGCTAGACAGCAAAAACAAGAGTAGCCTTCTATTTGATTTGTATTTTGTAGTTTCATTTTAGATCAAAAATGAACTTTCTTATCTCATATTTCAAATTCACTCAATAAGCAGAGGTTACTAATTAATGTTGGAATAGAGTATCAATGGTAAACATAATATTGAGAGGATAAAGGAGTACAAATTACTTTTCACAGACTGACATGGACGCCATTCTTTATGTCCAGAGCATGGACACAAAGGACCCAGTTTTCCTGAAGAAGCCCCTACACCCCCAGACTCAAACACACACCTGGCAGATTAAACTGGGCTAGGCAAGTGAAGCAGGGGGAAGCGTGGGAAGACTGAGACAGAGGAGAAAATTGAGAACAGAGCGGAGGAGATATGGGACAAACAGGAAAGAAAGAGGTGATTTCAGGTGATTCTAAATTGCTAGGGAGAGTTCAAGAAGAGATGGTGGAGCCAAAAAGTGCCTGGCAGCAGAGGTGACTGACAGCTGCGATAATAATCACTAACAACCGGACACAGTGAAACGGGTGAGAAGAGAGCCTTTGTCCGGGGGAAGAGAGGTTAAAGATGAGGGGAGAGGAAGGTGAGCAGGTGGGGGTCTGGCTGAAAAGGAACGCATATACCCACAAAACAGGGTGTCGTGGAAACACTGGTAAAAGTGTGATTTGATTTGTGTCTGATTTGGCTTAATTTAATGGTCTCGGGTGGAACCGTTCTGTTGAAAGGTCAAATAATTTCAAAATAAGTCAGAAAACTGTGAAGAGGAAACAAATTAATAATTTATAGGCAGTATTTTCAGTTGTTCAAGTCTTGCACTGAGAATTTAGAAGCTTCACTTCCACTTTATGCACTTGCATGGTATGGAACAACAAACACTGAAACAACAGCAAAAACACAGAAGGCCCACCCAACCACATACACCCACACTTCAGATCTCCCAAAGAACAGAAACCACGGCACAAAAGAAATGCATTCACAATATATTAGTACAATGGATAGACGGAATATCGGCCTGCCCGATTCTCAGATACGATATTCAGCATTTTTCCATTTATCTGTATTGGTGTTTTTTTTGTCAAGAAAAATTGTGAATCTACAGAGTAATTAGTAACCAAAGTTATCACAAAAATCTAGTGGAGTAAAAAGTACAGTATTTGCACTCTGAAGTGCAGTGGAGTTGAAGTATAAAGTAGAAGAAAATGGAACTACTCAAGTAATGTATGAGTACCTCAAAATTATACTTGAGTATATTACTTGAGTAAATAGTACTTCGTTAAATTCCATCATTGGTTAATCTAGATTTTGACACTAAGATTTTTATTTTTACTGTCTGTATATTGGTTCCAAATATTGGCCTCCTTGATTACCGATAACCTGTATTGGTATAGGCCCTGAAAAAAACATATCTGTCGATCCTTCATTAGTACAAGTGCAATTTCAGCATAATTAGGTTTAATGACATGATAATCAACTGTTCACAAGTTCCTACTACACGGCTGAGTTGTCTATAAAACCTATAAAGCTGTACTACAGAGGGACGGGCAACTTTGGAATAAAGAAAAACAAAACAGAACTTTATTTGCATGCATTGGAAGTCCTTCCACACAAAATACATTACTGATTCCTGAGGTGCTATCCGTTTTAAAAGGGGTATTTCCAATCTATTTCTTGTTTTGTTTGCTAAAACTGCATGAAAACAAAGATTCCTTTGTGCCCACTCCAAATCTCAACACAAGACATGAAGGTACCCGCGCGATTTTATAACATCACAAATATTTTGGAAGCCAAACAAGGTCCAATATATAAATAACACACGTGTGATGTGGTGGGTGGTGTGATGTGCACATAGAGTGAGAATGAACTTTTCAGTGAAGCAGGAGACATCTATTTTTTTTTTTTCCATAGATGCATAGATTTTTTGTGGGAATACCGTATCAGACACAAGTTATTATTTCAAACTTTGCATTTTTATATTGAGTGAGTGTGGTTGGTATGCCAGGACAACAAGATACAGACAGTAACTCACCAGGTCAATGAGGTCACTGAGGTTCTTCTCGATCTGCTGAGGAGGCAGACGCCTCATCAGGTCCAGGGCACAGTCCAGCTGCTGGTCACTCTGAAACAAACAAACACACATCATGAGAGGTATTGCTTATTACACTATATGATCAGATTAAAGTTAAACACATCAACTTAAAGCTTCACAACACTGAAGCTTTCCTCCAATCACATACAGTATACAACTACAGTATGCTGTTGCAAGTGTGTAGTATTTTAATTTACAAAATTTGTTGAAAAAATGATAATAATCCACGTTTTTAGTTTTACAAACTGTAAAATAAAAATGAATTCAGAGATGTTGGTGCACCACCAAGTATAACACACTGGCAAACTTTAGAACAAAATAACAAGAAAGGTGATAATGATAAATAGATTATTAACCGCTCGATATTAAGAGGACATTTTTTTTTTTTTAAATGGTGTCTGTTTTAACTAAATGTAGATAAAAACTTTGTGCGTGAAGTGAGTTGTAATAATCAGATTTTGATATATGTATACAGATTTAGACTCATAAAACCATCTGTAGAATAAAAAACTGTCATACTGGCTGGTACTGGTAAATACTTGAGGTCAAATATTGATTATTTTATAAATGGTAGTAGTTGGTTCAACATCTGTATTGCCAAAGAATTATCTTTTAACTGAAAGAAAAGTTATAATAATAATATTTTGTGCCGTTAACCCCAGACAAAAATGTATCTATTTAAAGAAAATTATTAATATTTAAATGGATTCTAAGTTCTGAGTAGGAAGATTGTCAACAGAGCATAATTTAATTTCTCAATATTGTTTAAAAACAAAAGTTTCTCTAATATAGCAAAACATTTACAGGTGAGCCACATCTCTAAACTGCTTAAGACTGACAATTCATGCTGAGAGACAGAGTGTGTTTGTTCTAATTAAGCTAATTCATAATCTTTCTGTCACAACAGTTCTGCACTGAAACTTCTCTATCCACAGACACGAAACAATAGAGTCTCCACAGGGTTCCGTTTCAATCTGAATATAATATGATGCTTTAATAGACTGTTAGTCAATGTAAGTGAGTCTTCTATGGAGCCAGGTCAGGGCCAAAATGTTTGTTAATTTGGAAAAAAAAACAATTTACTCACTATTTTACTTACTAATTTGAAACTGAAAGTTCAAGTTTTGATCTTGAATTGTAAAAAAAAAATCAACAACGTTTTCAAACTAAAAATAAGTGTAGGGAAAGGCTCGTTTCAATTTAAATATAATTTGGATTTAATTCTGATATTCTTTTGAATAAATTATTTTTTTTCAATTTTCACTTATATATATTTTCATATTTGAGGTCTTATTTTTCAAGT
>JBBPCS010000359.1:4705274-4718608 GCA_037974645.1 Hollardia meadi
CTGAAAACATAAAATTTGCAACTTGAAAAATAAGACCTCAAATATGAAAATATATATAAGTGAAAATTGAAAAAAAATAATTTATTCAAAAGAATATTAGAATTAAATCCAAATTATATTTAAATTGAAACGAACCTTTCCCTACACTTATTTTTAGTTTGAAAACGTTGTTGATTTTTTTTTTTTACAATTCAAGATCAAAACTTGAACTTTAAGTTTCAAATTTTAAATTTAAATTTTTTTTTCAAATTAACAAACCTCTTGGCCCTGATCTGGCTCCATATCTTCCAAAGTTACAAGCTTTCTGGTACAAAATTTCCTCTTTGTATTACTTTCCCTCTATTGTCACCGGCAGGAAAACACAAACATTTGTACGAAATAGACGATAACTTTGGAAGGCACCCACTTGATTCGACTAACTCAAACTGCAGAAGCTTCACATCATCTTAAGATAAAAGTTGGAAATATATTTTTGCACATATTGACTGTGGATTTTGTATCCCATTGAAAGTGCAACAAGAAGTAATACCAGTATGAACAGAAGGAATGATCACAGCAAGTAAAACCTGTTTCAATGTAAACATTTTTTTTGACTGTTTTAAGACAGACGTGGAAAATAGTTAAACTATCTTTTAAACAAAAGCCCTGCTATGCTAATAAAGAATGACTTTCAAACTTGAACTGGCTCACTAGTTTTAAGCAGGCATTGTGCAGCTGTACTATGTAGGTAAATATGTTTAAGTATTGCATCAAGGCTAAGTATTGGCATGCTCTCTATAAACATTAAAAAAAACACTCCAAGCTCCCTTAGGTCTCAAAACCAGCACAATGATAAAGGCCTGCCACATTCTGTATGAGAGAATAAGAGGAGCTGTTGTGCAAGAAATATTCGCATCATTGCATGCAAATGCTGCTCGCCCACTGTGAGGTTACAGACACAACATTTCCAGCTCATTTCCAGCTTAGAGGACTGAACACCCCTCATGATTCGAAATAGTAATTGGAACTCAAATAGTAAAAAGTCTGACCAAATTGAATTGTAAAGTGTACAAAACTGTCAGTTTTTGTCCTTCAGCTGTCAAAGGATGCACTTCTTTTGACCGTAGCGGCAGTGTGATGCATGTCAGGGCGAGGAAAACACACTTAAATGGAGCAGGCGCATTAGGCAGCAGAGATGATGTTGAATTGCTATCAGCTAATCACCAAAAAACAGGTCGAGCTGAAACGATTAGTTGATTAATCGATTAGTTGATTACTCAATTAGTTGATGGACAGAAATTTAAATGGCCACTATTTTTTCCAATCCATTAATTGTTTAACCCATTTTTCAAGAAAAAAAATTAAGGATTCTTTCTAAGGATTACTTTTCTTTTTCTTATATTACATCACTGGATTTTGGACATTTGGTCAGACAGTCAATAATGAAAAATAATAATTAGCTGCAGCTTTTTTGGAGGATGAGTTGAGGTGAACCACAAACTTGAAAATGTCAGATGAAACACAACTATTGTTCAGTCCAATCTTAAGATTTCAGTTTACATTGGCAGTACAAGTCCCCTTTTCATTTAGAATCACCCTTGACAAACTTTACTCACAATATTTGTTTCCAAGACTGTAATAATTACAGTGCTCTTAGAATATGTGGCGTTTCGTTTACTTGGAACAACAAAACTGTCACCAGTTTAATTTGTGTGGAAATTTAGCCCTCTGTGCCTGATGGGTTGTTGAGTGAGTCAAAAAGCAACCCTCCTACTCTGACATCACAAGTCAAACATGTTGGCAACTTTCAGCTTATCATAATTTTATGCTTGCAGACAGCAACCCCCCCTCCCCAAAATATCTGATCCAATCTCCTTCCACAACAAACATCCTGACCAACCAGTAGTTGTCATTATGGAAGTGGCAGGGGAATGAATGATCCCAAAAAAGTATCCAACTAACTTTAGCCTGGACCTGCAGTGCAGTGTTGTCTTTTGACTTTTTTCCCCCCTCACACATCAGAATTTTAACATATCTAACTGAGCTGTCTCTACTTTTCCCAAGTTGTAAAAACTTAGGTTTTCTATTTTTCATGACACTTGAAGCTCTGATTAATTTTACTACAAAGCAAACATAAAATGTGATCAATCAATACACCCGCTGAGCAGAATCAAATAGATCCAAATGCATTTCACCTTTGTACCAATGTACTAACAAGACACGGGTTAGGTGCTATTTATTCTAGGTAAGATGGGGCAAATCCACTATTAAGATATGAAACACCCCAGCAAGAATAAATCTCTGTAGTAACTCTAGGTAGGTTTTTTAGAATAAAAAGAAAGACTATAAAGTATGTATGTCTTGTAACAAAAACTCTAAACTGTACTGTCATCATAGTCTACAACCAATGACCCCAAAGTCAATTCAGAGTCTTCAATAGAGTCTGAAACCACTGAAGCAAATTCCTTTTTTGGTTACATGTTTGAGTTGTTTAGTGAGGCTTGTTTGTTATGTTCTTAGTCACTCAACATGTTTGATAATGCGGTCAATGGTCCCAGTAAACTACAGTTTGCAAAGCAGCAGGCCCAGTTTTTTAACTCCAGCAGATGAACATTCCTTGTTGGTGTATCCAGTAGGCAACATTCCTTAAAAGAAATGTATTTTACTATAATGGTTTCTTTGTGATAAACGAAATGTAAAATATTCATGTTATTTAAGCAGGCAGGTCGATTAAGACTAACTGAAGAACTTATTCATAACGATAGCCTGAGAAGAATCAGAACAGACAGGACTGCATAGCATAGCCTTCTCCCAAGAGGGTTTCTCTCCCTTAAATATGCAGTGAGCAGCAGGATATTAGTGGGTAGGGGAGGACAGACCAGCCACAACATGAAACTCTGGGGAATGTGTAGGTGTGGAAAAGTAGAGGGACAAAACCCATTTCTCAGATAACTCTAGGAGCTAACTAGCTATGCCACGATCATTTTCCTGTTTATTGTCAGACAGTGTCACCAAGGTCACATTACATTGTCATAGGTGCTACTAAGATACAAGACTAAATATATTTAATCATAACATCATAATTACAAAGTGTTACATTACCTGAATTTACTTTTAATGTCAGTGTTTTATAACTTCTTTTACAAACCTAAACCAACTTCCATTCTAATCACTTTCACCATTTCAACAGGTTCTACTGGTATGAAAGCAAAGAGGAAAAAGTCTACCTTAATATGACATTATGCATGCATTAATGTCTATCATTACAAACGAAGAAATGTGAAGCAACAATGCTCATTCCAATGTAATGTATTTGCATTGAAAATAATTTTGAATCGCTTGCATCAATATCAAAAGCACCAACAGCACAATAGGAATAGTTTTTTGGTGTCCCAGGCTATTTATTTATTTATTTTACCCATTTAATTCACCTCCCTTTTAGATGTCAACAAAACCATCCGGCTTATCTATGAAACTCATCTTTAGTTCATAAATCTAACAGACTCATGTATCTGCTAGCTGGTCAAAGGACAATGGCATGTTATAAAGTAGAGAATCCTCTTTTCATAAACATTTTCCTCAAGGGTGACCCTGAAAATAACAGACGTTTCTAGGCAATGTCTCCCATGCCATTTCCCCCCTCCTCTGAGTTGCTTTCTGTCTGTTTAAAAATGTCTCTCAGCTGATGAATCAGCCTGCTCCATCAAACACCTGCGCTCCTTGACTCTGTGTTTACCAGTGCTCCTGTCTCCGTGTAAACACTAGCTCAGACCAACAACCCCCGGGGTCAGGGAGGTGTGGAGAGAGGCTGAGCCAGCAGGAAGGATGAGGTGAGGCCAAGTGGAGTGGGCGACTATGGAGAAAAACCAGCTGCTCTTCTCAACTCCGCCATAAGACAACTTAGGTCATGTGGACATTCCACAAAAAAACACACTTTTATAAACTGTGTGAAAGCACATGATAGTTCCCAATTGTGTTATCTAATAGTTCAAGTCAAATATTTGCTTTTGTTAAGCATAAACGCATGGCCAATAACAGTGATGTTACTGCCATATAAGCTGAAGAGGCAGGAAAATGTTCAAAAAGCAAGCATAAGTAAACAATAATCGCTGGTACGACTTGTCAGAGCTTAATATATCCCAGAGTAAACATAAAGTCATGATAAAACTCGCAGGGCAGGAAAAACTTATTAGAGGAGCCTGACAGCTTGTTAAGGATAGGAATAGGAGGAGCAAGCAGTCTTATTTTAGCTACAGGCAACCTGGCGCTTGACTATTTTAGCCAGCGTGTGCGTGTGTTGTTCACAACTGGACACACACTGTATGTGTGTGTGTGTGTGTGTGGGGTGGGTGGGTGTGTTACACGTTATATTAGGACTCCTCACTAATACTGTTCATGAACTTGTGTCAAATCCAAAACATCCTGTGCTAACTTTATGCCTTACGGGGCATATAGCTTGGCTAACAGATAGCTAATAGCTGACTAGATGGAATAATTAGCTAGCCACGAAGCTAATTCATTTGTATCCGGTACACAGAAGTTTTTGCCAACATTTAGATATGCGTCGCTGAATTATACACTTGGATCCCCTGTCACTGCTCTCGGTTTGGCACCCAGCACGTCCAGCTAGCGTTAGCCTTAGCAACCCTAGCTGTTAACGCTTAGTTAGCAGTAGCCAGCAGCCCCACCAAAACCCTCTTGCCCCGTCCCCATCTCTCTCCCACCAGATCTACCGCGGCCCTTACCATGTCTGCGGCGGTCTGTGGCGGTCTCAGCGGGGCAGGGGGAGCGCGATTTCACCGATGACTGTACACCTTAGCTTTACTGTATTTTAACAATTCTCTCCGCTCGTCTCTTGTATATTTTTTTCAGTTAAGATGTTTTGTTCGCCTCTCCCTCACTGGACCCAGCCCCGTCAGCGAAATTCACTTCCTCAACCGGGCTACAGGAAGGAGGCTGCAGTCAGAAAACAAGCCCCGGTTGTATGTCCGGGTCACTCCGGGCTTTCTCTGCAGCAGCCAATAGCGAAGGAGCAAGAAAGGCATTGCCAAGTATGGAAAGAGAGGAGTGGTGCAGTAAATATGCAGTCAGAGAGGGCCATGGATAGACAAATACACAAATACACTGACGGAGCTATTAAAAAAATACTCGCTTTACCAACGATTACTGGAATATAAATGTGAAGTTGACAGTGTCTCATACAAAAACCGACCGAGTGCCGTCTGCTCCTTTCACAATCATTTTATAATAAGCAAATCAAAATATAGTTCATATAGGTTTTTATTATTTGCCATTTCCGCTTTTATTACTGGTCACATCCTTTTTATACATAGGCCTACATATCTTCTGTTGGAGGTGTAATTTTTCATTCTTAAATTAAATATTAACTACTTTGAAATGATCATGATAATTGAGTTATTCTATAATTGCGAAAATCTTAGTCAGTGTCGCAAAATATCGTTGGCTTTTCGCTGATTGAGGTTACTGGATCACTTTTAGCCTATTTGCTTTAAAGTTTCTTTTTTTATTTTATCTAATACTGTCAATGTCCATAATTGCTTTTATTCTGAGCACTTCCTTCGGATTATGTTTTTTTGTTTTTGCTCAGTTGAATGGAATATGAATGTTCCCTTTTTCCATTATAGTTAAACGAGAATGATTCAAGTATACAAGCAGCTTCGTTGTGAAGACGTAGACTTGTAAAAGCTTCAAAAATAGTGTCTATAGATTATCATTTAATGGCGTTCTGGTGGATTTAGCGACACCTGTGGTGACTGGTGGTTCATTAATGCATTTTTTTTTGATACGACGACTGAATTAGTCCCTGTAATATAAAAGGATGTCTAGTCACACTGAAAATTAACGCTCAACACTTTCACTTGCTCTCACGTTATTTTTATTTTCAGACAATTTAAGCTGCTCCCTCAGGATGAAATACCTGATTTTTCGGGAACAAAATCACAACCAGAAGTAGGGTTTTTAATGTTTAACAGTTTTGCATTGTTTATGATATGATTTTTTTTTTCCCCTGTACATTTCAGGGGACACACTTGTAGACTGTAAAAGTAAGGTAATTCCAACCCACTTCCTATGGTTTGGGTTAATGTTTTTACTTTAAACTGTTGTTTCTCAGGGGTTAACTCTTGTGAGGTATATCATAAAAATGTATGGGCAAGTGAGCCAAGCAAGTTTACTTCCATGTATTTAATTTTGTATTATTTATAAATATTTCTAATTTATTTCTAAGTATTTCCATATCAAAGTTATATTAAAGTCATGACTTTGCACAAATGTACTCTCATGCCCTAGAAAGTGCATCCTTTGGTTGTAGAAATGCCCTGTAAAACTCACTAACATCTGTATATCATTGATTGTGTGTGTGAAGCAGCACTCCGGGAAAAAATGGAAATATAATAAGGTGCATATACCATAAGAAATCTGGAAAGAGTGAGCGGCGGAGCGTTGTGTTGGTGGGGTTAGTTCGTGTCACTTTATATTTTTTCTCGCGATATCTTCTGGACTTCGCAGCTAGTTGAAAACATGGCGGACGACCGCGGACGGAAATGGGACCGGTGTCTTGCTGATACAGCCGTGAAAACAGGTTAATGTCTTTTCATACATGTACTGTTATTGTTTAACGCTTTCACTAAGCATTCAGTAGTATATTACACCTGGTAAATAACCTGCACGACATGGCTGTGCTCCAGTCTAAGTCCTTTTCAACGGGATATTAGTGTGACCATGCCGAATACTGTACTGAGTGTAAAGTGTAAAGTCGTAGGCTAAATGGATACAACTTTACATGTGTTGTTATTTGGGGAGACATTACTACTAAAGAAGACGACATACTGTTTGGATACAGAGTAGTTGGTGTTTTGATGAACAGACTGCACAGAGTTATTGAACAGAGTCACAGGTGGGGTAACAGTATGGGGGGTATAGCTTTTATTCTGTATACTTTCAGAGAGTGATTTTCCTGATTCCCAAGCTGTCTCATCTCGACTCCTTCCCCCCATCATCCATACCTAGAATCAATATATTACAGTTAAATACAAAGAAGCATAACGGTCCCACTCTTAAGTTCTAGCCCTTAAATCTAAAGCATGTCTTGAAGGGCTTTGCAAATGTAAACATACAGGGTATAAAATAACAGAAGCACCTGTTTTGTTGAGACTATTAGAAGCAGATTTAACTGAGACCACATCCTAAGACTGTTTTCCATTGGAAACCTGCTAAACCTATGAGCAGAAAGGACCGTATGATTAGTCTGTTCAGTCTCAGCTCTTTAAACCACTGTCCTCCACTCTCTGTGTATACTGTGTTTTGAAACAGCTGAAGTCACAAATTAGTTGTTCTCATTTACATAATGCTCTTTTACTGTTGTCAGAATTAGCATTAAATGTGATTAAATCCTGTCTTATCGATGTATAGAATAATGACATCAGCGGTGCTGTGTTACAGTGTGATAGTGTCGTACAGCAAATAGCTTTAAGCCAGTGTTGCTGATGGTCTACTGGTGACCAGTGTTCCCTAATTGTTATTGCACTTTTCCTTTTTTGTTTGGCTTAATACAATGTTATGATTTTTCATTGCAACTGATGCACCAGCAGTTCAGGCACCAACTGGAACGTAGAAACAAAATGCCGACTTATAAAATCTGAAGTACCTTCATGGGCTTTGAATAAATTAACCTTGCATCATCAGAAGGTAAAGTAACACATTAGCATGGCGAGAAATGGACAAACACTCTACAACCCTGATCAACAAATAGTCTACATTTGAAATTATATTTGAGATATTTTGCTAAATGTAGCCCATTATCAGCAGGAAAAGAAGAGAACAAACTGACCAGTATTACTACAAGTCTGTCTTCTGTCTGTTGACTTTTTCTTGAAAACAACACAACATTTATTTCAATTTCTATTTAATATTCATAATCTTTATGGTTCCCAACAGATATGTTTGAATTTACTGCCAAAACCATCTGTTAAATAACAACATATATAAGACCATAGTATTAAAATTAATATATGTTTTGTTTGGCTCTGGCCTTCATTCATTTGGTCCAGCACTCAAACACTTGTACTGGAAAACAATTTGTCCCAAAAGACACTTAATGACGTTAACTTCAGCACAATAAATTTGTTTTCTTGCTGGGAGGAAAACATCTGCATTGTGGCATTTCTTTGTGTAGAAAACAGCCAGCTGTGCCAAGGTGTCTGTAATAGCCAGAGAAACACTGTGGCATATGTTCTGCTTAGGGCTTAAAGTTTTTTTGTGTTTTTTTTTTTAGGCTCAACTTTTCATTATCATTCAGGGAGATATTGTTTTGCCTATTTTGTGCAACATTGTGTAAGTGTATTAAGAAAAAAGAATCTATGTGCTTCTGCATCCTCATTTATCCCTTTATGTTGTGTATTAATAAGACTTAAGAGCCTACAGGCATAGTAGCAGTTCTTTGAGGCTGTGCGACATGGTTGAACATCATGTTGTTCTTTTCTAGCATAACCAGGCCTTCAGTATGCTTGCATGCTTACAATGACAATGCTAGCATACTGATGTTTAGCAGGTAAAGTATAAACCATGTTTACTGTCTTAGTTTAACATTTTAGCATGCTGACATTTGCTGTTATCACGAAACACAAAGTAAAGCTAAGGCTGATGGGAATGTCATTAGTTTTTGCAGGTACTACTGCACAAATTTACATTTTGAACTGATGATTGCACTCAATAAAATGCCATGGAATCACCCGAGTCATTACACATTACTGTGAAGGCACCATGAATGCATGTACCAAAGGTGATGGCAATCCATCCGATAGTTGTTAAGATATTGACTAAAACCAGAAATGTCAATCTCATGGTGACACCAGAGGAAAAGTCAGGAGATTAACAAATGAAGCAGGGTTTATCCTATGGGGACCATGAATGTCTGTACAAAATGTGATGGCAATCCATCCAATAGATGTTGAGATATTTCCGTCAAGAGCAAAGTGGTGGGCCGACTAACAAACCGACTGCCAACGTGTCTAAAAACTGGAAATGAAAATAGTTGTAAAACAAGCTGCACATTTAAACAAATATGATTTACGACACTTACTTCACAGTAATGACTGCCACCCAGGCACTAAACTCCAACACACAGAAGAAGCATGAGTTCTACAAAGAAACGAGCATTCACAATCATTTTAAAATTGCAACGTTGTGCAAAAGTTGTGCTGAAGTTATATGACCCAAGTTGTTGGGTTTTTTTTAAAACTAAATTCACAAAATGGCTATGATTGAAAATGAATCTCTTTATTGATGTGATTTCCAGAAAATAAATAATAAATGAATAACAAGACAATTACCAGCTCTGGACTTTATTTTCTGGAAAAAGAAACACTGTGTATTTTCTGGCCTGTGGGTTAAATATTTCATTCTTCAACACAAATGTTTTCCTTATAATCCATCCGCCTTGGAGATGTCCAGACAAAGAGAAAGAATGGCAAAATGAGATGTTGATCTGCCTTCATACTTTGCCAATGCTTTTATACATGTATTAGTGTCAGTGGAAAATCAGAGGCTTCAGAAATTCCCTGGCCTAAGAGCAAAGCCAGACTGAGGTCGCAACAGAAGAAGGACCTCAAATTTAATTGAATCTCTGCATGATGTTGAAATTGATGCGGACAGTGATTTATTGTCGATCTGTACTGATAATGAGGGTGTTCGGGATCTTCCGTGGTCTTGTTTGACATTTGTAAGTTGTGTAATGGAGAACAATTTGAGGGCTCTGGTTCAGGCAAATCGGTCATGCTGCATAGCTCCCTGAATCCAATTAAGAGTCCGAGGGGCTCAAATGGCTGTTTTTATGTGTTTTCTGTGCTGGCTGGCCTGCTGTTGGGTGTGGTGTGGGCTGCAGCGAGGTGAAGTTAAGCGTACAAATACATTCCTCCTCAAGATCCTACTCTGGTCTGAGCACTTTTAACAACTCAGCCAAGTTCTGTGCCACTGACTAACCTTCTGCTTGACCCCACTGGGTCAAGACATCACTTACCTGCATATTTGTGCACTCTTTGACCCATCGCAGCTCCTGCCCTCGACCTCATGGACACTGTCGTCGTTCCTTTTGACTCATTTCCCCCTTGTTGCACCCCTTTTGCTGTTTTCTTTCTTTCTTGGAAGTTCTTGCTTCTTTTTCTCTCCCTCTCTTTTCCTAATGAGCAATGTCTTGCTAACTTGTGGTATTTACCAACTCTTGCATCAAACATAATAGCGGCAACCCACTGACCTCATTACAGCAGATTTACATCTGTGCTAGCCAGTTTTTATACTGGATCAGACATGATCCCATTACCTCAGTACTTAAATCAATTGAATGTGTAGTTTAATAACATCACTCTTCCTTTTTTTCTGTGCTGTCTGCAGTAACTGGCCTTGGTGTGGGCGTTGTGTTCTCCCTCCTTTTCTTTAAACGTAAGTGCTCTTTTCGCAGGTAAATATAGGATTTTTTTTATTTTTTTGTGCTAAGACATTCTTTAGAATGTTTTTCTCCCCCAGGTCGCACTTGGCCTGTCTCATTTGGTTCAGGTTTGGGACTGGGTATGGGATACGCCAACTGCCAGCATGACTTTAGGTCACCATACCTGATTCATGGCCGCATGGTTAAGGTGAGAACAGCAGCTAAGATGTATTGTTTGTTAGAGGTTTTGGACACAGTCACACAACATGCTACATGATTTTTGTGTGTGTTCATTTACAGGACCAATAACGAACGACTAAAGATGAGGAGGATTGTCCATGAAGTTTCGTTTTTTGTGTTGTCCCTGGTGTTTTGCTGCTCATTTCTGTCCTGGCACTAATGTCTGATGAGGTTCACATTGTGTTCATAAAATGGCAGTCGGTGTATATTTAATAAAGTGATTATGGGAAACTGCCTTTCTCTCTCTGTTTTTCTATGTGCATGTTTGAGAAGAATGAAATGTGGTTTGGGGGTGGAAGGTAATTTTGTGTGTTAATGAGCTGGGACTCTCGAACTCCTGCTGTTTTGGAATGAGGGCCAGGTTCAGCATCTGCAGGCCTGTTGGAGAGTGGGAGGAAGAAAAGTTGCACTGAATGATGGAATAAAGAAAATGCAGTTGGTGGAAGACTAATGCTATTGTCGAAAGAGACTGAAAGAGAGAAGTATGCATTTGTCATATACACACTGTATCAACAACCAGTTTTCCTATTTATAGATGTACAGTATGTTTCTCTGAATACCATGAGGAAGTAACCCAGTGTGATCTTCACTTATGCTAGACTTTCTGGTCATGCTCTGTGTTCCTGTTTTACGTTGTGAGAGTTAGTGAGTTTGCTGCGACCGTGACTGGTTTTTGTCACTGGGATTTGAAAAAAGTCTCTTACATCTTGTGTATTCATTGGGCATGTGTCTTTGACAAGATTGTTTTAAGTATGATTGATCACTTACGGGTGGGTTCATGGGCTTGCTAAGAGAGGAGAAGGATTGTTTGTGTGAGTGTGCGCACGGGCACACATTTATCCAGCCCCCTGGTGAAGCAGAATCCATGGAATGCAGAGGAATGCCATTTCTGGACTGGAGCTCGGTCTTATTACAAACAGGTGAGTTCTGCACTTTGCACTCTGAACATAACACATAGTTTACACTTTCACATCAAAGAAAATGCTGGTGCATGCACGCTCTCTCTGTTACACACATGCTCACAGTTTTCTCAAGTCGGAGATTAATCCATGTCACTCGTCCCCTGTCTATTAAAATATTTGTTTGCAAGTGAAGCGTGAAACGGATGGGGGTGCTTATGGACATGAGCCAGCCTGAACACCTGTAAGCAACGCTGCACTGGTAGGATGGAGTGCAGGAATGGGGTGTGTGAGGGAGACCAGTAACACAGCTGAGATCTAATAGGGCAACCAAAAACCACAGGCCTTACCTGTCTGTGCCTGTCTGAAAACTTATCCATGATGAATCAGAAGTGCCAGATTAATAATGCTACTTAATCACATTTCCTCATGTAATGGCTCTAAACTATTCAGTCAGGGTTGGTGAATGTCTGGCATATTATGTAAGATCAGAAATCAGGGCTGCTGCTGATGTTGCCTTAAAAAGCCGATGAACCTGAAATGTAAATAAGCTGGTTTAGAAAAGTACACAACTTTGGGACAATTTTGAGGCCTGTAGTTTACATTTAATTTTGTGCAATTATGTTATTTTCAGGTGGAAATATTGTACTTTTAGCCCCACTACAGTTTACATTGACAACTGTAGTTATGACTTTTTTTTGCAGATAAAGATTGTTGAAACGTAACTCATGAAACATGATGCATAGCTTAGTTTAAATTACCCACAAATAGACCACGTAGACCAGTCAAAACCAGAGGTGGATAAATTATTCAGATCTTAAACTGTCAAACATGTCAAAATCCGGCTGTAAATATGTAATTTCAAAGTTTTATTAGCAAAATGTACGTACCACAAGTAAAAGTACAAATTACGGAAAAATGCCCCCTTGTGATTGTTATACTATTGTATCATTAGATCATTATTATTAGTGATCTATTATTGTTTAAGTAGAATTTTACTGCCGTGGTCAGTTGAGGATGCTTTATGTACTGTTGGTTACTTTAATGTATAACAATGCATCGCATTTTAGAATCTCATATGTTTTGTAGGGATCAATCAATGTGTGTTTACTGATTATTGGTAATCAAGGAAACTGAACAGAATAGAATAACCAGTGATGTAACTAAGTTCACTTTACTCAAGTATGAGTACGACACTTGAGGACAATTTTGAGGTACTTCTATTTCATTTGAGTATTTGTATTTTCTGATACTTTATATTTCCACTCTGCAACATTTTGGAGGCAAATACTGTACTTTTAACTTCATTGTGTTTTTTGGACAATTTTAGTTAGGCCTACTAGTTACTTTGCAGATTCAGATTATTAATACAAATTTAATGCTATTATATATTACTGGTATTATAAAAAACATTTTTAAATTAATTGATTTTGTGGGCATTTGGAATATCGACTCTGATAATTGGCTAAGTGCTGTGTGTCTGTCAAATAAGTTCAGTTAAAAAATACAATACCTCCCCCTTAAATAGTAAGTAGCATATGTAAAGTCACATACAATGAAAATATTTAGCTGAAGTCAAGGTATCTTAAATTTATACTTAAGTGAAGCCTACCTACACAATACCTACAATTATTTGAGATACTTTTTTGCTTCTAATACTTTTGGACTTCTGTTAATGAAACTTTGATATAACCTAACTTAACATTGTGTGTGTGTGTGTGTGTGTGTGTGTGTGTGTGTGTGTGTGTGTGTGTGTGTGTGTGTGTGTGTGTGTG
>JBBPCS010000359.1:4723148-4764783 GCA_037974645.1 Hollardia meadi
ACACACACACACACACACACACACACACACACACACACACACACACACACACACACACACACACACACACAGTGGAGGCAGATACATGTGTCCTATTGTGGTCAACTGCACTTGATCCTCAGTTATCTTTACGGTAAGTGGCAGCTGTGGTATTTACTGAAGCCCCGTCTAATGGACTGGCTGAACCCTTAATGGGTTTCCTCACCACTGCTTGATCCAAATTCCTTGTTGTGTAACTGTTTCCCAAAGTGGGGTCCAGCTTTGTCGTCAGCCTGAGGGGCTTCGGGTGTCCCCATGAGAATGGAGGTCAGATCAGTTTCACTGTTATTCCTCCAGCACAAGATAAAGTACGGGGGAAACGGATGAGATCATTCTTCATACAGTCACACAGATGTTTCATTCTGCCATGCTTAGTATGAGTTTTTATTTTTTCCTCTGAGAGTTTTTTTTTAACATGGGTACCCACTTATTGTATGAAAAAAAGTGTGGTGACCCCTGGACTGGGGAAATTACAGAACAAGAGGAAGTGGAGAAACAGCCAGCACCAAGAAAGCCCCAGTTCTTACAAGTCCAATCAAAGACCAACATCCAGCTAAAGGTGACAATTTATTTCCTGGCTCAGCAGTTGGAGGAGGAGGAGTAATCCGAATTTGAAAGTGAGACAGTTTAGCGGACTGAGAGAGAAGTAATCTGACATAAAAGGAACTAATTGCGCCGTGTAAGTGCGCATGACGCAGATGTTGGCTAAAGAAAAGTTTGGATGAAATGTGAAGTAGCAAAACTTCTGCTGAAGAGGCGACAGAGGTGCATGCAGCACCATGAAGCGGTGACGGGAGACCCCGCGTTGTTTATTTCACCTGCCTGTGCTGTTTCTGATCAAATCCATGTGTGTTTAATGCTGCTCAGGAAGGATGGAGGGCTTTTTACTCCGCTGTTGTCTTCTCTGGGTGACCTTCCAGCGGAGCAACATGCAGAATCACGTACATGCCACAGGTGAGTTAATCTCATAAGCTAATACATAAAATAGAACAGGTACAGGTATATCGCCGAATGAAGCATGAACCGTGCACAGACAGATGACAGGTTCCAATGAAAATATGTGTTACGGTGAAAGTTACCATTTGTGCAATTACAATCACAAAACACTTTCCTTAGACATTGTGAGAGAAGTATTTAAATTGCTGTTTGGTGAGCCAGCGCGCAGCCACATGGTGGCATTAAAGCGAGGCGGGTTAACGATCACTGACATTTTTAATCGTAACAAGCCGGGATCATTTCCACAGGTACACTGGCTCAAACAAGTTGTCACATGGACAATGTGTTGGTGGTGCATTGCATAATTTCATAATTTATAATTCAGGACATGTAATGGGTGTGACGTTTTGTATGGTCACAGTTTAATGATCTAATCAATATTATTGTCTGGAGGCCCTCGTGATCACAATGAGTGTAAATAAACACTCTTATATGATACAGAATGAAAGGTCACTGAAGAGAAATAGATTTTATAGCCATCTCTTCAAATATTATGTCAATAAATACGTGATCGCATACAGTAGCCTAGCCTACATTTATTGCGCAGGCCATACTCAGTACAGATTTTGAAGCACTTATTCTTTACGTGAACATTTAAATTTAATTCTGCTTTACGTTTCCTCTCCACTGCATTTTATAATACTTTTCACTCAACTACATTTATCTGCCAGCTACAGAAACTAAATAGTTGCCAGATTATGATTTTACACAGAAAGCACATGATCACTCTATAAAATATGATGCAGTATGACAGATTAAAATTCCCAACTGTATGTTAAGTAGTTAAATAGCTTCAACTCAGCTAGCTAACATTAAAATGCTACTTACGCATTAATGCATCAGTAATAATAATCAGATAGTGTGCAATGGTGGAAAGTAACTAAGTACAATTACTCAAGTACTGTACTTAAGTACAGTTTTGTGAACTTGCGTATTTCCATTTTCTGCTACTCTCTACTTCTACTCCAATACAATTCAGAGGCAAATATTTATAACTTTAATTACTAGTTACTTTTTGATAATACAAAATATAATCTACAAATAAATTATGATGTAATAATAAAGATGAACATAAAACTTTATTGATACCATAAGGGAAATTCACAAGCTACCCAGCAGTAAAACTATATGAAGTAGTTCAATCCCCCTCAACATTAAAGTGACGAACACATTAATGCATCAATACTTTAATCCAATAATATAGATCCTAATATACATTATTCTGAAATATCTGCGTGATTATTATCCATTTGGTACGTATTACGTATATTTTGATGCTAATACTTAAAAAACAAAAAACATTTAAATGCATGAATTGCAACATTGTACTTTTACACTGTGGTATTGCTTTTACTTAAGTACAAGATCTGAGTGCTTCTTCCACTTCTGATATATTGTAGAACAACATTAGCTGCCAGCTTTTGTCTGCATAATGAGTAGCTACTTTTACTTTTGATCAGTTACATTTTGCCAAATATAGTTCAATACTTTCACTTATTTTACTTTTGAATGCCAGACTTTTACCTTTAATGGATTATTTTAAAAATGCGCTATTTTACTTAGATACTTCTAGCTAGATTCTTCGGGTTGCTACAACTGCAGGTGATGTCAGGTAGAATTAAACTGTAAAATAAGCTAAACTGGACTTAACTTGCTTCTGTGACCTCCTATGGAACAAATGATCAGGCTGTATCCACTGCAACAAGCTATGGACAACGTCATCTTTCCCAAATTATGACACCACTGGAGATATCACAGCCAAGTTGGATTTCAAACAGAGGTTGAGAGATCTTTTTTTTTCTTTTAAAAAGAAGGGTCAAAATGGTTGCAGCAGAGATTTAGATATCACCTCCCTAATAGTGTTGCTTACTTGTTGAGAATTAGAGAGAACATGAGAGATATTCTGTGGAGGTTGAATTGAGGCCGAGGTAAAAAAACAACAACACAAAAATAAACTGGTGCAGATCCTTGCAATACTTGAACTACTGCTGAATTCTCCACATCAGCTCAGTAATGGTAAACTGTTAAACGTTCGTGTCTGATTCTTCTTGAGGAGAAACCTAATAGGCTACTGTTTTTTCTAGGGCAGTGGGAACTTTAGTTAGAGATCCCCCAAAAAAGCCCACATGGAATGTGTGGAATTTTTAATTAATTCGTGGTATCACTTTTCTGCAGGCAATCTGTAAACGTTTAAAAGGCAGCTGAGCCACAAACAGTTTATGTGTAAAATGTTTTAGATGTTCAAGAGTTAAGAAGTAGCCTGTGTTAATTTTGATTCAGCACAGACTGGATAGTCTACCATCTGTCTGTTTGATCTCAGTGCATGTTGATAGTGCACTCTAACTGACTTCACAGGAAGCATTAACATATTTTTCATTCATCTGCGCAGCTCTGCAGTACAACATATGGCCTTGGCACAGCTTGAAACCAATTAAGTGACAGATAACATTCTCAAATCTCTCCCTCACTCGCATGCATATTTCCATGCACTTTTCCTGTGAGGAATGCAAAGATGGAACAATTCCTCTCCATCCCCATCAACGACTCTAATCCAACCATCACCTCTCATCTTTCTGTATCCTTTCTGTTCTGTGCTCTCTGCCTCATTTTCTCCTGTCAGCTCCCCTCTGCCACCATGTATATATACCGGTATATAAATGTCCACTTTGAAGCAACTGCTTTCCTCCTGTAGCATCTCTTCTCTTGTAATCTTTGTTATCTGTGTTTCATCAAGATGTTGGCTGACACCTCTTCGTCTGATTGCACTTTTTTCTCTCATTTCCTCTCTGCCTGTTTATTTTCCTCCTGCTTTTTATTTCTTGCCTCCTTATAAAAGTTTAATGATTATGGACCGTTGCTGCAATAAAATAAAGGGTGTGTTCTGCAGAGGAGCTGCAAATAGAAAAGAGAGAAGTGTGAGCGATATGGAAGGAGTGAGGCATTAAAGCAGATGTGTACATTATCGGAGACTTTGAGTGTCATATAGCACACGCATTTAATCTGGTTCTCGATCCAAATTATTATCACAACTAATGTCAGTAGTCACATGTGAAGGTATAAGATGAATATTTCATGAACTACAGGCCCCCAAATGTAATAAAAGCCACAAGCAATGAACCAAATTATGAGTAAACATTCAGTGGTTTCCATCAGGAACAGATCAGTGAGTCACCAAATGTATTTCTGATCGTTCAGGATGGTGCTTGCAGGTTGAATTGGTTCTTTTCATTGAAAATTATTGCCCTTCGAAGATATTTTGGATGACGAACTGGAGCACAGTTGCTTTGGAGAAATGATGAAAGGTGATGATGGAGAACACAATATTGTGGTCTTTCTGTTGGTGAGACCCCCGTATGTGGGATGTGCTTTCTCTTTTTCTCTCTGCACTGCTTACCAAAAATGTAAATCTCACTTTGGTTTCGTATTATAAATCTACTCTCAATGCAATATTCCCTGACATGTTTTGATAGTGTGCGCAGCACAGCAGATAATTCTCAGGATTTCAGTGTTATGCATGAAATAAGACACCTCATATACCTGTTATTGCCTTTCATTCTTTATATTAATGCTTCCCCAAGGATAGTAATGGCATCTGTGACAATAAGATTAGTCTCGCCTAAGAAACCTTAAATCAGTGTCCCTTTTTTATATTACTGACATATTAATGTGGTCACGATGGGATGACTTATTACTGCCAAGTTAGTATCTTTGAGGATGTAGTGTAGGAACCTAATAAGTCACCAAGTTTTATGGAATTCCATGTTAACCATTAATTTAAAACTTGCCCGTCTGTGCCTTAATTCAATGTCTGAAAAAGGGAAAATTGAAGCTCAACTTTAAAGCTGAACTGTTCACACACAAAAGTGCATTTGGAAAAGTGGTCAGTCATTGTGAAGAGCCATTATTGCCCGACTCGCAATACTATAGTTCGCCTCAGTTCTATGGAACGTTTTAATGTCTTTCAGCTAATTGTTTTGGTTTTCTGGCCCAGAGCTTTACCGTTTAGATTCATCATCCCAGGAGGCAGCCGCAGCACAAACGTCAAGGGCTAACGGTCACAAATGTGCCGGAAACACTAGTGAGGGGTTGGTCCCAGGTGCAGACGCAGGAGGCGGAACAGGTTCAATTTGCTGATTTATTGGACAAAGGCAAACTCGCAGGTCGTTTGGCAGGCGGGGGTCAAAACCAAAAACAGTCCAACAAAAGGCAAAGAAATCCAAAATGAGCAAAGGCAAAAATCCATAATCCAAAACACTAGAGGCCAAAACACGGAGAACACAAGGAAAAGGCATGAAGGAAGGCATACAGGGAACACAATGAACTGGCAGAGACAAAGGGGAACACACAGACTTAAATACACAAGGAAGGAAGGTTAACAAGACACAGGTGACACTAATCAGGGCGGGGCAGACAATCACAGTGGAGGGAAAAGAACAAAGGGAGGAAGTGTAAAGCAGGACAAGACACAAGAGGAGAGAACCTTCAAAATAAAACAGGAAATAACAAGAAACTCCAAACCATAACGCAGGAAGTGACACACTTAAACTGAAACCATGACACAAACATGAAGTTGAACTTTCCAATATGGTTTGTTTGGGTCACAGAAAAGAACAAAATCTACATTGACGTTCATAAATATTGTAGCAGAGGGTTATAATTTGAGCCAATACTTACTAAGATAATAAAATAATCATTTATTCTGCTCATGTCATGTTGTTTTTCTACCTTTCCCAACACAATCTCAGTACAGTGTGTAACTGCTCATCAGGGGGAACTTAAGTTCACTCAGACATTTGCCAAAGGGCACTCAATAAAATAGCTTGTAATATGTTTAATGTGTTATTTTCTCTGTAAAGTTTGAGTATCATGAAAAGCGGTTAGGCTAAGACAATTCATGGTTTATCCTCATTTCTGTGTAATAGTTGCTAAGATACCTAGAAGTATATTTATTTTTTCAGATTATTTTGTTTTCCTAAACTACCTTTGCATTTATTGATTAGACCACAATATTTGTGCTGTGAAATGACCTTGTTTCCTCCTGTTGTGCACAGTGTTAAACTGCTGTGAAGGGGATATTCTCCTCCTGCTGGACTCCTCTGGAAGTGTGTCAAACTACGAGTTCTCGCGCTTGTTGCTCTTCACCGCCGATCTGCTTCGCCCCTTCTCATTGGGCCAAGGGCACGTAAGAGTTGGGTTACTGCAGGTGGGCACAGACCCCAACCTGGAGTTCGGCCTGGAAGTTTACAGTAATCAGGAAAGTCTGCAGAAAGCTCTGCGGAGTGTCAGCCAGCTGCAGGGAGACACCAACACTGTGGCGGCGCTCAGGGTGGCCCTGCGGCTTCTGACGGAGACAGAGGAGGACGTGCCAAAGATACTGCTGTGGCTGACTGATGGTGTGCAGCCTGGAGACGTAGATCAGCTGATGTCAGAGCTGAAGGCGGAGGGAGTTTCTGTGTTCGCTGTGTCTACAGTACATGGCAACTACCAGGTGTTACAACGTGCAGTGACACCACCTCTGGAGTCTCACCTCTACTCTGTGGACATAGATAACATCGATATCATCACAGAGGACCTGAGGGAGGCCATCATTAGTATGTGTGTGTGTGTGTGTGTGTGTGTGTGTGTGTGTGTGTTTGAAATATGAGGTTTAGCACAATGTAAGGAGATGAAGCACTTTCTTCACTCCAGTCTCTAGTTCTCTATCTCACTTTGCCTCTCTATCCCTCTTCCCCTCTTTTCGTCTCATCTTGTCTTATCTACAGAAATCATTCAAGCGGAACGGCTACGCGTGGTTCACTTGATGTCCCACAGTGCTGTACTGCAGTGGCGTCCTCTCCTGAGCGCAGGCAGCGGTTATTATGAACTCCAGTACAACTCTGTGTGGAAAACGGACCCTGAGACCAGACGCATTCTGCCAGGTGACTCTAGCTGGGTAGAGCTGACCAACCTGCACCCTGATACCACCTACACAGCTTCCCTCCGCCCAGAGTCCAACCAGAGGCTGTTTAACACACTCTCTGTTAACTTCACCACTCTTTCTGGTGAGAGGATTTTCCCCTTTAAATATATGGGTTTTTTGAATAATCCTGTAATGACTTGTTTCAGGACAAAAAAGAAAAATGAGAACATTTTCAGAGAGTAAAAAAAAAAAATTTAGAACAAGTTGACAAGACAATCTGAGCACAAAGTTCATTCAGTTGCTTTTACAGAGTTTTCATTAATGTTTTACAATTTTGCTCAGCAGATAGAGTTTTTCCAGTTGCCATGGATTTGTAGATGTTTGACTTTGCATTTTTCTGATAGAAATATATTACATAACTGGAGACCCAGTCATTCAACAGACTGAGTACTTGTCAGAAAGGGTTGATGGTTTCTTCCTAGACAGATATCCATGCCATTAGGGAGCCTTTTAGTGTTTCCTGTCTGCACATGTCTGAGTGTTTTTCAAAAACACACACAACCCCTGACTTGTACAACAGGTGCTGCTGGTAGACATCATCTCACTTGTGTCTCTTGCACCTCCCGCTCCAGATGTTTTAAGCCCCACAGTGGTGTCCGTGTCAGACTCTGGCCCTCGTCAGATCCATGTGAGCTGGGGTCCTCTGCAGCCAGCTCAAGTCCAGAGATATACGGTGGAGTACGGCACCATACCAAGCGGGCACGTCCACACCGTGACTTTACACAGCCAACAGAACTCCACCTTATTGACCGGTCTGGATCCGGGCACCCAGTACCTGGTCACAGTCAGTGCTCTGCATGTGAATGGAAAAGAAAGAGCCATGTCTGTGAGGGCATGCACTAAAGAGGGTAGCTTTTCAGTTTAATGGTTTTATGTCTGTGTTGTATTTGTTCCTCTTTATTGAAAACTGACCTTTAGAGTTCTTTTGTTGAATCATCATTTCAAGCTGTATCAGTTTCCCTTGACCAGGTTGTTTATATTTTTCTTTCTGCAGCAGCTCTGCCTGCCCTGGCGGACCTTCAGCTGACCCCGGGGCAGCGTCAGGATGTGCAGGTAGCGTGGCAGGCCCATCAGGAAGACTTGAAAGGCTACTGGCTGACCTGGGAGCAGGAAAACTCAATCAGCTCCTCCTCAAAGCCCTCCATCGTCTCCGTCTACCTGCTCCGTACCTCTCGTTTAACGCATCTCACACACCTTGCACCAAGCAGTCGAGTGTGTGTGTCTCCGATCTACAGCTCTGGCCGAGGAGACGGGCTATGCTGCACTGCAGAGAGGTCCACAGGTTGGCTGAACTAAATATTAGTTTTTCTCCTATTTCTGCAATTACAATATGTTAATACCGAACAGGTTTGGTTCATTAGAGGAAGTTTAATTTGCTGTTTCTCTGATTCTTCTCTCTAAAAGAGTCCAGTCAGTGGGAGTAACAACCAGAATCTGCAGCAATCAGGCAGCTGGAGCAAAAATATGGGTGAAATCGAGCATTTAAGTGACGGATGCACTAGATACTTTGTGCAGGACTGAATATCATCAGCCTTATCTGTCATCGTTAAATGACCGAGAAGGCTTTATCACATAAGCCCAGCCTTTTGTCCTCACAATGGTTGAACAACTCTGGCATAATTATTCATTTTTTTTCTCCTGCAAATGAAAGTGTCACCAACTCAGCATCATATACCGTACGTACTTGTTTATTTCATTTAGTCGGAGTATGTCGGTAAGTACCATTCACAGTTTGTGTGAGAAACTATTGTTATTTACAGTATTATTTCATTATAATTAACAATCTGTTATGTCAGCCTTCTCTCAATTGTACTGTTACATAATTACAGGTCTAATTACTTGAAATAATTGAAAAAGTATATTCCAAGGTCTTAAAATGTAGTAAATGTAAAATTTTGTCCTGCCTTGTATTTCTCTTACTAGCTGCAGATGTCAATTCAAAATAAAAAATTAATGGTATTACCTGTTACAAATTTTAAATCCTAATACCTGTAAAAAAAAAAAGAAGAAAAAAAAGGCTGCACTCCTTAGCTGAGAAGTGACGATAATGTGAATAGAGTTTCAGTTAAAATGGCTGAAATAAGATAAGCTTGAGGAAAATTACATATTTTAAGTGTTTAAGGTACCAGACCGCACGACATCTTCATTATGAATTGTAGAGCTAAGGCTGAAGCTAATCAAATAGAAATTCAAGTGCCCTGATGAATTGCAACCCGAGAAGCTGAATTACTGTAGCCTGATAATCAGGCTGAATTATATTTCTTTTTCATTTTATTATTCATTTAAATTGCTGGGGCAGCTGTGGCTGTGTAGATTGGGTTGTCTGATCACAGCGTTGGCGGCTCAATCCCACATGTCAAAGTGGCCTTGGGCAAGACACTGAATACCGCCACTGGGGATACAGAAGCTAGTGCAATCCAGATTGTTGGGCCTAAGCCTGAATATGGGGACGGTTGCGTCACGAAGGCAAAGAATGCCTACATCAAACCAAATATGCTTGATAGAAACAGATTATCAGCTGTGGGTCCCCAACAGAAAAAGATTTTTTTAAATGGCTGAAAAAGAGATTCTGTGACGTCAGCATCAATTCAGTTCAATCAGCACAGCATCAATCTACCTTTTCCAGTTTAACATTAGCTTGAAGCTGAAGAAGCTTCAGCTTGATTCATCCTTTGAAACGTATAAAAGCAGCGTTGTACTGTATGTAAATGTATTAATATAACAAAGTTACACACAGCGGTGTCAGTGCAACATTATTTTCCAAAATCCGTTTTGCAGCAACAAACCATAGCGGAGCCAACTAGCTAAGGAAAACAATGGTGTATTAATGCATGCTGGGAAATATTTTGTAATAATTTTTATCACTGACCAAATTTCTGCTTGTTATTAACCACTTGTGGCCTTTCTGGGTTGTTCATTATATCAAAAGTTTCAAATGTTTGGATATTGAAGCTGATTTTGAATGAGTTTATTATTTGCCTGAACAGAAAAGTTTCATCAATTTTTTTCTTGGTTTTACTCAGTGATGGACATTTAGCCATCGCGTGAGATGCCACACCAGCAGCACACAGTAAAATTACAGACAGTCAGTTGCAAAACGCATGGAGGATGTGGTGTTTTGAAAGCTTGAAGATGATTGTTGTATTTGAAGTTATGAGCTCTTTAAATCAGAATGAATTCCACACTGCATCAGCTGCCCGTTTCTGTACAATGCTCATAACTCATTTTATAATAAATGTGTACTGAGAATTTGTATATTTTGAAATTTACTTCTTTTGTATTTATGTACTACTGAATTCATTGCCAGGCTTGTCTGGTAAAATGTTTCTCTGGGCAAATTAAAGAACAAGAAAAAGATTACTTCTATTAAAGATATTTGCACACTGTCCAAAAGTATTTGATTTTAACAATTATAAAAAAATAAATAAAAAACAAACAAACCATTAAAATATATTGTACTCGCTGGTATTCTGGTATTTGGTTGTTTATAGAGCCATCTAGTGGCCGTAATTCAATATTGCAAACAGAGTAAATGGTAAACTTCATACCATCTTCTTTTTATGTGACATTAATGGTTCGTTTAGGATGATTAGAGATGATGTACCGTTATATTTCATTACTTGAACACATCCAAATCCATTAATGAAGCATTTCTCAAATTAAAAAGGGGACAAGGATGGTAATATTTAAGTGTTGTTTTTGATGGAATTTAATGGAAGGACTGAAAAGCACTTGAAGATGTATCATGTTTTAGATTATCTTACAATTACTTACAGTTCCTTTGAATCAACGGACCCACTGATGTCATTCGTCATATTAGCTTAAATATTAGTAAAAACATTACACACACACACATCCATGCGTTGCTTTATTGGCTGATGTCACTGATCTCCACACCCAATTGTGTGTTTTAGTTTAAATACTTAATGTTCAGATAACTCTCACCTTTTCACAATCCTTGTACCAGTTTGGGACAAATGGGGGCGTGTACAGGATATGGCCGCAGGACCTCTCTGACCTCATCATACGTTTGGCTAGATACAGTATGTTCTTATCAATCTTTGAAAGCATATCTAGTCTTAGTGGAAATTTGGCCAAACTTGACTGGTGTTCCTGCTACCTCCGCTGACAAACAAGGGCTTGTTTCTTGTGTTAGTGACCAATTTGATTTGTAGTATGGATTGTGGTTTGTGAATGATCAATGAGAAAAGGAGGGACATCACAACTCCATTTACTGTTATAAAAGCAATTTTGAGGTAAACTGATTTCTTTTACTTGTGTTATTAGGTTTTGATTTTTTTTTTGGTGCCCACTTCTGGCCTGGTGACATAAAGTCAAAACATAAGATTAAAGTGCTATCAATTTATTTGTTTTCCATGTGCTCAATCATGAACATATATGCACACAAACAAAAAGGCTTCCACTTCCCTGAGGATGACGGTCCAACAAATTAAGTTGCAAAGGAAGCAAAAATTCAGGGAAGCTGATAAATCCCCTGTGTTTCATTAACCTGCTCCTCAAGCTCCCCAAAGCATAAAACAAGGTGTTGCTTTTAGCGTTCTGCGGACCTAACAGGGATCGTCTTACCAGATCGAAGCAAAGACACCTCTGCTGTCAATCTGTTGTGATGACACTAGCATCCCCTTCTTGAGTTAGCTGACTACACCTGCAAAGACCAGTGAGGGGATTACACTGGTGCTTAACATGTTGACAGCATGCTGCAGAATGAAAACTGAATTCACCTGATACACATTCAACTGAAGATGGAGTTTAAAGGCTTTAAAGGGGCTCTTAAAACTGCTTTATCGACAAGGCTGTTGGAAAAGGCAATGGATACAATGAACAACCCCACGGAGGAGGATGAAGACCTGGTGGGGATGGGACTTCGTGTCTCTGTGTCCCCTGCACAAACTGCCTTTTACATTATCCTGGTGTTACTGGGAATCCTGGGTAATGCCACTGTGGTCGGGGTGATTGGTACGAGTGTAATAAAGGACCGTGGTGGGGGGCGTAACTCGGACATCATTATCATTAACATGGCACTATCTAACCTGCTGGTGTCTTTGATGAGGAACACACTACTCGTCATCTCAGACATAGGACTCGAGGTATGTGGTCGTTCAGATCAATCATTTTTAAAGATTGGAAATCAGTTACCATTCAGTTAGTTCAAAGGGTATTTGACTTTTTGTTGCACCACCTAGATTAATGGTTGTCAATGCCAAAGTGTAGATTTTAGACAAGGTTTTGTCTGGGACATTTGTGTTTGCCACAACAAACCTAAAGTTTAATAGAGACAAGGTGAACTACAGAAGATGTCAGTGAGGCTGGTGAAAGAGAACTTTTTGTATCTCCAGGAGATAAATGTGAGTATTAGTGAGGAAAAGTTCCAAATTTATGAATACTGTCTCTCCTGTCTGTCTCACCTGTCTCCTTTACAGATGTACTCCTCCAAAGAGTGGTGTCAGTTCCTCATGGGGATCTGGGTGTGGCTACGATCGGTCAACGTGTGGTCAACACTCTTCCTCAGTGCATTCCACCTCCAGACGTTGAGGCGTGTGGCTCCCACTGTCGGGAACCTTCACGGGTCCCGGGGCGCTCCTAAGACCCTACTACTGAGTCTGGTCCTCATCTGGGTTGTCAACTTTATTTACTCCATTCCCGCTCACATCTTTTCCATTAATGGGAATGTCAACAGCACAGAAGTGAGAGTCTGCTGCAGCAGGAGGCTGTATTAGCATAAATTAAAAGTATGAATAAAATGATAGTTATGAGGTTAAAAATAAATAAACATTGCAGACGATGTAATATTAGACAGCTCAAGCAAATCGTAACATAAAGTAAGTAAAACTTTAAAACATTACCTCATCCGCAAACATTTCTGCCTAACTCATGTCAGAATGGCAGTGGTGGCTGCTATAAAACTTACAAAAGCACTGGAACAGTTTATTAAAATTTAAAGAAATGTTTTGTGATGAGGAAATTGCAGGTTTTTGTTTAAGTTCTGTTCAAACAGATCATCGATCAAATTCAACTACTCAAAAGTAGTTGAGCCTTTTTCTAAAGAAAGAATATCTTTCCCTAAATTAAATATGTGTCTATATGTCAGATATGTGTATGTTCCCTCCTCTTTCCTCCATTTGTCTGACTCCTGTATCTTCCTCCTCCTGCCTCAGTCCCTAATGCTGGTGAGTAGCACAACGCGCCCCCTGCTGGGCTGTGTGTGGAACTTTCCCTCCAGCTACAGTGGCCTGGCCTATGCAACCACATCTATGGTGATCCATGAAACAATTCCCATAGTCCTCATGGCCTTTACCAACCTGGGCTCCCTTTACACGCTCTACACCCACGGTAGGATGCGGAGTTCAGTGCAAGACGCACCTGTCATAAAACGGGTGCCTGCTGAGAGACGAGCAGCCAAGGTGAGGAGGAGGAAGGTGATTGAAGCTTTCTGCTTGTAAAGAGTTCAGAAAAGCAGACCCGAACATTCATTTATGTAACTGACAAACATGGACATTGATTGTTTCAGCAACATTTGTATTGCAGCCAAGGTAACCACATTTAATCAAATCTTGATATCTCAGTGGAGTTTCACTTGCCTAATTCTTTTCATGTGTGTTTCTCCAGGTGATTCTGGCTCTCATAATGCTCTTCATCGCATCTTGGGGAACCAGCATTATCTCTGTCAACTATTTCAACTATAACCGAGGCTCCTCAGCTGAGTTTCTTCTGGTCATTGCTCGATTTGCCAACATCATCTTCATTGCCATGTCACCTGCTGTCCTGGCAGTTGGCCACCGGGGGCTGCGTTCCTTCATCAAGTCTCTGCTTGCTCACTGACCCCTGGCTGGGATTACACTCTGCTGAAGCACTGAAGGTGCAGCTCACACAATACTGTGCACAAAGTGCTAAAAAGGTGCTAATTAAGGTGGCACAAATTTGTGTTATTGAATTCAATTCATTATATAGTCAGGGCTGATAGACTGTATGATGTCTTTATATTAGAGTCCGAACAAATGGTCCAAATAAAAATAAATAAAATAGAAATTTACCAAAAATATCAAAATGGTTCATTTCAATTATATTGTAGTTTTCATTAGTTTGCTTGCCAATAAAATGTTCCTTGTAAGTCAAAGGATTGTGTTTGTTACAGTGGTGTTAATGGATCACTTGAAGCTTATAAAGGGTTATCAACAAGATCTACACTTTTATTAAAGTTATTAATTCCCATGGTTTCTGGCTAAGCATTTCATATTTTGTTACCCAACATGTAACTAATAAATAATGTTTCAAATAAATCTCAAGAAGAAATCTTGTAAGGCAGTAGTCTCTGGTCCACAATTTGAAATATCTGGATCTGTTTGTAGATCCTTATAAGAGATTTAAGAGATTTTAATGATCAAACACAGTGTCAAATTGATTTAAATAATGATAAATATAAACATAAACATAAAAGTTCAACTTATGATAACTTAATACTATTTGACCTAATTGGAAACTTTTGAGGATCACGAGCTGAGCTGATTCTGCTACATCTTATAAAATTTTTCCAGTGTGCTAAATTTTTTGGGAAGAGTTTTTCTTTGGCATATAGAGACTGGGTTTGAGCTAGTGGAAAGTTTTCTTATTGTGGGCCTTTACCCATATGGAGACATTGCATGTGATATTGGCTCATACAAATAAAGTTGACTTGACAGCACAAACAAAAGAAAAAGTCCAGGGATTATTAGAATACATCTCAAAAGAAAAATCAAAGAGGCAATGACACAGTGGCTTGGATAAGAATAATTTCAATGATTAAAGAAAATCACTTATTTGTGACTTATTTGTATTCAAACAGATGATGCTTTTTGTGTATAAATTGTATTATTTTTTGCAGTACTTTCGTGTATACTGTATACAGTCACACTTTGCTTTCATCCTTTGTTTGCATTAACTTTCTCCTCCACTTTTATGACCTTCCTCTCTTGTTGAATTATAAAAATGGTTTGTTTTTTCTTCTTTCCTGTAGTCTTTGGGGATCTTTGCCCATCTACAGCGTCCTCACTGCGACATTTAACAAATTTAAACCTCCCCAGTATCATACTCATGATTCTTCGCCTTAGCTTCCCGTGTCCCAGGGCCACTACCATGGGACTGAATCCTACAAACAGCGAGGCAGAAAAGTGGGCCACCGTCAGCAGCCCTTCAGCGTGGTGTCCCCCATCATGGTTGTAATATGTCACTGCAGCAACCTGTAGCGCCCAGCAGACCACAAAAAGCGACACCAGCGACATGATTACATGAGCTGCTTTGCGTTCAGTGGACACATGTTTGTCCAACTCCCCGTGGGTTCCTCCAGAGTCTCCTCCACCTGCGGTAACAGCTCGGATGTGCTTTGCTAGGGCATGAAGTGTGGCCAGGTTGGTGCAAACCATCAACACCAGTGGCAACACCTCATTAAGTGCCAGCGAGGTGGAGGCGAAGGCCGAGCCCTGCTGGATGGAGGGGAACTCCCAGACACAGCCCAACAGAGGCCTGGTGGTGCAGCTGATCACCATCAGCTCCACAGTGGCGTTGCCGTGAACATGAGTACTATATATCAGAGCTGGAATTGAGAAGGCCAGGTTTGCCCCCCACACCAGCCCCAGAACAATCCAAACCCGCCGCCTCTCCTTCTGCTGTGCACGAGGTCCAAAGGACATATGCTGTCGTCTCAGGGTGGTGCAGTGGAAGACGCTGAGGGCGAGAGTCACCCAACAGCCCACAGCTCGCCACCACACCCATAGCAGCATGAAGACTCTGCACCAGCCTGGGGATAGAGACACATCCAAGCCCAGGTCTGACACAAAGATGGGCACAGTGCGGAAAAGTGAGGTCAGCAGGTTGGCGAGTGACAGGTGCACCAGAATAGTGTCAGAGGGAGGGAGTCTCCGAGACGGACTCTCAATGGCTGACTGAAACACCTGAGAGTAAAAGCAAGACAGACTAAGAACAATCCAGAACATTCAGCTCAATTAACAAACAGAACACTCTATATCATCTCACCACATGGATGACCGAGATGTTTCCCAGGATGCCAGAAAAAACCAGGAGCCCAAACAAAATAGCGTCTACAGTGAGGACCTCTGACATGGCATCATCCTCTGCATGGCGACATAGTTTGCTTTCTTTTTCTGACACTTCAAATGCCTCCCTCCAACTGCTGATGGTTCTCACGGTGTTTTATAGAGGCACACACAGGCAAACAAATAGATTTGTCACACTTGAGCTTCCATATTTGCTGACCAGGCTCAAGGTCAATTTAGTCTGATATGTTGATGCTGTGAGTGTACATGCAACGGCAGGCATTTTACACGATTTCCTTGCGCATCAGAGATCAACTGCAGTGCTGTCTCTTGACCTGAATGATCACATCAACAGGTGTGGGCCATTGTTATTCAATTATTCACATTAATTATCACTTAACTCCGCTATGTTAGTACATGTTGTGAAGACCAGCAGTCTACTCGTTTAGAAATAGACAGCTTTCCTACCCCTCGTGTTTCCAAGTGGTATTGTTGGAGGCGCTGCGGTTGCAAAGATCATGTCTTTAGCTTGTTGTCTTTAGATGTTGCATGAGCAACCTGACTTCTGCTAGCAGCCTGGCTGCTGTCCAACACAAAAGAAACTTTAAGAATTCCAATTGGACCTAGAAACTTTGGTCTTGGTGCTATGATAAAGGAAGAGTTAACATCCAGTTGTAGTAATAAGTAGGCTGGTGTTTTTACTTACTGATCTAATAGAAAGAATGTTGGTTTTGAACCCTTTCAAGTCTCGGTGGTAAGGGGAAACACATATAAACGGGGGTACATATTTTACACAACAACACACACAGTGCTTTCCATTAACAATACCCGTCTATTCGCTCTTGTTTTACCTCGGTTTCTGTCAGTTTCCTTCTTTGCTTTCTTGCCTTCTCCATCAGCGGGGTTATTTGTCTTTTGCAAGATAGAGTTTCCACAGTTCTTCCATTTGTTCCACTGTTACCTGGGGATAGCAACCAAGGAGGAAAAAAATGCCTTTTTCTGCTTTGGTTCTACAATGGCTGACATGCCGCCTTGATGCTGTAAATTGAACCTTCATGCATGAATAGCATAGAGAAAGTGAGGCTCACAGGGAGCCAATCTAAACAACACAGATTCTGTCATTACACTGTGCAATATATATTTACTTTATAATGATAAGTTAAAGCAAAAAATGTGTTTTTTGCCTCTTTAATGTCCATGGCTTAGCTCAATATTTAGCTAGTATGAGACCATCAAATATACCATTAACTGCAGATCACACAATTTTTAACAATTACCCTACATGACCTCTAAGGGACAGTCAGTTCCACTGATGCAGCATTTTTTGTCCTATTAGTCAGCCATTTATACTCCCATGATACCATTTGTTTACTGGGCTGTTTCTCTCTCCAGGGAGAGGCAATTATTATTGCTTAGAATAATATCAAATAAGCATTGCTTAATTAAATGCATTGTGGAGAACAATGATGCATCTTGATCATACTTTTTTTTAAACTGTGCTTGAGATTTTTTATTATAGTGAGATTTTTCTTCTCTTCAGAGACCCTCATGTCACAAAAAAACAAAAACACCACAAACAAACACAAATTTCAAACATGATAAACCTTATAATAACTGCAGGGATTGGTTGACTTCATAATTAAGTATTCATGCGTTGCTTTAATTTGATCTCTACCCTTTCTACATAAACAACACATTTACTCAAGTAAGCTTAGGCCGGGACAAATAGGCAACAACAACTTTCTGTATTTTAATAGTCTTGAATGCACCTGAGGTGAGGAGAAAGTGGAGAACAAAAGGTGTGTTTCTTTGTCCTGTCAGTTGCTGCTATTTGCAAAAAAGAAAACCACAAGGTTTTATAAAGCATCAAACACTGTGAGGTGTAATTCTTCCTGCAAGACTCATCGAACGCCAAGCACCAAAAAGTGAGAGCAGAGAGGCTTCAGATGCAACCTGGCAAATTATACCGAAAGAGACCAAAGGTGGATTCTTTGATAGTGCAACTTTACCAATCTGGAGTAATAGTCCTGATCAGAAAATGACATGGCGCCAAATTTAAACATTTCAGTAGGTCATGTTTGTTTGTTTTTTATTACCTGTTTTTCAATATTGAAACAGAATTTCAAGTTTGATCTGAATCAACCCTGATTCTGTTGATTTTTCCATGTTTAATCAATAACCAAACCAAAGACCAAAATTGATGATTATTGATTACAATTGAATTCAACATTTTTACTTGGGATCTTAGCAACATTATTTTAAACTCATTTGGGCATTTTGAGTGTTGCTGTAGATGTTGTTTGCACAGGTAGCCCTAACACCGGCTCTGATCTTGTTTGTGCTCTGCTCGGATGTGGGGTACCTGCAGGTGTGCAGCGCAGGTGGGATGCAGGTCGGTTAAAATCCTCCATCCGCCAGTGTTGTCAGGACTCTTTTCTTTGTCTCCGTTATTGACATACACCTGAAGCACTGTGTGTGGGATGATGACTCACATAGCGACTACTGATGACTACAAATATTTTGTGCACGCACCCACGCTCCCAAGCAGTCCGCGGCGCGCGCTTCTCCACATGAACTCTCACACAACGGGCATCAAAAGCCTTTACGTCGAGCCAGACAGGAAGAAGAAAGAAAGATCTGGTGGCACGATAACCGGGTCCTCACGTCCCATCCAAACAAGTAAGTGATTTTTTATAAGTGCATGTGAACCTGTGCCACCAATTAGGCTTTATTAACGCAACCCCACATGTTTATCCTATGCAGGGTTATACTGGAATCTCTTCCTGGCTGCATGCCCCCATGATTAAATGTTATTTCTGCCGCAGATGCATAGGCTACCCACTTCTCTCGTCCATGGACGCGCTACCCTGTTTCACACGGTTTTCGTCCGTGCGCACTGAGGCAGAGCTGATCGTATGGCAGACAGCAGCCCGCCTTGTATCATCGCCCATATGATCCACTGTGAGAGAAAATAATTCGACGACAGGAGGTGAGATGAAAAGCCAACAACGGCCATCACTGCTCGCCTTGTCGGCACTGCTGCTCTGCACGTTGCACCAGACAGCTGGGTCCGGCAGATCTCATCGCAGCAGCTCAGCATCAGCAACATCATCCCCATCAGATGAGAGAGTCGGGAAGAATTTGGGAACGCCCCAAAACTGGCTAAAAGAGACTAACTTCAGTTCTAACTATGGCAAGCACGGCCACGAAAGTAGGCCATCATCACCAAAGCTTAAAGAGGTAACAGGCCAAGCGAACAGCTTCTCTCCAAACACCAGCAGAGGCGATATTTCTACTGTGATATATGGAAGATCTGGCAGGGCACCAAGCTGGAGCCCAGAGGAAGGGGTGTCACCGCTGTGTGCCTACAGAGTGATAGAGGGAGGCATTGGGGGGCAGCTGTGTTTTCGACACACACTGCCTGGCTACAAGTGTCAGGAGGGAGACTGCAGGACAGTGGTGTCTTTAGGTATTCTGGTGGCAAATATTCTTATCAATGGCAGTGTACTGTTACAGTGGAACCACGAGGGAGAATACACAATGAGCGGGCGAGATGTTAAGACAAAAGAGACTGCAGCCAGTCAGACCAGAAGTGGGAATCCTGGGACAAATTTAACAAGAGAGGACACTCTAAGATCAGACACTATTGGTGGCCGGCGCCACAGACACAGAGGCTATGAGTTGAGCTGCTGGTGGAATGGAAGCTATACTCAGTTTGAGTGTGCTGGTGTCCATCTTGGATCTGGCTGCAGAGACTTTCTCCTGACTGAGCTGCATGAGAACATCCCCTACCGCATCTGCCTGCGCTCCCTGGCCCGCTCCGCTCCGCCTCAGAGAGCAGATCAGCGGAACTGTGTGGAGTTTACGCTGCCACCGTCTGGGATGCAGGACATTGTGATTGCCATGACAACAGTGGGGGGAGCCATTTGCGTGATGCTGGTCATCATTTGCTTGCTGGTGGCATATATCACAGAAAACATCATGAGCCCCACGACACAGCACACATACTCCTACCGCACTCACTCGCATCACTGATGCTCAACAATTTAACATCCACGATGACCATATCTAATCATAGTCACTCCTTAATCATCAATCAATAATACTTATTTTTCAATCAGCCACATAATATACACATCTTGTTATGACTGAATTGAAGCACAATCTACTGTGGCTCTGCAAATAACATGCCTTGTCAACCTCTGCAACGATGCACTGAACCAAAAGTACCGTTAACGTACATTTACTATAATACAGTAGTTTACTGTGTTATGTTTTTGTTCAAGGCTGTCTGTGACTGAGTCAATCTGTATGCTGGCAGCATTTATAGAGCAATACAATTAATGACATGCTTTGAGTACATCAGGAAGAGCCGTTACTTGCTAAATGTGCAGCCTGTGAAAGTGTGCAGACTTGTCTTGTTTTTGCTAGTGACACAGGAAAATAAAACTGAACTGAATGAATTTTTTTCCTCTTAACTAAGTCACCCCACCATCTAGTTTTGCTTTAAACTCTGCATACAATATGTATTTGTACCATTTTGTAAAGGGCAATCCAATCTGTTGTCAAATCTCCAATTACTGTGGCAAACATCTTGAGTTAGAATGCCTTGATGTCCTGCTGCAAGTGAATAAATCATGATGAGGACATTTGTATACTTTACAGCTGTCCTTATTTTTGTCCTGGTGTGAGAGTGTGCATGAGTTAGTTTTCACACCCCCAACAATTTACCAACAACAGACATAAATTTAAAATACCTGTATAAACACAAATCCATGCTAAGTGTCTGATAGGGCTTGATCCCATTAGTAAGCTGTTTTGTTTGTCTTTCTGGAAGGAGTTTATCCTAAAAAAAAAAAAAAAAAGACCAGATCAGGAATGGGAGATATGCACCCCCAACTTAAAACCAGAGTGCAATTCCTCATAAGCCTACACAAACTCGGCCAATAAAGATGATTCTGATATTGCATTATTGACAAAAAAAGACATTGTTTGGTAAATTAGACACGTTAAAGTAGTTCCTCCTGTTGGATACTAATGCAAGGGAAAAGTAGATCACCAAATACGCCATACAGGTATCTATATATGTGTACAACACTGTAAACAAGGTGTCTACTTATATATAAGATTTTTAGGTTATTTTTTGTATTTTCAATATTGTCACTCAAGTTTATTTTAGTAGCATTGTCCGTAGGCTGTTTTAATTTTGAAAAATGTCCTCGCCGTTCACATGGCCACTTTTACGGGACTAAAAATGTGGCTTTCAAGGAAAATCAAATTTTTCACTACGTGTTTTTTTCAACGTCACGTCGACGTCGCCACATTTCTCGGCACGGTGAGGAGGAAACCCCGCCCCCAACTTACGTCACTCGATAAAACCGAATTCAACCCCGATTCGACCAGAGGGGCTCCGCCATTTTAACTTCCTGCTCCAGTAGAAGACGAGCCAATCACACAGTATTTGAAAACGCAACGTTTCGTTACTTAGCGTACCATCGGGGTTTTGTCTTGTTTGTTTTTTCTCACAGGGCTCAAACTAACAACATTATTGCTTTCTGACAGCGTGTATCGGTTAGTTTCGTCCGGAGAGTCGCGATGCCGAGCCACCCGCTGCGTGTAGCGGTTGTGTGCTCGAGCAACCAGAACCGCAGTATGGAAGCGCACAATATCCTCAGGTAAAGATGAGCCGCCGGGAGGAGAAGAACATGGAAACGGCCAAGAAGTGAACGAAATGTGTGCGGTTTTGTTTTGCGTTTTCTGAGCCGTTCCCGAGCCATGCCGACACGGTGACTTGACAGTCCGCCGGGCCTGGGCGCAGTTAACAATGGACTCGTTCCTACACTGAACTTACGGTGTAGCCTACTTTAAACACTGGTTTCTAACTAGGTTTCAGGTTTGCGGTTGATTTTAAAGTAAACGCCCGACTAGAATTGTTTGCTTTTAAACGGAATCAGGGCGTTTAATACTGGCCTAGTGGTTAAGTAGCCCCCCCCCTCACATATGTTGACAAGAGCGCCCCCCTGTAGGGAAAATTCCGGAAGAGCGCAAGTGCAGCTGTGCAACACCGGGTGGTTCACTTGGCTCTGATCAGTCCCCTCACTCATACAACATGTAGACATTTTGGGTTTTGATCTATTCGTTTTTAGACCAAAAGTCACGTAGTCTCAGTTCTTAATGGCTCTTCTTTTATAACTGGAAAGCAGTGCACCTCTGACTGTCAGTAGTGTGGTCAGCTGAAATTTGGGAAAAGAAATCCCTCAAGAATTTTATTTTAAAATCAGCTAAGCTGTTAAACATTAAACATTCGGTTTAGACCTTGTGTGTAAAGAGAAAATGTGAAACGCTGACTTCACAGGGTACTTTGCACTTCAGGCTTGGAAAGACTGATTACTAGTTCTTGCTTGTACGCAATGTTTATGTAATGTTTTTTTGTGTGTGTCTATTGTTGCCAGAAATGTTATGTAATTAACTGTCTTGTTCCTTTTCGTCCTTGCAGCAAACGTGGATTTGATGTGCGATCATTTGGGACGGGGTCTCATGTGAAGCTACCCGGTCCTGCCCCGGATAAGCCAAATGTGTATGACTTCAAAACAACATATGTACAGATGTACAACGACTTGGTCCGCAAGGACAAGGAACTGTATCCGCTTCTCACTCACTTTTACATGCGCGCGCGCACACACACACACACATATACTGTATAATGGAAGTCAGATAAGTAAACATGGCCCATGTCCATGCATCTTGTTTAGATATGAATTTTTGTCGGAGTTCATGAAAGCGTGATGGCATTTGAACGGCACAGCAGATGGGACTGCATCGATGGGTAAATCACATGCAGGGATTTTAAAGTGACACAAATGTTTTATTAAACCTTTAGAATACAGGGGGTGGAAAACACCTTGCAATACAACCGCTGTAAAGCAGTAAGTGCAATTTGGTGAAGATCATAAAGTTAAGATTTAGCTGAGAACGTCAGATTTAAGTCTATACTCTCTAGCTTATGTTGAGTGTCTGTGTTAGTTAGGGACTCCATACGACCGCTGTGGTTCCGCAATTTCCCTGTATTTTCAAGATGTGTCTTTCACAACAGATTTTTTTTTTTTTGCAGTTCAAGTAACACCAGCAAGTTGGACAGAAAACATTTTGTCTTGTTTCTGGTATTCAACCTAATCTGAACTACTTGTCTTTTGTAGATTATTGCTGTATTGTTGACTGGATCGCCCGTGCATCAGTAATAAATACTGTAAAACTTGGTAAGGGGGAAAAGTATGTAGAAAACGATTACAAGAAATCTCCATTAGCAAAGAAAAACAGTATTTAGTAGTAAATGAACAAAAAACAGGTAAGGGCTGTTTACCCATAGATAGAATGTACATTAAAACTAATGGAATAGTTAATCCTGTTCAAAGATTTGTAAAAGCTTCATGAGACCCACCTTACGTTTTGATTAAGAAACTGATAAGTGAGATTTACAAAAGCCTGTCATTGGAGCTGGAACAGAAAAAACATCAATAGTGAGTAATTTTTATTACATTGTCTTTATGCATAGAAGAACTGTCTCAGACACTTTGATTTCATCAATGATGATGGCAGTTACTGCTCCTGTCAATAAGTACTAACTGGTGTTCATTGATGTAGTTTAAATAATCCATGTCTCTACTATCAGTTGGTAATCTAATGTTAAACCTGCCCACTTTGGCTTCTGTTCTTTCTGGAATATCTCTTTTTTTCCCCACATTAAAAAAAAATTTTTTTTTTTAAAATTGTCATGTATGTAGGACTGTTCCTGCAGCTAAGAAAGTAATTTTTAAGTTATTCTGGTTAAATGGGCATCTTGAGTGAAAAAATATGGTTTAAAGTAGGAGAGATTTGCTTCAACAGATTTGTACTTGCTTACGTGTAATGCTCGTGGTTTCACTGTATTGCAGGTGCAAACGAGCTTATTTGCAAAACCACAAATGCCCTTCTTAATCAAGAGAACCCAACACCAGGTTGGTATTCCCTGGAGTGCTCAAAAAACCCCAACCAAAGTTAGGAAAATTAGAGGAAAAAAAAATGCTGATATAGCTTTTTGCAGATGAACTCCTCGAATTTTGCGAACCCCAGAGGTCAAATCTGTTGTCCTGCATGTCGAAGGTGATGTGTTACAAAATGTAACCGAGCTGTCACATAAATCCCAATGTACTGTGAGTGGAAGATGTACTAACTGCGTCTTATAAAACTCAAATATTTGCTGTATTCCTGCGACTTGGCATGGATTTCTTGAAAATATAGTCAGCTAATACAGACAATTCACTGTAGTGGTTGGTGTTTTTTTTTAAATTATTTTATTATATATATATATATATATGTCTTGTAGGATGGCCATGTAGTTATAGAGCAACATAGACGTTGGCTACATTTTTTAAGTAGGGAGTACGGTCATAGCATTTGTTTTAACGACAACAAAAATAACTTCATAATATTTGAACTTGGAATGGATTTCACATTTTCCTGATATTGTTCTGAAATGCCATTCTTCTATTTACCTTGTGTGTGTTCTTTTCTTTTCAACCGACCTCTAATGGATGGTAGACACCACTAGAGGGTGCTGCAGTTTGTCTTCAAAGACTTACTGACACTAATCAGATGTGTACCCCACACATAGTCTCATCCATATAAATAAATGTATAAATTTCACACAGGCTTACTGGGTGTTGGCAGACTCCCCCCCCCATGTTCTGTTAATTGAAATTCTGTCTCTCGCAGACTGATGAATGTGTTGTATTTCATTGAAATGGTTTTGTCGCTCCTGCTTTGTTCCTTGACCTCCCCACTCTTCAGATACACACAGAATGGTATCCTGCACATGCTGGACCGCAACAAGCGCATCAAATCAAAACCAGAGCGCTTTCAAAACTGCAAGGATAAGTTTGACCTGGTCATCACCTGCGAAGAAAGAGTCTATGACCAAGTGCTGGAGGGTGAGGCTTCTCATGAGAAATGTCTTATCACTGAAGGGATAAAGTTGGTCATTCAGAGCCCCCCCCCCCCTGCAAGGACGCTGCTTTGATAATAATATTTGTGGACACACATAATCACATTTCTACTCATTGTACACCCAAGTTTTTACTACTTCTAATTGTGTGGCACTAACCCTTTCATCTCTTGTTGCTCCCCAGATCTGAATTCAAGAGAGCAGGAGACTCTACAGCCTGTCCATGTCATCAATGTAGATATTCAGGATAACCACGAGGAAGCCACGCTGGGCGCCTTCCTTATCTGTGAGCTGTGTCAATGTGTGAGTGTCTCCTACCAAGGTTTCTTAAATGCTGTTGCACAGGCATACTGTTGGTAGACTGTAGACAGACACTCTTTTTAAGTTATTTATGACATTTGAATTCTGATAATGGATATTGCAGTAAATCTATATACTTAATAAATAAAATGTCTTTAAGTGTAAAGAATCTGCCATCAAGTATATTCCTAAAAGAAGAAATACAGTGGTCACCTAATGAAAATTCTACCAAGCTACCAGTGCTGTAAATTCACAAGTGGTGTACCGAAATGGATCTGAATTCATTGGTGCAAACTGAGCTGTGCTTGTGCAGACTGTGTTTACACTGTGTTTAATGTGCTTCCACCTCCACCCCTGCAGATCCAGCACACAGACGACATGGAGAATGAAATTGATGAGCTCCTACAAGAATTCGAGGAGAAGAGCAGCAGGCCTTTTCTTCACACTGTCTGTTTCTACTGATACACAATAGAAATTTGCAATAAATGTAGACCCAAATTACAAGCAATCAAACAACAGTACATGGACACACATACACACACACACACACTTCATACTCCTCAATCATCTACAACACAGCATGCATACACATTGTGTGCCTGCACAGCCATACACACACCTACACAGCTTTGGGTTAGGACCTCAGCAATGGCTGCCCTTGGACATATTGATGATGGGTTTTTTCCTCTACGTAGAGGATGGACTCGCTGCTCTCGTTCTGCCTTTATCTCTCCGGCTCAAGGTCAGGCCGAGGTCCTCGTCCATCCCAGTCCAGTGAAATCACTCAACCATGTCTCCTCAGGGAGAGCCATAACACCCACACCCCTGACTCAAGAACTCCTTTTACAAATCCCTGATTTTTGTTCAGTACAGCATATCAATGCTGATTTTTATTTTCTTTCTCCTCCAGATAATATATAATTGTCATTCATTTAAGCATATATGTCAGATTTTTATTTCTCATCTGGGACTGTGTAAATGTAGAGGAAAATGAAATTGAAATGAATGTGTGTTTTTGTGCGACCATGTGTTGTAGATCAGGATTAAGTTAAAGTGGGTGGGCTAGTAATGAACAAGCAGACCATGAGGATCTCCTCCAAATTGTTTCCAATATAATGTGTTGATTCATATTTAAACTTGGATATGCTATTTTTCAGGGCATAGTATTTTTTTTTTTTTTTTTTTGTAAATCTTAAATAATTGAAGCAATGTAATTATTTGCAAACTGCGAGCTCAGCTCAGAGTGCCTGATTTTTCTGTAGAATCCACTAAAAGAAACCTCTCTAAGAAATATGTCATGACTCTTTATTTGCTTTGTGATAATTAGTTAATGGTGGTTTCATGAAAGAGCATTAATGTAAGATTGAAAATGTGTAGGCGTTACACTAAACTGTTACCATTCAGTTAATGATCACGATCAAGCTCCCAATAAGAGTTGTCAGAAGGACCTGGCTCTTTTAAACTTTGATTTAAATGTTATAGACAAACAAGGACATATCGTGTGATCATTTAAAATTACTCCAACATATGAATTTTAGGGTAAGGCAAAAATATTTAAACCATGTCGTAAATTTGGCTTTCCTTAAACAGTAATTAATGCTACAGCCCTTCTCTGTTTTGCAGTTTAATGAGAGAAATCTTGTGTAAATAAAGCTGTAAACCTGGGTGCAGCATAATAGCAGTAGGCTAATTGTTTATTTAAATAGGCTTACTGGTGTAGGATGGAGTCTGTCTTAAATACTGTTTAAATCATTGACTGTATTTAGAACTCTCTTAAGGAGACCTGGCCCAAAGTGATCTAGATGTGAAAAATTTAGTGAAATCTCCCTGTATTGCATTTTCACAAATAGAATAGAGATTTCACAAATCTGAAACTGTGTTTTAAAGAGTCTGTTGCTTCTCTGGGATAATCTAGTCCAGATTTGACAAGTCCAGGTATAGTGGCTTTTAAAAGAGACCCTGGTCCAATTTGATTTCGATGTGTAAAACGCAGTGAAATCTCCCTTTAATGCATTTTCACAAATAGAATAAAAGTTTTACAAATTTAAAAATGAGTCTCAGACAGCAGTGATTCATTATCTAATATTTAACTACGCTTTCGCAACAGTAAGAGGGACCTGCCTCCCAGCATTGTAAATTAATTTTCCCTTAACTGCCGAAGCGGAAGCCAACTTTAGCGTCGTACCGCATCCGGCTTGTGAGATGCGTCTCTTCCGTCGCCATTTTGCGGCGGGGTTCGTTCAGATAGTACAAACACCTTAGGAAGAAAATGCCAGATTTCTGCGCTGCTGTTGGATGTTCTAGTCAAAGAAACGCCAAAACCAGGGAAAATGGAATAACATTTCACAGGTACGAAGTTGTTTTACAATATTTTACTGTTACGAACGTGTTGAAATAATTATAGTCCTATCACAAGAAGTTTTCTCTATTTTAAGCTAACGTGGTTAAGGCTCTTGATATTGTGCTAACGTACGGTAACGTTACGTCATGTAAACAAAGTAAAAGATGAGCATTTTATTAAAGTAGTTTAAAAAGTGAGATGCTGATATTGACATACCAACCAGCTATCCGCTTCATGTGTTATTATGTTAGTCAGAAACTATCTATTATAAAGTGTAAACTGGCGCTTAGATACGAGTTAAATACTGAAAAAACCTATTTATCAGTCATCATCAATCTTTTTTTTAATAGATTTATATGACAGAGCTAAATTGGTATTGTCCATCTCGTATAAACACGCAGTCGTAAGTCATTTCCCTGGTTGTTTTATTTTCACTTGTACAAAACTGTAACATGATTTTATCTAAATGTGTAACTGTTCCTCTGCTGACTCATGAATATTTCACTAAAAATGTAATTAATAACAGAATTGTGGAGCCTGCTACAAATTTACCTAATCTTTTAACTTTGGTATTTGTTGCTATTGTAGTTGTTTATTAAATAAGCCTTCATTTATTTCCAAATTATAAGTGAAATTATATCATGGAAGCAACTTTGTCAGAAATGTCAGAAAGAAGAATACATTTATAAAGTAATTGTATATGGTAAGTTCATCTTAAATATTATTTAACTATTTTGGTATGAGAAAGTGCATTTTTAATTTAACAAAGTATCCTGTATCATAATGATGACATGATGCTAGCAGTAATTCAATACTAGATACCTCTTTTGATTCACTCAACAGTGCTGTTACAGAAAATGTCATTGAACACATACAAACACATTTTGTAATAATATCTCTGTCTTGTATTGAACATTTAACTGTAGAGCCGTTTTTTTTGGTATAGAAAAATTATTAATACTTTTGACAACCTTAGTATCTATATATGTGTAGAGTAACTGCCATGATACTAAAGTAAAGCTAACTTCTGTCAGGTAAAGAAAAAAGATGACAATTTCTGTATTAAAGTAAGATAATTGAATATGATGCTGATATTAATTATTAGCTATGTCACTAACTATTATTGTGTGAAGTAGTCTGAAATGATCTACTTTAAAGTGTTCGTGTCAACTGTTACATGGCACTAAGGTGGCATACAGTAACTTGTTTTGACTTATTTTGTGTATAGGTTCCCAAAAGATAAAGTTAAAAGACGGGCATGGACGGTAGCACTGAGGAGAAGGGAATATAAGCCAAATGATCGCTCCGTCATCTGCAGTTGTCACTTCAAGTTAGAAGACTTTGACATGACTGGACAGACAACTCGTTTAAAGGAAGGAGTGATCCCGTCAATTTTTGCATTTTCTGACCGTCTGACCACCAAAGTTAGTGTCATTGGTAAATTGTTTCTATATCAGTAATGACAGTTTTTAATATACAATCTTCATCACCTACAAATGAATGTAAAAATAAAAATAGACTGTTAGAAATTGTACATATTAGCTTAATTTTGTCTGCAGGTGCCCAAACCCAGGACAACCAAGACCTCGCTAAAGGCTGCTACACCAAACCCAGTTGTTCACATTCAGCTGACAAGAGACCTTGAGGAGTCAACATCAGTGAGTGAAACAATTGTTTTTTATAGGTCTTTGCAGGATGCTAAGCTTATACTGTAAGCGAGGAGAGCCATTTTAAGTTAAAATTAATATTTTTCAGGATCACCAGTATGCCCTTGACCCAGTTCAAGTAAAAAAAAAGTTGACTGAGGCTCAGGAGAGGGTGGAGGAATTGCAACGGGAATTAAGAAATGCCAAGGATCGGGAAAGACGACTTAAGAAGACAGTGAAATTCCTGATAGAGGAATTACAACACAAAAATATGCTAACAAAGGAACTGCAGCAGGAACTTGACTTCTACTCTGGTTGGTTGAATTGCACAGCTTCCTTTTACGCCATGTGTAATGTTGTGATGGTTGAAATTAATGTTTTATCACACAATTTTAGATTGCAGTCTCACCGCTGTTCTAAATTTTTTACTGAAATACTACAGTTGATACAATTTGATTGATTTCATTCTTTTAGAAATCAACCTAATTGAGCCTCAATCTAATAATGTTTATTCCAAAATTTTAATATCATGTTTATGCTGGTATCATCATTAATGTATATTTTGTTTTGCCAAACTTTTCAGATGTTCCAGTTTAATTATTCAAGCAGCACCAGCCCTTCACTCTGCCCATGGAATTTTCTATAACACTACATTTTCAAGTACTTGTACTTTCAAGTACAAGTACAACTTGAGAGAAACAATGACAATACCACTCCCACAGCCTCACACTCTTCAAAGTAAATTTAAAGAAAAAGAATTGTAAGTATGTGTTGTGGCGTTTGTCCACACTATTTGTTTTACCTCAAGCAAGTGTTTGCAGACTGTGGATGGCGAGTCTGGACTAAACACATCACTTTAACAGCAACGGTAAAACAAGAAAAAAAGAAGATCCTCCCAGATTTTGGTGTCTTATGGTGGATGCCATGGCGATCAAGAGGCATGTTCAGAATGTCCCTTACACACAAACAATGACAGGTTCGGTGCATCTTGGAAGATGACATTGATGTGTGCTCTTGTGTTTATGGTTGTTTGACTGTACGGCCACTGGAAGACACCCATTTTCTACTTATTCAGAAATTTGTATCAGCAACACCCACAAAGCTTGGCTACAGCATGCCATAGTGGCACTACATTTTTATTAAAGTTCTTTGAGGGACAATGGATAGGCATTTATCCAACCTCAGAATTACACATGCTCTGGAGCACGTACCTGTATGACAGGAGCCGACCAATGCACAAGCACCTGCCCGATGTTCTCCAATGAAAAACTGGATCATCCTCTTGCAGATACACCATGTATATTTTTTGTACATAATGTGACTTAAAATTAAAATAAAAAAATATCAAAATGTGTCAATTTCACTGAAAATATCATTTGAATACAGAATTGTGTTTGTTGTAATTATGTCTATTAGTAAGTAGAAATTATACACTGCAGTAATAAAATTTATATACCGGTACTTAGATTATGTGGTGGTAGTTGATCTACAATATTACTGTTCATATCTAAAGTATTTTGGTTTAATAATGTATTTTTAATTTTTCATAAATTTTTTTTTGTGTGTGAAAAACATAGACAAAAAAAACAGATTTACAGCGCCACCGATTTTTCACTTTTTGTTTTTTTCCTCATCCAACCCCTGCACAACAACACAAATTACCAAAAAAAAACAAAAAATGAAAATTCTAACAATAATTAGGATAACAATGTGAAAAAGGAAGACAGCGATCCAAACCAATACAAAGGTATTAACAGTGAAGTAGGTACATAAATTACCAGGGGAAAAAAAGTAGAGAAAAATGAGCGAAATAGAAAAACTGAAGAAAAAAAAAATTAAAGTAAAATTAGATTAAAAAACAAAACAAAACCTCTGATTTGACTTGTCTGTACTTAGTCATGGGATAGGATAAAAGAATACATTGACTGGGGGTCCGCTACAGGCTGATGATAGTGTGTAAAAACAAAGGCATTCAGTCAGGAGGAAGAGCAGATAAGCTATTAAAATAGGAAACAAAAGGTTGCCACTTCTTTAGGAAATGCTCACTAGACCCTTTTAGTGTGAACTTTATCTGTTATAGATGCAAAAATGACATCATGTAGTTTTTATTTAACCAAATATCCTCTATCATAAATACATGTCTGGCATTTGTAAGAAACCAAACTGCTGGGAAATCAGTTGAATCAGCGAGTTATGATGATTTAAATTGTGGATAGACATGCATGCATTAGGAGGCGCTTCTTTGCCTAACAATATGGTAAATTTACACTGATCAGTGACAACATTAAAACCACTGACAGATGAAGTGAATGATATTGATCATGGCTACAGTACAATGTTCTAGTGGAAAACCCTGAGTCCTGGTATTCATGTGGATGTTCTTTGACCCATAAAACCCATCCAAACATTGTTTCAGACAAAGTAAACCCCCTCATGCCAACAGCACTCCATGGATTGTAATTTTTCAGACACGTCCCATGTAGCTCAATCAGAATTGGATCTGGGACATTTTGAGGCCAGGTGGACTTAAGCTCTTTGTCACGTTCCTCGGGCTGTTCCTTAGCAGTTTTTGTGGTGTGGCAGCACGTATTGTCCTGCTGGGGGACCAATGTCATCGGGGTGTGTGCCGGGTGCCATTGGGGGTGTGCTGGATCTGCAAGGGGGTTGGTTTATGTCAATTGGCATCCACATGAATGTCAGGATCCAGGCTTTCCCAGCAGAATATTGTGAGATACTCAATTTTATTCATTTCAACTGTCAGTGGTTTTAATGTTGTGGCTGATCGGTGTATTGCTGCACTGAACAGCAGCAACCAATGTGGTATCTATGCATACACATCTCCAAGTAACAGCTAAGTGACAACACTTGAGGTAATTTTTCTGATTTTGAGTAGCTCCCTCTGAAGCTACAAAAAAGTTTACAAATATCTCGCAATTAATTGCTTTTTAGTGCAACTGTTTTTTAAAAATCGGTATGTTAAATAGCAGTAGTTCCCGATCATCATAAAACATTCACTTTCCTAATCGGAGTCATCCGATTGATTATGTGATCCCCGTACATCATAGTACATGAAGGCATCCTAAAAAATGTCTGACAGGGAGTTTTGTCATGCAGCCATTCTAAACCAAGGACAGCTTCATGTCCTTGACTTTGCAGAAGCTTCCTCAAGCTCTCAGCCATTACTGTGAAATCCCATCTTAACCCCTCCTCTGCCATTATGCACTGTGTTGCAAGGTCTGATCTGTCCAAATAGTACATCAGCATTTGATAAGGGTTATGTAATAAGTCTTGCCACTGAATGACTTTAAATTATTCAAGTGTGTTCAAATCTAATCCCAGGTACAGGCCGTGTGATATATAGCAACTGTACCCAAAAAAGTCTGCAAGAAACACCAAACTTTTACTGTTTATAAAAAAACAGATCAATTTAATCATTTCAACAGACACTCCACTGTACACACAGTAATCTGTTATGTGAAGTACACATTTATGATCTATACGCTATATATTAGAATGAAAAGAGTCTCAGGTGTAATTTGTGTTTTGAAACGTTTATCGATTATCGTCCCCAACCCACTGAATTATTTTCCGTTATAGACAGTCCAACAGACCATTAGGCATAAACTGACAGACTAGTTAAAGGAGCAATACACTAATCTTCAGCCTCCCTACTGAACAAATCTACAACTCAAACTGGAGTTCCATCCTTTGGAGGAGAGGACCCAGTTTTGTCTTCTTTCTCCACCTTGTTTTCACTGTCAGTGGGAACAGCAGGATCAGGTAAACTCTCCTCTGCTGTTGCAGCTTTGACAGCATCCTTAGAGTCCTGTCCAGCAAAGTTGACATTTTTGCCTTCTGCCGATTGGTTGATGTCTGAAGGAGTGGGTATACTTGCGCCTTCTTTCATAGTAATCTCAAGGACTGGAGCAATGATGTCTTCAGTCTGTGGCGCCTCACTGAGGGGTAGAGTAAAACCCACTTTTCCCCCACTGGCTGTCCCCCCAGCTGGGGGAGGGGTAAGGGACTGAGCCTCCTCCTCCCCATGCAGCCAATCCATCTTTTGAAGGTGCTGCTTGACTGCGTCGTCAACTCGAGCATCAATCATAGCCTCTGTCAGGACGCCGTCTTCAGATGAGTATGCTGCCGCCTGTTCGAGAAGATGACACATTAAGTTAATTCAATAAACAGTCGTGTAGCTTTTTGAAGTAAAGGATTGTGAAATTAATATTTACAATGGCTACAAGGAACGTACCTGCCAGGCCACACCCAGCTTGGAGATCTCTCTTCCAGACATTCCTTCTGTCCGCATTGCCATCTCAGAGCACTTTTTACCATAGTCAAACTGTGCCAGCTTCATCCTCCTGCACAAAGCCACACACACACACAGAGAGATGAGAGGTTAACAAAAGTAATGTTTTCTCTATTGTATTGCTAGCCTGGTTGTATTTTTGGAGTTCATTGCCTCCTGGTCTGTGTGGATCACACATTGGCTTTCCCCTCAACAGGGTCAAGATCTAGTCCTGACACTGCCCTTCAGTCATGGATCACTCTATCAAATATTATACAACTCTTCAAAAATCACTCAGAATTAATATGTCTCCCTGTAAATGTGTAGACATACTGGGCTGAGCCTAATTACTTGTTTCATTTTGAATCCCTGGAGTGCAGTAGCTTGGATTTCGGCCCCATTTAAACAGCTGTTTTATGAGGATTGTACTCACTGCCTTCCTCCAGTGGCAGGCTCCAGCACATATTTGTCAAAGTACAACCGTACCAGCCTTTCCCTCTCCTCAGGACCCGGCAGAGCAAAATTCACTATTTCATCTATACGGTCGTTTATGGCCCAGTCAAACTGCTCTGGTTGGTTACTGGCCAGCACCAGCATGAACCTGCGGAGGAAAAAAAACAGAAATCATGAAAATGTGTTGGGAGGTAGCCGAGTTGGTACAGATAAGGCAAAATGAAGTGAAGAGTACAACATTTAAGGTTTATGTTTGAACCTAAATTTTGTGCAGAACATAAATGTTTACTTGTTGCTCTGTTCTCCAGTGCGATACAAGAAGGCATTCAAAGTGGCTCTGAGGTCTTCACTGATCTTCTCCTGCAAAAAAAGAGAGTAAAGATTCCACATTGTGTAGTTACAGCCAAGACGAGGAGACAATACAAAAATATGTTGTAACACAACCATCCAAAGTTTCTGAGCAAAATATGTGCAGACTTACTGTGGATCTCTTGCGAAGGAATGCATCAGCTTCATCAACAAAAAGCAGAAGTCTGTAACGGGATAAAAAACCACAACTGTCATCTGTTGATATTTTGTTGCTGTTTTTGTATTTGCCACATTTAACGTAATAACAAGTAGCCTACCCGCGTCCACTTGTGTTAGCCCAGTCAAACACTTTGTGCATGGCTGTCACACCATCACGGCCCATGGGTGCCACATCACCACCAGTCATAATTGCATAGTCCATCCCAGAGTGCGTTGCCAGCTTCTACTCGATACAAGAAGAAGGGCCTCACAGTTAGACAAAGCCTCACTTTCTATGTATGTTTACATCAGACATCATGCAGTCCTTAGGAATACCTTAGCAAAGAGAGTTTTGCCCGTGCCTGGAGGCCCATACATGAGGATGTTCCTGTACAGGCCGTTGTTCTGCCTCGTGTTCCTTGTTGCTATGGCGATGTCACGCACACGCTCTTCCAGGGACGGCTGAGAGATAGAAAAATGCATTTTTATTAAGTGATTACAAAACTTTAAAAATGCATGTTGGTTAGGTCCATGTAAATATTTCTATGTCCACTTACACTGAGCACGACTCCCTCAAGGGCATCCTGGGGTTTGCTCTTCAGCCGTTTGGCTGTCTGAATAGTTAAGCAGGGACAGAAAATGTATAATTAGCATATCATGTTCTGCAGTTAACAACATGAGTAAAGGATCAATTGCCAATTAGCTACCTTGACTGGATGCTTAATTGCCTCTCCCACAGTGAATCGAGACGTTTCCCGCACTAGTGACGGCTTCCCGAGCCTGGCCTCGATGTAACGTCCCGCCACCGCTGTTGCGTTTCGGGCTGAATAAACTCCCACAGCTAAAAGGGTCAGACCTGCCACCTGGTGATGGAACAGTAATACAACATTCAAACACTTTCAGCACATTTCAGGTTTGCCCACACCGACAGTCCAAACATTTACATGGACATTTATGGTTACTCTTTTTTTGGATGGATGGATGTGATCGATGGTATAATACTGGCAAATGCTAATATGTGTAATTTCTATGTTAGCTTTATGAGGAAAAATACTTGCATTGAGTTTGTTAACAACTGAATTTGTTTAAAAAATGTGCGAAGGTACCAGTTATTATAAAATGGAATGACCTTTATAAATACATGCATCTATACATCTGTAAATACATTTATTAATTACATTTACTTTTACACCTACCTAACCTGTATTTTGTCATTGTTTTTCAGACAACATTTGGTTTACCCATTCTGTCTTACCATTAGTGAAACGCATTGGTTAATTCAGCTCTTATTGTGCATTTTTAGTAAAATCATTCATTAAACTGACTGTGGATGGAAACAGATGCCTCACCGTGGCTGTGACTTTGTCCCAGTCTGACACAAAGGCCCTAAATCCTTCTCCAAACACAGTACCTGCAGTCCTAAAAGCAAATACTGGTTAACGATCAAGAATGCCTGATAAACACATAAAAACAGACCATTCCTGTGTTATATACTGGCATGTTTGGACACTGCATTTGTTTTAAATACTTCTTAACAGTTTCAACTTGGGTGACCACCATAAAAACATTCAATCTTACTTTATGGACTCCAGGACAGTCTGTCTGTGTTCTGCAGCCTTCAGGCGGATCTGCTCGCGGATGATATCGGCGTTCTCCCTCTCCACGCGGGCTCGTGCTTTAGACTCTGCCTCTATACGCAGAAGCTCATTCTTGTGCCTCAGCTCCATCTCGTGCTCTATCGTGGCTGTAAAAACCCATGACACAAAAGTACATAAACCACCGTTTAATATCGGCACACGCTTTCACAAGATCCCGCCATTGGTGTCACAGTCTTGAGAGGTGTATACCTTTTCTCATGGCCTCCTGTTTCTGTACAGACTCCTCCTGTTTGCGAAGGTTTTCCTCATTCAGGGCTTGCTGTTGAAAAATAAAGAACCATTTTGGTACAACATGTCATTTTAAAGCCTTACATGCTATATATGCGGGAGATAACCTTACCTGTTGCCGTAGTTGATCTTCATAACGCTGTCTGGCCAGCTTATCTTGATACTGAGCTCTCTGCAATGGAACAGAGAACAACTAACTGTAGCCATGTGACTCAAATTGCTCTCGTTCACTGCTGCAAAAACCTTGTTTTTTAACTTTAAAATGGGCCTAGACCATATCACAAAAAATATGATCACGGTAATTTTTTCCATATTGATCAATTTATTATTATCATGATGTATAAGGGTCAAAATTAGTTGAATTTTAGAAAACAAAATCTTAATATTTAACTGTGAAAACATAGCTTGGTTTAGAATAGATTTTGTGATAAAAGAATATATAAAATAGGGGTGTCGCAATTTCAAATTTAAATTGAAAACTTCGATCATCGTAATCGCAGGATCAGCGATTCTCACAGTATTTTTTTCTCTCCACCCCCGCCTACTTGCGCACGTCTGACGAAAAGAAAACAACACTTACAAAGATAATACAGCTAGCTTACAGGTAGCCTGCAGCTGCACTTATTCAGACACTTATCCTCAGTGCCCAGCCCTACTTTAAAATGCTAAAAGAAAAGGACAAAGTATTTCTGTTCTCACCGCTTGATGCTGCTTGGTCTCCTCATTCAGAGTTTTCCTCCTCTCCTCCGCCTGGGTTCGTATTTGGTCGCCTTTTAGCTGCTCAACTGCTGCTTCGTACTCCTGTTACAGGGTCACAGAGAAGGATGCCAAAAATCGATCAAACCCAAACAACACACTGGTGAACACTTAACAGATATCAAGTAAAGATTGACGTAAACACTATATGTCACTTCTTTTTTTTTGACAAACTACAAATATGTAACTGCACCTGCTCAACTATATAAATGCTTTCAAATAGAAAGTCATTAACAATGTCACCACAGTCATCTTTGACTTGTGCGATACATATTCTATTCTACAACATCTCCAATTCTTCTTGCTTTAAACTGCAGCGACAAAAAAACAGTTATCCTCATTCAGTGCAACTCTACTACACCTCTCATTAACCATCCAGTAAAGACACGGTTATTAACATATTCTTCATTAATGGTGTAAATTGGCCCAGCAAAATAAACTAAACATGAACGTGTGTGTGTGTGTTTCCACGGTGGTACCTTCATTTTGCTCTGATACTCCATCTGAGTGGTCTGCTCCTGCATCCGAGCCAGATCCAGAGCTTCTTTGGCATGTTCTGAATTCATGTGAGAGGAGAGAGGCAACAGCACAGAAGTGAAAGGTGTGATGGCTTCAAACATGGATATATTCATCAACATGACAGTATGACTCTGAATCCTGACAGATGTCACCTCTCTTTCTTTACCTTTATACCTCCACGTACATTTAACCACTGTGGAAATGCTTAGAATGAAATCATGCACACAAAGCAAGACAGAAACAATTAGTGAACCATTGCATGTGTGTGAAACAAGAAGAATTTGGGTGTTGCAAGCCAGATAGCAAGATGATGACCTTTGAACCCAGTCCACTGGTGTCAATGAAGGTTAGAGCAGCGGGGGCGTTGTTCTCACAAGCTACCAATAAACTCCAAAAAGCTTAAATTAAATATGAACGTACAGATGCTGGCTGTGACTCATTATCTAAGCTGCTGCATCTCTGAGGCGACCACGAACCTCATAAATAAACCAGAGAGGAGCTGAATGCTGGTTGCATCATGACTCTCAGTGTGTAGTTTTTTTTTTTATAAACTGGAGAAACGGTGTTAGCCACTATGCTAACAGGCCCTCCCGAACACTTACGGGACTTGTCGAGCTCCTTGGCCGCCTGAGCAGCCCGCTCCAGCCCGGTGGGATCGAAGTTGCTCCATTTGTCCTTGGGTTTATCTCCACCGCCGCTGGAGCCTCCGGCCGGCGGCGGCGTCGGTGGTGGAGGCTGAACCGGGAGACCGGGAGGCACTTCGGGCTGCCCCTTGTTCAGGCCGAACAGCCACGACATTTTAATGAGAATAAATAACGTACAATTAACCGGCTCTGAGCGGACCAAGAGGCGGCAGCTGCAACAGACCTGTCACCGCTCTTCCTCTACACGCGTGTCTCGCTGCAATCGTTTGCGCATGCGCAACAGGCAGTCTGAATAACATCAACGACGATTGGCGGCCAACAAACACTTCTCCTTCTCATTGGCTGTCCCAACAGCTGCCTTCAATAGAGGTCATTCATGTAGTCCCACCTAAAATCTATACGGCAGCCGCAGAGGGTCATAATACAGACACAGGGGAGGACAGCGATGTATTTTAGTTGCATCAGGCAGTTTCTGGTTTTGTAACTCCATGGCATTGCTGCGATGTGTCCGTTGAATCTCAGTTTCTAGCAAGGAGCATTCATTAGAAATAAATGTTGGACTGGAGGAGTGTTATTATGATTATGTTGAGATTATTTTGTCCTCATGTTCTCCGATAGTGATACTGTGCATGGTGTGTATTAGTATGGTTATACAACAAAGCAAACAAAAAATTAGGGACAGCAGCAAACATGAAAGCTAAAAATGACTAGTCTGGGATAAATAATTCACAAAATTACATCTTTAAAAAATCAATGTTTTCAATGCAGAGAATCAAGGCAGGTCAACCAAAATATATATCAAAATGTTTAATGAAGTAAACATTCAACAAATGCAAAATTATATTTTCACACAGAGACAAGTCATTACATGATAAATCTTGAGGTCACTCTTCTTCCCAACCTTGAAAAAAAAACTTACAAACATCTTCAAATTATAACTTAAAACAAACAGTGCATGTGATATACAGAGAAAGCTTTATGGAAATTGACTGAAGAGGATTTTGCAGGCAACACTGCAGCCGTAAATCTCTGGCACGCATGATAAGAGACATTGGATTGAAATTAGTCAATGGAGCAGAAGCAGGTCTGTGGACTAACAATTACTATGATGTTTAATATCAACTACCATCTTGGATTATTATTAAATTCTTGTGATGACTGAGGAGCGCAAGAATATTCTTCAAATGCTCTTTTCTTGAAATGGAAAGAATGAAAAGAATTTACAACTGTGTTAGAGAGCCTCCCATTTCCAGCACTGTCAGCAGGGGTCTTAATATTATAAAATGTCATTAGGTTTTTTGTTAAATCTCTCTGAATACTGGCAGCGTGTGTGCAGGGTAGCATAGTGAGTAGACAAACTATCCTTTAAGGTCAAGGATTAAGGCACTGCAACAGAAATCATCTTTCCTGCGGGAGTGTCTTCAAAGCAAGAAATAACATCCCTTTTTAATTCAGGGACGTTGCTTTGTTCAAAATCTCCCTAACAAGGACAATTTCTCTTACAGCAAAGACCAGTGCAGGGTTAACCTATGTGTGACTCCATTATATACCCGTGTCCATTTGTTTATACATGACGCAGGTTTATACATGACACAGGTCTGACAGTCCAGTTAATGCCAGGAGCATGAGGCATAGTGATCAATTAAAAGCATCATAGAAATTCCTAAAAAAAAATGTTTAAATTAATCTTGTATTATATGAAAACCACTTAGATGAAGCAACAACTGTAAAGTAAGGAAGTGAATGCGTGTCAGACTGACTCTTTCATGAACATCTCCACAATCCAAAAACCACTGTTGTTTATACCACATAACAATTGGAAATCTGCAACTGTATCAAGTCCTTTAATGTAACAAAACAACACGGGAGAAGACGCCAGCGGGCTCTTTGCCATCGCCCAACGCTGCCCGGAGGCCTTCCTGTTGCCGAGCCTGTGCCAGTTTTGCAAGTGAGAGGAATGACCGAGGTTCTGTGATGGCCAGATCACTGATAACACGTCGGTTGAGCTGAACGCTGCTCTGTATGGAGGAAGAGAGGAAATATGTTAACTTAAAAGTGAATCGGTAGCATAAAGAACATAGAGGACTGCCACGGTCAACACAACTGACCTTGGTGAGGTTGTGCATAAGGGCGGGATACTTCATGCCATGCTCTCGTGATGCTGCTGCGATGCGCGTGATCCAGAGCTAGAGTAATAAAAGCACAATAATTCTAATTAATGATACTGATTACCTCGCTCAAGTACCAGTTTACAATTAAATATCATGTACAGGAAATAGCCTTTTCATGTAAAGGATTAATACACCCATCTGCAACAGGGATTGAAAGGACAGCTCAATCTTAGAAGAGGCAACACATACTGGAGCATTGTTTCTGCCTGTCTTGTATTAACAGATTATGGCCTTGGTGTAGACATGATTGATTAAGTCTTTTTTATTCCCTGTATCATTCAATTTTAAGCATTTCTAGTGCCTAGATGACATGAAATATCCAGTAGCTCAAGTTAAAAACAAAGAAGAAGAAACACATTATTTCTTTTAGCATCTCTTTAATCTTTTGGCCATTCAAATATCATCTTGGGATGCAAGTACACTTGATAAACAGGCTGTTGTATTGGTGTATGATGATTTTAATATGTACATGCCAGGACTCCTTGCAAGGCTGTATTAATAATGAGCTTATCGTGGTGGAATAGGTGTTACCTGAATTGGATGGGAAATACAATATACATCATTCCCAAAGACACACTTGAACCTGTACTGAAACGTAGTCTAGAAGCTATTTAAAGGATTTAAATCACACTGGTAAATCTCAGACTATAGCAACATGTGCAAACCATGTGCTCTTTGTTGCGGATGACATTAGTATTTGAGAAGTGTTTGTTTGTTTCTTACCGTTCTCATGTTACGTTGTTTGAGCCTCCTGGCTTTAGTGGCGTAGAGGAAAGCTCTTCTGACCGCCCGCACAGCCAGACTGTAGCAGCGGTTCTTCCTGCCTCTGAAATGCTGTTGGATGAACCGACAGGAAGGTCGACTTAAACAAAATGACCATCATTACTGCCGTTAATATTAGATTAGGTTGATGAGGCATCTCTAACCGAATCAGGCAGCATGCGTCATCTAAACGACAGGGAAAAAAATGACTAACCGACTCGATGATTCTCTACTTTAATAATTTCAAATTTATCTACCACACAGAAAACAACACACACACACACACACACACACACACACACACACACACACACACACACACACACACACACACACACACA
>JBBPCS010000359.1:4772404-4802578 GCA_037974645.1 Hollardia meadi
TGTGTGTGTGTGTGTGTGTGTGTGTGTGTGTGTGTGTGTGTGTGTGTGTGTGTGTGTGTGTGTGTGTAGATGGGGTCTCTAGCTGGGAAGGGAAGGACTCAGTTGGGGAGAGGGGGGCTAATGGGTCCCAGATGTGTGCTGTGAAAACATATGGTTTCCAATAGCCACTGTGATGCACAAGAAGAATGTGTGTATGTGTGTGTGTGTGTGTGTGTGTGTGTGTTTGTGTGTGTTTATGCTGGATTACATACAAACATTCACAGATTTATTGATACACATGCAGAACTCATGCAAACAGTGGTTCAGTCACGTTTTGCGTCCAGTGTCCCCTCAGTAATATTATCTGCATGCAGTCACAGAGAGAGTGAGAACTCAAAAGTCTTGTCATTGACATCTGAACACAAACTAATCATCTGGTTTACTAGTTGATGATGCTGCCAATGTTCGTGTTTTTATGTCCACATGTCATTTTCACTCAACCTGAGGGGTCCTTTTGTTTGGTGAAGTGAAGAAGAAAGAAAAAAGGGAAGGAGGAGGGTGGGGGGTTCGAGGAAATGACCAGTGAGGGCGACAGAAGGGAAATGAAGGCTGTGGAGACAGACAGAAAAAGGGAGGGAGGGATGAAGAAAACTCACAGAGAGGGGTGGGGTTGAGGGGTCCTCTGTTTCTTTTCCTGGAATGCAGCCCCAAGACTGTCTGCTGCAGCGCAGAAGAGTAGGAAAACAGAGAGATTGTTCTTAGGAAGACAGACGTGCCACATTCTTGCCGTGAGTTTTCTCCCCCTCTTGTTCTGGCCGTGGTTATTTGGGGCCAGTGGAGGAGGGAGGGCAGAGAGAGGGGAGAGCAGTGGAAGGGGGGTTGGAGAGGTGACAGAGGGCAGGGAGAAGGAGAGGAGGAGAGAGTTCAGGAGACCCGAGGAATATCCAAACACTAAGCACTTTATTCCACTTCATTTTGCTTTGTTTTGATTGTTGATACTCTCCTCATCTGCCCTCCAGTGTTCAAGTCAGTCTACCTCCCTCCCAGAGTGACCATGAGAGTCCTCCTACTAATCTGCATGCCAGGTAACATATTCCTCTATGAGCATTGAAGCCTCTAAAAACTTGGTTTCAAAGCTTAAACTTCTACATAATATTAGATATTCAACGCAACGATCCAACTTGTACCTGTACGATAAATATGAAGCTGCAGCCAGTTAGCTTAGCTTAGCATAAAGACTGGAAACAATAGGAAATAGCTAGCCTGGCTCTGTCCAAAGGTAACAACATCTGCCTACCAGCACCTCTAAAGGTCACTAATTAACATGTATTTAATTTATTGCAGCTGTTCAAAAGTTGAAGTGTCAAAAATGCCACATTGTGGTTTTGAGGGAGGGGGGGAGGGGTGGTGGTGCAAACAGCAGTTTTCCCTGTTCAGCAAAAGTTACATAATTAAAGTGAAATTATACTGTATGTGCAGTAGCTTTTCAAAGATGAACTATCTTTTGTTTTAACTGAAACACTATTAAAAAGCAATGAAACACACTTTGGCTCAATTCAATTCACTCTTCTCTATTTGTGTTGCTGTTGCACAATGCTTTACCATTCACAAGTATCCTAATTACTAGGAGCCATAGGGGTTGTTTGTCATCAAAAGTCACATAGTGACAATATACATATATATATATATATATACAACATACAATTGTAGGATAAAATAGGATGTAATAATTATTTATTTCTTTTGTAAAATATAGTTGTTTTTTTTAAAAACACTGCATTCTAAAACAAGATGATGCTAACTAATAATTTTGTATACTTATTTTCTATGGTGATCTATTGGTCACATGACTAATCAATTAACTTTATGTCAGGAAACAACCTCAGACAAGACAGACAATAACAAAAATAATGATAATTAAATAGAGCATTGTGTGCTGGAGAAGTGGTGTGCGACAGGTTTTTAGCTTTGATGGTTTTGCATTAAATTGGCTTTATGTAACTTTTGCTAACTGTGGCCACACAGTTTTATAATAAGGTAAATGCTAAAAAAAAGTAGTGTAATTATGGCACACAATGTCAGTGATCTGACTCGGTAATGTCAGTTACACAATATTTAGCTCACCGTATGTATGCTAACGTAAGCTAAAAAGAGCCATGATCATACCAGACCATTGACTGTATATAAAGATGGACGACATGAGAGCTCCTCAAAAGTGAAGCCAAAACATCTTGATCGCCCCCTGGTGGTGGGCTGCAGTATAGGTCATAAACTCCTCCCCCTCAATAACATCAAGTAGGACATGAGCCAAACTAAAAACTCAAAGTACACCTAAAATACATTTTTCCCAAAGATGCTTTCTGTTGTTTAAGGTAGTTCTTATCATGCTGATGTATGTTCAAGTGTTCATTTTTCTGATTAGTTTGGTTTTAGTTAGTTATTTAATGTTATACAAACGGGGTGAAACTTCATGATTGACAGCTGATCCCTGCTTGTGATTGGGCGGACGGGCACATGGGCGGGAACTCGAGACCGCAGCACTGCTGCCCCGTATCCGTCCATCTTTATTTGTGTCAATGCACCAGACAAAGTAAGGCTGTTGATCTGAGTAAGGGTGCGTCTTATTTCTCATGAACTCAGCGTTTCATTTGTGAGAATAAAAATGCATATCTTTCTTCATTAAATAGTCTCACTTTAAAAGTGTGCACCTTAAAATGTTGGACTTAAATGTCGAAAGTCAGCGTAGAATCACAAATTTTCGATAAACAACTGAAGAAGTACATAATCCTTGATAAATAGAAGTACTCAGTTGCAGTATTGAGAGAAGTTTTGATTACTGACTTCAACCCCCTGTATTTCTCTCATCACCCCATCTTTGTGATTACTTTATTGTTATGAAATGTCAACAGTTCTGCTGCTCGCCCAGGCCCAGTACCAGGAACCGTTCCCATTTTTGGGTGAGTTCATTAAGAGAATATTGGCATTGAATGTTCAGAGCTCGGCACATGTGTTCTTGATTTCTTGTTGTCCTCTGATGTGTCACCTAGCCTCGGGGAGTTCTCTCTCCTCCAACCGTTCGCATAGCAGCTGTTGTTACGGCGTAAATAGCACTTTGACCACTCTGCATGTCATCATTTGTAAACATCTTTTATATGAAGTCATGCGTTACTCCCTCGCAAACTGCTTGTATTGTTCAGTTTTGGTGTGCAGGTGCTTCGTGTGTGTGTGTGTGTGTGTTTGGGGAGTAACTGACCATAATTGGTTTCACAATGTTGATGTCATGAAACGTTTTTCTCTGTCTCTTATTTTATGGCTTCACAGAGGACTATGGGCCAGATTACTTTCCAGGTACAGCATTTTCAGCTTCATAGAAATACTCCTTGGTGTTCTTTTTCATGTTTAAACATCAGTGTGTTTTATCAAAGCAACTCCTCTCCTTCTTGTTCAGAGAGTCCAGACGCTGAAAACTCTGAATCTCTTCCTGGAACCTACCAGCAGCAGGTTCGACTCGAGCCAGTGGTCCGTCCAGAGAAATCAGGTATATCTGCTGCATTTCTCCTCCTGTCTTGAGTCATAGCTTGCATTGCGTCTAGAACTCATTTGTAAATCTATTTTCCATATGGATGTCAGAGACCGATTTGGAGACGGAGCCCACGGAGCCTGGCCCGCTTGGTAAGAAAACCTTGGAGGAAGGAGGGCAGATAATCAGCTGTTTAGTTTGAATGGAGAGATTATCTTGCTGTGTGTTTGATTTCCAGATTGCAGAGAGGAGCAGTATCCCTGCACCAGACTCTACTCTGTTCACAAGCCATGCAAGCAGTGCCTGAACAGCCTCTGCTTCTACAGGTACTGTGAGCCCTGAAATTACTTTGAAATGAGCACCCCACAATGAAATCCCAAACATCAAAACCAAATCATTTTAAGCTGTGGATTGATATGCATTTTCTTGTCCTAGTGAGTTTTTACAGCAGCAGCACGGTGTATATGAGACTAAAAGTGCCAGTGCAACAGTGTGGCTTACTTCTGTTTTTAATGAGCTCTATGGTGCAGATGAATAAGATATAACAAGCTTTGGCTACATAGATGATGAAGACTGAGCCTTTGATATGACAGTCATGAAAATTACTGTTTGCTTCTTTTTTTTGGAGGGGTGGGGGTGAACTAAACCTTTAAGTGGCAGCCCGTAGTATTTCAGCCTGCACTGTGACCTCTGCCTGTGCTTTTCATTAAGTTTGCGACGGGTGTATGTCATCAACAAGGAGGTGTGCGTGAGGACTGTGTGTGCACATGAAGAGCTGCTCAGAGGTGGGTTCACTACTCTGTATATGTTGTTTTTGTGTGTTGATGTATTGAAACGTGTTATTTGAACTCCTCTGTGTGTGTGTGTGTGTGTGTGTGTGTGTGTGTGTTCGTGTGTGTGTTCAGCGGACCTGTGTCGCGATCAGTTCTCTCGCTGCGGCGTTGCAGCACTGAGCGGCGGCTGCTCATCACTAGGAGGAAGCTGCGGGAAGAGCTGCGGTGGCTGCTGATCGAGTACGGACACGTTGCATCGGACCTGCCCAGATACTGCCGCTTTCTCTACCACTCTTCCACATCCTCTTACTTTGTCCTCCTGCTCCTCCTCCCAGTTTTTCCCCTCAATGTGCCTTTTCATGTACAACTCATTACTCCTGTGCTAAAAGCACTTCTGCATTTGATTTTCTTTTTTTTGTCCTGTTTATCTTTTTATACATGTGTACGGACAAATATACTCCAAAGAACATTGATGATTGTATAAATCACTGGTGCTATAAAATCATCACACTGGTGCTATAAAATCTAGTAGAGATGCACATAAAATTGCAGAACATCTTTTTTTTTTTTTGGACATATTGTACCATATTAATCTCATGCTTTGTGTTTGTTGTTACGTTACTGTACTTGTGTTGAAAAGCAGTTGTTGTCATGATGATCAGCTCATCAACAGTGGACACTGTGCACTGACATCAGACAAAACTAATCAATATGCAGCCGCCAGCAGTCTCATTGTTGAAGATCATGAGATGTGTGAAGAAACAAGTGGTGAGTGACCTCAGTTTTCATACTACTGCCACCTGGATCCATGCTTAGCAATCAAGCAGCAAGCTTATATAAATATATTCCAGTGGCAACAAGTGCTGGCCTCTGTACTACTGCTTTGTAAAACTGTCACTATAAAGACTGAGAAAAAAAAATAAATTTTTTTTTTACTACAGCTGTGTGGTTGAGTCTTGAGTCATCGCTGTAATGTGATCTGAGGCTGCAGCTCTGTGCTGAACGGTATTTATGAAAGACATGAGTTACGGTGCACACAGTGAGTTTATTCTCCTGCAAACGTGGCTTCCATGTGTAGTGTCCATGCAAGTCATTTTGCTGCTATTAATCATCAGCCTGTCGGCATTTACACAGTAAGTAAAAAGTATGTACCCCTAGTAAAACTAAGATTAACTAATAAAAACATACTGTAAGTATACAATCATACTGTTACTTGACTGTTATAAAACTGTGACATAACCAGTAAAATCTGTCTGAGAAAATACAGTGCAGCTCAATATGCTCAGTCCATTTGTTTCCTGACACTCGCACACAGTGAAGACCTTCCTGTCCTTCTCTTAGAGTCTCTGACTGTTATTATAAATGAGGACTTGAGGAGTAATCGAGGCCAAGCTGCACAACTGGCAGACTTTTGTTCCTGCACGACATCCAGATTCTGTCTGGAGGGGGACTCTGCGATCCTGGATTGCTTCTTAAAGAGCAAGAAGATGGTGAGCAAGGATTACGTACAGTTTGTACAGTTGCCTGTAATCAGCAGGCTGCTGGTATTCTCAGCGCGACTGCAGAATCACATCGCTCTGCTCCCGCGCCTGTCACTGTCGAGTCTTCACTGTCCTCAATAAAGCACCATCAAAACACCAGTGCTGTTCATTTCAGTGTCACAAACCTAAACAAGTCATATTTTTTTTTAAGTAGACAACACTTTTGGTCCCGTGAGTAAATATTGCTTTCAGACATTCATGATGAGCGGATTTTCCCTGGATTACAAGTGTGCTGGTGCTTCGTGGTTCTAAGCTGGTTCTCAGTTTCCTGCTGACAACAAGGAGGATGGAAGAGACGGTTGCCGCCGTTTCATCTCTTGCTGCAGCTGCTCCTTCAGGGTGGACACCTGCAGTGGGCGACAAAACTACACGTTAAATTTTGAAAAAAAATTTAAAAAAACACTGCAGGAGGACCAACCCAGGGGGATGGGACTATTTTATGTTCATTTACACTGTTGTCACATAGTGTATTCTTTACTTGTGTTTGATATGGGTTGAAGCAAAAATTTAAAAAAAAAACCCAGTTGAGCTGACTGTTTTTTATTCAAAATATTGTATACATCTCCATGATTTCAAGGTGTTGTCAGTTCTTTACAGTAAATACAGCCTCATTAATATACTGTTTATGCTCCTTCAGCTTCCTGTTGTACTTTTTCTGCAGTACTCTTATTCTACTGCTGGTTGTTTCAAAACATTAGATGGACTAAAACCAGATAATACCAGCAGGGAATGAAAAGTGTCAAAGGTTTAACCTGAGAAAGAGCTTTGTGTGTACCTGCTCCTCCAGGCCTTTGACTCGGTGTCTGTGAGCTCGCTCTCTGGTGCCCTGCGTTCGCTCTACGTCTCTGAAGCTGGTCCGTAGTTTCTCCGACTCCCGCTGGGCCTCGTCACGCTGCCTCACCAGACTCTCACACAGGCTGTGCGACTGCTCCATCTCAGCCAGCTGAGTCTACTCAAAAACACACACACAGACGTGGAACAAACCAAAATGTTAACAAAAAGAAAAAAACAACCAAAAAAGCCTGTCTAAACCTTTAAATGATGGAGGGACTTTGGTTCTTTCTGGATCTTCATAACACCCGAGATCAAAAGCAGACAGCTAACCACTCAGCGAACATGTTGGAGGCTCTGAGGTGACCTGGAGGTAAACCATACTCATGATTTCTGAGGTTGCGGTAATCTAAACTCCTTCTGGAACAATGTAAATGCAGCCATAAAGCAAAGTAAGGGATGTGCCTTCCCAAACAGCTGTGCTGTGATGTACCTACAGGGAACATTGAGGAGGCGACACAAAGAAGAGACAGATGTCTGGCAAACATTTAGCTTGTTGCCTGCAAGAAAAGAACATAAATGAAAAGACTGATCAAACGACACCAAAGGTCTACATAACATCCACACTAACAAACATTTAATAATCAGGGAAAGACTCACAGCACAGATGGGTAAACATCACAAATCTGTTGTTGTTCTGAGACAACGAACATCTGTGATTTTTATTGGCCTGGAGAAGGTCCTCTGACAAACGGCTGATGGCCCCTTGAAGAGAAACCTCCAACATGCTCAGAGGTTCTCGTTAAATAACACAATGTGTTCATTCTCCACTTCTTTCTACCCACTTTCTGCTCTAGTTCATGGGTTTCAACTTTTTTTTTTTTGTTGCATATTGCGTGAAGAAAGATGACAGCGCAAATCTCTAGATAATTACAAAAATAGCCTATATAGTCATATAATTATCATGCAGCCTCTGTAGCGAATGCTTGAGGTGTTGGGAATTACTGCTTTAGTTGGTGAACACTTCTGCAGCCTGGGAAAAGTTTGACTAAATTAAGAGAAATTAACAGAGGTCTGAGATGTAAAACCAGCCTGAAATAAATAACTTTCATTTTCCTACAAAACCCACTGTAGCTTTATTTATCTGCTTGCATACAGCGAGTCTGTGGTAAACACAAAAACATAGTTACGACTGTTGTTTAGCATCATAAAAAAAAAAATCACGATTCCCCATAGGGGTTTGTTCCAACTCTTTGTCTTTGTGTCATCCATGGTAGAATGAATGGTGCAGAGAGGGTGGTTGTTGCAAAGCCTTGGCTGATTGTCCTGCGAGTAATTATCATACATCCTGTAACATTCACCAAGCAAAATGTACAGTTTTTCTCATGAAACCCTTCTCTCGTGCAAACAGAGTTTGTCAGAGTCAGAGTTTCACAAAAATGTAAACGGTCTTTTAACTGGAGGTTGTAAGTGAAAGCAAACTGATTTATACACCACAAAAAAACAACATACAAAGCCCAAACTATGGAATTAATGAGTCATGTTAAAGACAAATGTTTCCCACTGTAAAAGGCGTGAATGGCCCGTTAAAGAATGCGTTTGGTTTTGTGCTTCAGTGAAACATGATGGACTGCAGGCCCCTCGGTCACTATCCAGCAGAGGTGTGAAACAGCTAAGAAAACAAATTCTGGGGCAAGTCGTGTCACTGCCATTCACTGTGCTAACAACAGTTTGGCATAGCGTCTACAGTGTTTCTGCCTTTAGTATGATGACAGGTACTGATCAATCAGTCAGTGTAGGTTTGATTTGATCAGTGGCTGCTTCCCACCTGCAGCATCAGTATCTGTTGCTGTGCTTCCTGCAGCTCCTGTTCAGTCGTGTTCAGAGAGCGATCCAAGCGGCCTTTCTCAGCAGACAGCCGCATGCTGCTTTCCTCAGTCTTCAGCTTCTGACGTTCAACCTAATGAAAGATGCATTTGTGGATGTGTAACCAATGTAAGGCGTGCAAAAAAGCTACTTGTGAATTGGAAAGCTGATTGTAATTTCAAAGCATGTGTTTCTGTGAGAACTCAAATAACATAACACCTTCACCAATGTGACGACACGCGCAGCATTTAGAGAAATGCTGCAAAGTGAGAAAGCATGACCAAATACTGAAACATGCTGCAAGTAGTAAAGACGACAATGGAAACTGTTTAGAGGGGATACTAAAAAGTGATGAACACAGCTGGGAGACATTAGTTGCAGCCGTGGTTCGTCAGCTTGCTATAGTGTTGTGGGAAAATGAGCTAAATTGAACGTGTTTTTGGTGGGACAACAAGCATGTCCCAGCAGTGTCTGGCTGTTTTCATCATTTTACCCCAGGAAACATTTTCCATTGTTGTTTTAGCTAATTCAAGCGTTTCTGTATTTGGTTGTGAATTCTGTATTTTCAGCAAGTTTTTGCAGTGTGTTGAGCTCTCAGAAACACATGGTTTTTGGACACAGCTTAAATGGGTCACGTTGCATACTAATGTCATGTGACATTTGTACATTGGATAGAAAACATTCGGTTCATGGTTTAAAAGCAGTTTGATCATGTTTTAGCCATGCCAGCAGCATGTCTGTTGGGATGGATATGGTGGTCACTCCAGATTTACAGTACTTTACATACAGACAGAATGATGACAGATGAGGACCACGAAAGCCAACAATTCTTTATGTCTTGTGTACAAAACCGGCCTGTTGCACATTTCCTGTATTTATCGTTTGACTAAAGAACGGCTGCTCATAGTAACACCAATTTAGACAAAAACGCAAACGATTGAATGAAAAAAGTTGCACATTTGTTGTGCACAAGACACAGCGCTAACCTTATCCAGTGTATTCCTCAGCGCATTCTTGTCCTTCTCCATCCTCACAGCCTGCCTCTCAGCATCTTTTTTCTCAGTCTCAAGCATGGCGACCGCTCGTTGCAGCCCACGCAGTCGCTCCTCCACAGCGGCCCGCTCTGTCTGAGCTGACTGGGCACTGCGCTGAGCCTCGGCAAGACTGGCGGAGCGCTGACGCAGAACCTGATGGAAGGAAAACACAAGATCACATACAAAGGTATGACACTAGAGACTGCTAAAGAGGCACACTTGACATAAAATCTTATGTATTGGGATGCTTTTTCTCCTGTGGAGTTGCAGCACAGCTACAGCAAGAGATGAGCAGCTCTGCAGATGGTGCAATGTCTTTTGCTGAGCTTGAGTATTGAAAAATGAGTGGTTATTTGATTTTGTTTTAAAATACAAAAAATAAAATTGATATACAAGGTGTGTCTTTTTTTCATGGTAAAATTTTTAAAAATGGTTTCAGAAGGGTCTTTCTGCCAGAAAATGCTTTTCTTTCTGTCAGGCAGCCTTCTGGCAGAAAGCTGCCTGAATAAACTGTACAGTAAAATAAAATCCAAATTTCACATGGTTATAGTCAGGGCCATCTTGAACATGATTATATTGAAAATGCCAGCAAACCTTTTCAGTATTCTTTAATGACAGCTGTAATATGGAGATAATTATGAATCCTGTGGATGACAGGCCTTGTTTTGCCATGTCTAAAATCATATGAAGAGCAGGGTTCTAAAGACATTTTAGCCTGGGCTAAAGCAACACTGGTCTGGCACAATGGCAGCCCGCTTGTGTGTCAAAATATGGAAAAAAAAAAAAAACAGACTCTTTTTTGTTTCTGTTTTCTAGTTATTTTAGTTTTTGTCATAAAAAATGAAAAATCAAACCATTTTTTAAATTTCACTTTGATTTTTGAAAAGAAAAATCGAGTGACCAGAAGATCCGCTGACCGTCAAACACACATTATCTACCTCACCTCTTGTGTGTTGCTGAGCTCAGCCTCGAGTTCCTCTCGTCTCAGCTCGCTCTGGTTCAGCTCGCTCTGCAAGCTTTGTACGTGCTCAGTGAGGGCGGCCATATTCCTCCTCCCCTCCACTGCTGACACCCGAGCTTCATCCATTTGTTCCTTAATGGTGCAGAGTAATCATCATCATCATCACTGTCCAGTTTTGTTTTTTTTATCACAGCTTTGTTTTCCTTCTGTGTCACTCACCTGTAGAAGCCTTTTGGCCTGTTCAGCCTCACTCAGCGTCTTCTGCAGAGCGGCCAGTCGACTCTGTGTGCTGCTGTGAGACGCCGCTGCCTCCTGGAGGCTCTTTTTAAGGGACGACGTCTTCTCTTTGAGTAAAGATTCATCTTCCTGTGCTTTGAGCAGAGCCTGGCTCAGCCTCTCCACCTCTCTCTGGAGCAGGGACGCACGGTCTTCTCCTTCTGCCACCTGCAGTTTGTAGAAGTCAAATTTATGTGTGACCCAGTCAGCAAACCAACAATGAGTAAGAAGTATTGTTTTTCTTTACTGTACAGGGTGTAGAGCTGTTTCCTTTGCATTTTCTGTTAAGAATGCGGCTACAAAAGCTTGATAATGTGTGCCCGTATCTCATCTCAAAATTTAATGATTTAATTCAAGAAGAATTAAAGGTGACAAGTCTGTAATTTCCCATTGATTTGCTAAGACATCTAAGTAATTTGGTACTAATTTAAGGAAGAAAGGCTTTTAGCTATGGATGGCAATATCGGTCGGTCAGTCAGTCCATCACTTTAATCCAGACAAAAATATCTCAACAACTATTAAATGGATTGCCATGAAATTTACAGACATTCATGTTCCCCAGAGGATGAAGTCTACTGACTTTAACGATCCCCTGACTTTTCTTCTCAACTCGCACGACCATGAGGTTGACGTTTGTGGATTTTAGAGAAATGTATTGGATAAATAGTCATGAACTTTTGTACACAGATTCATGTCCCCCACGGGATGAATTGTAAAAATGTTGATACCTGAACGAACTTTCCACTAGTGCAATATTTTAATACTTTAGTCCATGACTAATACTATGTTTACTGCTAATTAGAAAATGTTAAACTACTGCGGTGAAGATGCTGAACATTTTATCTGCTAAACATCAGCAAGTTAGTACCGTCACTGTGAACATGTTAGTATGATGCCTGTGTAGCCTCACAGAACCGCTAGCATGGCTGTAAACCCTTTGTCTTGTTGATTGGGAGAACTGCCCTGTTTAAACCCAAGTAAACATTCATTAGCTATTCATTTATGACTGGAAACTTTATTCTTCATATTTTACATTGTTGCATGTTCATCTGACCTGTGCACTGACTAATTTACTGTGAAGGTTGCCAATAATTAGAATTAATGAAATGTACCAATATACCAATTGGATATTATCTCTTTCCCCCATAATTTAATGGTTACACAGTTCTTTATATCTAAAAATGTGAGTGAATTATTAGGAAATTACAGGCCCCTAAATAAGAAAAAGTACTGTCAAATTAACCACTGCAACTAATGGCACGGTGAATTCTGGGGAACATAATATACAGTATATCGCTCATTTACCTCAAAAATAACATGGGAATATACATAAAATGACTTGATCGGCCTGCTGTACCTGTTTCAGCAGAGAGTCATGGCGTTCCTGGGAGGTCTGGCTCTCAGCTTCCCGGTCGCCTAGGCTCAGTTTGAGTCTCTGCAGCTCCCCCTCCAGACTGCGCCTCCCCAGCTCCACCCTGGTGGCCCGGGCTTCAGCTGCCTCCAGTGCCTCCCGCAGGCGCCTCCTCTCAGCCTCCAGACGTATCTCAGCAGCACGCTGCTTATTTAACTGATCCTGCAGTGATGGAGGGAGGACAGAGACCCTTTATGAGACCAGCTGGTGCATGCTTAGAGAACAGAGTTCTGACTGGAGTTTTTCGATAAAAATCACAGATACATGTACAGTTAGAAACCGGCACAAACAGAAGATCCACAACTGGATCTAAGCTTCAACTTAACTCTACTCTTCAGAAATACTCCTGAGACTTTTCAAAAAAATATTACAAATGTCAAACAAACATGAATTTCTTTTAAATGATTTTCCACTAAGAGTCTCACTTTGTGTCCTTGCTCCTCCTGTTGTGCAGAAGGCAAATTATTTTGAAAGGTGTTGGCATTAACAAACAAACATATGGGGAGCTGACATGGGACACCACAAGAAGTGTTTGTGGCATCTGTTGTTATTTCGTTCCCTGACAGCCTACGGTTCGAGACGTGCCTCTACTGTTGAGTGCTGCCATATGGTGATCATGGCAGATCAGCTGTCACTGCTGCACAAGTGACAATACAAATACATGGTGTGTGTGTGTGTGTGTGTGTATATACGTGCTCACAAGCACACAAATGTGTGTGTACCTGTGTGTGTTTTTTATCCAAATCGGAGGCGTGCAGCGCTCGCTCTAAATCCTTCACCCTGTCGGTGAGAGTCCTCCTCTCTCTGTCTCCTCTCCTCACCGCCTCCTCCTGTTGCTGGAGCAAAATCTGAGTGGTGGTCAGACGCTCGTCCAGTCCACGCTTTCCTACAGTCGCACGCGTAAACACACATTAAAGACTGAGCTCATTTTGTCCTTTGCTTAGGGTTTTTCTGACACTACATGAACAATTACCCTCTTGGTATTCCTGTAAGCTGTTTTGTAGCTGAGTGAGACGACTCTGAGCAGAGTCTCGCTCCCCCATCAGCTCCTCCAGCTCCCGCTGCAGGACCCCCAGCCGGCATCTGGCATCATCCTTCAAAATCAGCAATAAACAAAAACTTGAACCACACAAACATGAAAATATCCTTGGATTATTATAAATATTAACTTTTTTCCTGTTACCCGCTCTCGCTGAGCCTCACGCAGCTCCTGGAGGAAGTCTCTCAGATCACCTCGCAGTGTGTCGGGGTCCAGCTCTGGCTGAGGTAGAGGCAGCGGTGTGTCCCCTCTCTCAGGAGACACAGACCCTGAGCCTAATGTATTGTCAGGGGTGCTAACTCGAATTTCTGTAAAAATGAAATATAAATTTTTGCAAGCCCCTTGTACAAATAGTTTTTTTGTTGGGGCGTCTAAAGGAGGGGAGGACGGACATTTAACTAACGCAATGAACAAAACAGCCCTAATGCTGATACTCAGCTATTGATGTTCTAGTAATTGTATTGTCACAACATCAAACTTTCAATACATGCTTATTGTGGACAAAAGAATTCACAATAGTATCATGATATCTAATTTGAAATAATAATCATGCAATCAGTCAAACTCAGCTTTAACTTTATTTATGGTGTGTTTTGTCTTGTTTTGGCAGATATATTACACTCAAAATGTAACTCAATATTACACTCGAGTGAAGGGAGGTGTAGAGAGAGTCTGTAACCATAACTATACAAAAGCACACAAAAAGAATAATTACACTTAAATGAACAGTAAAAAAGCAAGCAGATGTTTTGATAAACAAAAGATCCACAAGGCCTAACATCTGCATTTACAGGATACGATCATATGTATTATGAATATATCAATATTTCATTTTTTAAATATCCCGGTTATCATCAATAACGCAACACCTTTAGTTGATAACATTTTGCATTTTGATAGTATTATGATATTGCTATATATTTCTTTTTTCCTTGTTTTTCTTTTGCTGATTTTATATTATATTCCCTCTTTCATTTCTCTATATTTTTGGGATGTTTTTATTTCTTTTTCCTAATTTATAATTTTACGATTATTTATTTATTAATTTGTATCTTCTTTTTTTTTTTCTTTAATTTGATTCACTTTTATTTTGACTACTACTTTCTTTTTCCATGTTTTTTCCCCCTCATTTTCAATAATAATAAGTGTGTAATTTTTCTATTTGGCCCACTGCACATTTTCATGATCCCAATGAAGCACTGAGCGAAACGTGTTACTCTCGTCTGAACAAGATCCTTGATTATATCTTGACAACAAACGCCTGTCTATATAAATGTCTAATTCCTATGGAGCAGCGGTAAATCTGCATGTTTCATTCTTACCTTTAGGAGGCGACAGCGAGGAGCGCAGCGGTGAGATGCTCTGGTGGCGTGACATAGTGCCTGGGGATGTGGAGCTCCCCCCTGGGCTCCTTCCCCGGCCTCCTCTGCCACCTGCTCCGATGCCCAGTGTTCGCGTCAGCGCCGACTGAATGCTGCTCAGGCGAAACTCTAGGGCCCTCCTCCCAGCCTCGGCCCGGCTGAGCTCGGCCTCCGTGGCAGCCAGTCGGCCCTGGGCCTCGCTCAGCAGCAGGCTGGACTGAGCAACAGAGTCCTGAGCTGCCTGAGCGCGCAGGGCAAGGTTCTTGGCTTCATCCTGCAGCTTTTTCTCACAGCCACGCGCCTCCTGTAGCTGAGCGGTCAGTTCTCTCTCACAGCCCCTCCAGCCTGACTCGGACTCCACCAGGCGCTTCTGAGTCATAGAAAGCTACATGGAAAAATAAAAGAGTGAAAAGTTTTGACATTGTGAAGAAGGTGAGTCTGGACAGGTCTTTTCACTCCTCCATCCTCACCTCTTTCTTCAGGGAGTCTCGAGCTGTTTCAGCTTCAGTTAACTTCTGTTTGAGGGTGAAAGCCTCTTTCCCTCTCTCCTCCTCCCGTTGCTCCTCCAGCGCCAGGCGAGTCTGCAGCTCTGCCACCTCCCTCCCTTTCTGCTCCTTCTCTACATCCAGCACCTTCAGCTGTAGCCAAGTAAAGCACAACATCACAACATGATCACTCTGAGTCCAGACGGACAACAAAGCCTCTTTCTGAATGTGACAGCGGCTTGAAGGAGGGGCGACAGACCTGCCTGCGTAGCTCCTGGAGTTCTCGTCGAGCTTCGAGTCGTGACCTTTCAACTTCTCTAAGGCAGCTCCGCAGCTCCGTCACCTCCTTCTGAGTCGATGTAAAGTTCTCCTCCAGCACAGCCAGCCTCTGTTCCTTCTCTTCACACTGTCGTTTCACACTGAAAAAACAACATATACACACACACAGTGACCATGAAACCTTTTTACTCTGAACATTATATTTCTCTCCTTTCTGTCTGGATACTTTCCCATCCGCTGAAGCGTTTACCTGATTCTCTCCGTTTCTGCACTTCGCAGAGTTTCTCTCAGCTGACTATTTGACCGGCTCACAGTGTCTCTCTCCTTGGTGATGTCAGCGAGGCTGCGTCGCAGCTCTGTCACCTCTCTTCTGTAGTTTTCCACGGTGTCCTGACTTTGGTTGTGTCGTCGCTCTATGTCCAACATGTCCCGTCTCAGCTGGTCTCGGCTCTCCTCGCAAGCTGAGAGAGAAGCTCTGCACTGGTCCAGCTGAAAGGTGAAAGTCAGATATGAAACAAGGTAACTGAACAGAATGAAAACATGGCAAATGATCTCATAATGCCTAGCAGGAACTAAAATGTGCTGACAGGTTCGGTCCTGTTACCAGTGGGCCAGGTTTTGGTGGACATCCAGGAACTTTATTATCCAAACTTTATAACCACGCAAGATAGGGCATGTTTGTAACTGCTGCACTGTTCATACTGTCAATATTGTTCATACTATATACAGCATATATTTCAGCTGCTTTCAGTGCTTATGCTTCAACTGACACTTCAACTTACATCGTCTTTTAGTTTATATACTGAACTGATGCTTTTTTTCTTGCCCTGCGTGAAAAAACGTAGCAACTCTCATTCATTTGAATGAAGTCAGTCCATCAATGCTCCGGCAAAAAAAGTTAAACCAGGCTGAATTTTTGCTGCAACGGGGCGTCATTCTGCAAGGTACCGCGTTGGCCAACCAAATACATGCTTTCACACATTCCTGGTAGTTTACTTTGCAACATGAACGTCATATTAGATGTAAATTTTAGATGTAATTAAAATACTTAAATGCACAGTATGTCATTTATGCCGCTCACAATCAAAAATGAAAATCAAAACAAAACAAAATATGTAAGGTGGGGGAGGGGGGACAAGTCAGGAACCCTGCCTCTGATTGGTTGACAGACTCAACCAAGGGCTGCCGCTAACGTTAGCTCAGCTTATATCTAGGTGCTCAGTTTGTTTATAGGTTGGGATTCATTCAGTGTTCACCATTTACAATTTTTTTTTACTGAGAGACGAATTATCCACAGAGGTTTCAAAAACAAATGGACACTGAAGAAAGCAGTTTGTTCTTAAAAAATGTTAAATAACAAAAAAAATAACTCTTCGGTTCTCCCGGAAATTACAGCAAAAAGCGAACAAATAAAATGCACCGTTACTTTGAATAAATTACAGATTTCTCTGGATTAGAACATTGTTGGAAACATTTGGTATAATGTAAGTACACATCAACAAACTATATAACAAAGGTCTAGTCTTATTTGGACATTTTAATGTGGAAATGTTACATGTTATATCTTTTCACCCAATGTTTCATGCATAATTATTTTTTGAGTGCATAGCTGTGTAGTGTTTTAGTGTCTGTTAAGCCTTTAAACGCATTAACTCATTGCTCAAACTGGACTTCCTGGATCGTATTTCATGTCTCACAAGTATCTTAAACCAATGAACCCTGAACACTTTAACTGCTTTCAGCAGTTCGACTGACACTTCAAATTCTTTCAGTATTTGTGTTTTTAATGTTTCAGAATCTCAAATGTTTCAAATAGAAACTTTTAGCAGAGGAAACATTCTCTTGAGAAAATTGTGTTTTCTCATGATGTACCATGCCTAATATAATGAAAATAAGACAGCACATGAATCCCATGATTGTCACTACATGTGGAGGTATGTGCTCTCTGATTTGTACTGCATCATATTCTCACTTGTACAGCATCATCTACCTCTTTAAGAGCAACATCAGCACGGGACTGAAGATCAGTACAAGTCTCTCGGAGACTGTGGAGTTCCCTTTCATGAACAGAAGCTGCATCCTCCAGCTGAGAGCGAAGCTCCAGCAGCTCACTGTTCAGAGCCCCAACTCTGATCTGTGTAAAAAACAAAACAGAAAGTCAGCTTAGAAAATCTTTCTTATGTGTTTGTGTCAGATAAGACTAGAAGATATTTCAACAGCAACGCAAGATAAACTCTGTGACAGGAAGTCATATCACCTGCTCCTGCTCTTTGTAATGGGCCGCTTCTCTCGACATTCGCTCGGCCTCCAGGGCTGCAGCTGACAGCTCAGTCTGCAGGGAGGACATCCTGTCAGACAAAACTGTTTTCTCTGCCTCCTTCAAAGAAAGGGCCTGGGAGAGAGAAAGGTCTGGTTAACAAGGAGGAGGAACTTATAACAGATGTACCAGAGTTGAGCCACACTATCCAGACTGTTTCTAATGGAATACCACAGAGACTCAACAATATGGTTGAAACCATGATCATAAGTATTATGACATTTGTCTACCCTTATAGAGGTCTAATGAAGCAATGCTTCCAAAATCATGTCAAATAAATACTGTAAACTAAACAAATGCTAAAAACTAAAATGAGCTTGTTTTCATCTGATGCTAATTGACTACATACACTTCCTCTATAGCAGCCGTTGGCCTCAGAGCATCACCCAGTGGGCTGTGGAGGCAGTGGTACTGCCAAATGGTTAGATTATTATTATTATTCTAATTTACAAAGATAGTTATTTTTATATCTAGATGTGTCAAATTAAAATGCATAATTTTAATGACCGGTTACATTTGAAATTCACAAAATAAACTTGTTCTCCCACTACTAGCTAACGTCTGCCACAGCTAGCTAACATCTGCCACTACTAGCTAACATCTGCCACAGTTAACTAACATCTGCTACTACTAGCTAACGTCTGCTACATCTAACTAACATCTGCCACAGCTAGCTAACATCTGCCACTACTAGCTAATGTCTGCCCCAGCTAGCTAACATATGCCACAGCTAGCTAACATCTGCCACTACTAGCTAACATCTACCACAGCTAGCTAACATCTGCCACTACTAGCTAACATCTGCCACAGTTAACTAACATCTGCTACTACTAGCTAACGTCTGCTACATCTAACTAACATCTGCCACAGCTAGCTAACATCTGCCACTACTAGCTAATGTCTGCCCCAGCTAGCTAACATATGCCACTACTAGCTAACATCTACCACAGCTAGCTAACATCTGCCACAGCTAGTTAACGCCTGCCACAGTTAACTAACATCTGCTACTACTAGCTAATGTCTGCCACATCTAACTAACATCTGCCACAGCGAACTAGCATCTGCCACAGCTAGCTAACGTTCCCTCAGATGCAGTGTCACAAAATGGTTTTTAAAATGAAAAAGTGATGTGGGAGACAACCCTGTGCCAGTAAAATATCCAAAGTGTGTGGTGAGAATGGCAGGTAATGATGCTGATCTTTAAGCACAGTATGTTGAATGTGGTGAAATCCTGCAACTTTTTATTTTATTTTTTGTAATTTATTTGGGAAGGTGGTCCTTGGAAATGTTTTAACAATCAGAAGTGGGCCTTAAGTTACAAAAAGTTGAGAACCCCTGCTCTACAGCACCACAAAGATCAGACCTGCTGTTTCTCAGTCTCAGCTTGCAGCAGACTCTGATCTCTGTCATGTTGGAGACTCCTCAGTTCATCCTGCAGCTCCTCTCTTTCTCTCTCTACTCTGTGGAGCTGATCCTCCGCCTCCTGCCTGAGCTTCCTCAGAGCGACCTCATGCTCCATCAGCAGGCTGTGTCGCACAACTTCCTGCGAAACAGAGCAGCCAAGAGCACATGTCATGGATTAAACAGTCACCAGCACTTTATTTGAAGTAAAAATAGGTCTACGGCCAGTAATAAGTAATACTGAACCACTGAACCTTCTGACCTTTTCTGAGACCAGTCTCTCCACCTCCTCCTGATGTTCAGTGATGGCCTTGCGTAAGGCCTGCTGGGCCTCCAGCTGGGCAGCATTTAGAGTCTGCGTCAGAGCCTGTTTCTCTCTCTCAGCCTGGGCCAACACATTCTCGCCATCTGATCGTAGACGCCTCAGTTCAGCTGGAAATCCCATCCAGGAAAACATCCAGGAGAAGAAAACGCAGGACTTAGCCATTAGGTTCTTATTGTGTTATATTATTTCTCTCCTATGATACCAAACATCTGAAGTTTAGCTCTTAAAGAGACACATTTGTGTCATAGCTTTCATCTGCTTATCTTTTCTGTTTTATTCCTCTGATTCTCTTCTCGAAAACTTCTCCCTTTACTTTTGAATGTTTTCTTCTTTCTTCCTCACCTGCTGCAGTCTCAAAGCGGACTCGTAGGTTTTGGTTCTCTGTCTCTAGCTGCTCTCTGCGAGACTCCACCTGAACCAGTTGCTGCTGTACCTCAAACAGACTGGTTTCCAGGGACTCACGCTCCGACCTGCAGAGTCACGAACACAAGTTACACACACACACAGGCTCATGTGAAAAATGCATGTGTCAATGAAAAGCAGTGACACACACCTGAAAGCAGCTACTTCCTCTGACAGCCCGGTGTTCTCCCTCTCAGACGCCGTCAGCTGGACCACCAGCGCTGCTCTGTCTCGGGCCAGTTCTGCCCGACTGCGGCCGGCTTCCTCTAAGGCCACCTCGTTCCTCTGGCCCTCTCCTCTGGCAAGACTCAACTCCGATCCCAGAGAGGTCACCTCGCCACAAAGCTGTCAACAAAACCCGGGGGGAAAAAACAAACTAAATCAGTGAAACAAACTGAAATTTCTGGAAAATATGCTTGTAATTCACTTTTTTGTCATTTCATGGTATTGAGAACTTTGTCACACAATTTGTTTGAACCTTTAAGTGATGATGTAATATAATCCGTTACGTACCTGGGTGACTCTCTCCTGCAGCTTAACTCTCTCAGCCCTGAGACTCTGGAGCTCTGCCTCCATCCCCACCCGGCTTAGCTCGACATCCTGCAGTGAATGGTGCAGCGTGATGCGGGCAGAGTCCAGCTCCAGTCGGTCCTGTTCCAACCGGACCAGCTCATCTCTTATGGTCAACTTCTCCTGCTCTGCCTCCCGTTTCTGAGCCTGCAGGACGGCCTTCTCCTCCTCCAGCTTCGAGACAGAGTGAAGACGGAGACATTTATAAGGACAATATACAGTATAAACATATATGTATGAAAATACGCAACTGTATAATTAAATGTATATCTGTATAACCGTATATATCTATATATAGATTGTAATTTATTACTTCCTGTAGTGCTACTTTTATATATTTTGTTTCTAATTTAAAATATGTCAACATTTGTTTCTACATTTTCTGTGTATGGAGTGTGTAGGGAGCTAAATTTCAAAACTGACTTCACTTGGCCGTGGTGATCCTGAACTGGGGGAACACTTTTTTTGTAGTTTTCCTAGGTTTGAACTCCTCTTAAGATCTCTGTTTTAATTTGGTATCATAAATGACTTCACGGAGAGACCAAAAATGTGCGCCTCATTTGTACGCTTCACCGCATTGAGTCTGCAAGACGTGCATACCTGGAGAATGTAGGTGTTAAGGTCAGCTTTGTCTTGGGCCAGACCCTCATTCATGCTTCCCACCTTGGCCAGAGAGTCCCTGAGAGCTGCATCCTCAGACTGCAGCTTGTTAAGCAGCAGAGAGAGCTCTGCATTCCTGCTTTCAGCCTGGAGGTGGCAGTGAGTGTCGCGCAAAGGTCATACACTACGTGTGCACACGGAATATCGAATCTGCAAAAGTTAAATGAGCAAAGTTGTCTATCGTCTCACCCGAGCGAGTGCGTCAGAGAGCTGGGTTCTCTCTTCCTCCAGCAGCTGCCTCTCAACCTCCTCCTTCTGGTGAGTCTCTCTCACTGCAGACAGCTCTCCACGCTGAGCAGAGGCTCGACTCTCACTCTGCTCCCACTGCTTCTGTCTGTATCAAAATATAACACACGCAATACTAGAAAAACACAACTCAGGGCTACTAATAAGAAGACTTAGGGTGATTCGGCTTTTGTCATGTGCAGGTGTGTTATGGTGGGCAATGTTTGAGTCCTAAGGGCCCAGTTTAAAGTGAAATATCTCCTTGAAGAGCCAACGTAGAGCATAAGTCACAGGAATTAGAAAGCTACTACAGACGCTCACTAATCTTTCTAGTATTACATTTTATTTTCTAAGTATTTCATGATTTTTTTTAAAAAAAGTCAAGCTTTGTTGTCAGCTGGCTTGTGTGATATGTGGAAAATGAATTTCATAGTGTGGGTTAAGGAGGTCAGAGAGCTGCAGTGGTAAACGGGGCAGTATGTAAAAGAAGCTCTCTCTGTAAGGGAGGCTGATACAGATCTTCTGAATGGCTTCCTGTAAGCATATTCACAGTGTGGATTAGTGTCAACATTGCATTCAGCTAATCACTTATCAATTAGCCCGCTTACATCCTCTGAGTGTCTGCCTTCGCCCGATCTCTCTCCTGAATGGCGGCCTCCTTCTCGTCCCTCTCGTGATCTCGCTCTCGTTGGGTGGACGCCACAGTCAGCTGAAGCTTCTTGCAGTCCATCTGCAGTACCTGGTTGCTGCTCTGAGCTGCCTGCACAGTTGTCTCCAAGCTCGCCTTCTCACTGCAATGTTCAATAATGACGTGCGGAGCAGAACAGTGTGTTAGTGGAGTCACTACATGATTCGAGGATCAGCAGCATATTGTAATAAGTGATATAACTGTCTGTAAACCTGGCCAACGTGTCTCTCTCCTGCTTCAGGCGGTCCTTTTCTTTCTGCGTGGTCTCCTTCTCTCTCTGAGCAGCATCCCTCTCTCTCTGCAGAGCTTGGTTTCGCTGTTCTGCATCTCTTTTAGCCAAATCAGCCTCAGACAGCTGCTTGCGCAACTGCTGTATTGAGGACTGGGCAGACAGCAGACGACCTCGAACATCCTGCAAACACAAATAGAGTCACTTACCTCTACTGCTATCTATCCATATGATAGTAAGGGTTTTATTTGGTCTCTGAGATTTCTGACTCCATGCTGATACAATGGAGGTGAATGGCACTTTGTTCGTAGGACTGTTTGGGACTATTTAAAAAAAAAAAAAAAGTAGTTCACGTGAAACTCTTCATGGTGAGGTTTGTGGATTATCCAGAGTAGCAGGGATACCTTTTCAAAGTGTATTTTTGTTTCCAGCACCAAAGAAGGGAAATTCTATTAACTGCCTTTGTATGTGGCTGGAGGCAGCGATCTCACAGACAAGCATGGTGTATCACTAGGTGTACATGACAAAATAAGTTTTTGGGTAATTAGGTTAACTGACTTAAAGCTCTGCTAGATTTGTTGTGACTAACAGCTTCCAGTATAAACTGTGGCTGGAGGTTTAAAAAAAAAAAAAATCATCTCTCTGTTGCTATTGTCTAAAATATGTATTAGCATTGGTATGAAAACACACAGTTCTTACGAAATGTTCCTGTGTTTTGCACAACATCAATGTGTTACCTTTCTGAAACAATTACTACAATGGTTGAAAAAAAATTGACGTGTCACCTGCAGCTGGAGCGTCTTGTTTGTGACTGCAGAGCGCAGAGCAGACAGCGCCGAGTCAGGGAGAAGAGTCAGTGAGGAGGTCCGCGAGGGGGAGGTCGACCGGCGGGGGGAGGAGGAGTCACGGATCAACGTGAGCAGCGAAGCCCCAGAGTTGTCCTGGTCTGCCTCTGATGACGACTCTCCTACTGACAAAACTGTCTAACAAAAGAAAATAAAAAATTATAGATGGCACTCCCATCTTAGCGATATCACATTGAGTGCATCGTGTGGTTGTTTACCTGGGCGATGTCCCGCAGAGTGTCTAACAGGGTCTCGGTGTGAGTTTTCATCAGCTGCATGTCAGTCTCATCATTACCACTCTGCTCCTGAAGGAAGAAACGAGCAAAATAAAGCAGAGGCAACTGGACGAGGAAGATCAATGGCAACTCTTTGCCACAAGTCAATTGGTTCCTAATAAAAACCATTTAAATAAACAGGTCAAGATTGGATAGTTTAATTTTTAAATGTGGCTAAAAGAATCTTAAGACAGCTGGGCACTGTAGTTTTTGTCAAACATCAGTAAAAATTGTGTATTTGTTGGGGACTATTTTCAGCTGTGGATGGATACACATTTGGGGTGAGTTACAGTGAGTAACAGCAGGACAGTGTATGTGGAATGAACTGAAAATGAACAACAGTGTCACCCAGTGTAGCAGCGTGGCTTGATGAAAAGTGTTTTTACTTTTTGAATAACAAAAAAAAAAAAAAAAAGACCTCTCACCTCAAGCCTCCTCATCAGAACGGCAATTTCTCCATCTCGCTCTTCAATTTGTCCCTTTAGTCTCTCGCCTTCTCTCACCGAGTCTGACAACCTTAAAAGTTGACACAATAAGAAGCATTAACAGGGCCTTCATAAAAAATATGATTTAATCAATAACTACTTATCCAGTAAGACAGCCGAACACGGTCACTGACCTGACATTGAGCTGACTTCTCTCTGCATCTGTCCTGGTCTGAAGATTTATCATCTCTGCCACTCGCTCTCGAAGCTGCTGCTCCAGCTGAACCCGCAGGGCTTTCTCCCGCTCCAGGGCGAGAGCTGCTCCTCCCTCTCGGCTATGCAGTGTGGTGGACAGACTTGAACAGGACACCTGAGCGGAGTGGGATGCCCGAGCCAACTCGTTACGCATGTCCGACAAGTCCCTGCCATTTGAGGGGGGTTGGCAGAGAGGGCAAAAAGGTTGGCAACGTCAAATTTGTTTCTGTGTGCCCGTTTATGTTAAGATTCAAATCAGAGCACAGGAAATAGCATCATTTGGCAGTTTACACACAGCTGATCTTGACCTTTCAGTGGCGCTCTTCAGTTCACAGACATTCCTCCGAAACCCGACCACCTGCCGCCACAGCATCAGCAGCCGACTGTGCTCGCTACTAAAGTAACTGTGGAAAGACTGAGGGAAGCCAGAGACAAGTAAATTATCTTCACATTTTTCCTGTCTTTAAAATGTTTTTACTGTTTCTTAAGCATCCCTACCTCTTCTTCTCTCCTCCAGTCCGACTCCTTCTGTTCCAGTTCCTCCCTGGCTTTTGTCCAATCAGCAGTGAGCCTGCGGATGTCCTGGCTGAGAGCCTCATTGGCTAAACCGGCCTGCTCCAGCTGCTCTCTCAGCATGGCATTCACCGCGGACAGACTGCTGCTCCTGAAAACACAACGGGAAAACACAATAGGGACAAAATAAACAACTTTGTCAGAGCAAATTGGGGCAAAAACAATGTGATATTCTCAGGTGTTTGATGCACACCATAAGAACTAAATCGACACCAACGAATGCAACGCTTCTCATGTACTCACCTCTGTTGTTCTTCCTCCAGGCGAATTAAAGCATCCTCCAGGTTGCTGCTTGGTTCATCTTGATGGCGACCGTTCGATGTCTCACTGTGGCCCTAAATGAGATTTGAAGGCTAAAGTATTATTGGTGGAATGCGTGAATAAAACTTTCTACTGTCAAAATCAACGCATGCTCACGCTCACACTCGGCCGGTGTTTCTCCAACTCTGAGGACTTCTCCTGCAGCATCTGCTCTACATCCCCACACCTCTTTTTGTACTGCAGTACCTGAAGTAGCAGGGAAACTATTAATGACTTGTGTCCCTCTGAACACTACACCCCAGATAAAGGCCAGAATAAAACAAACACACCTTGGCCTGTAACTTCTGCACCAGTTGCGCCTGCCTCTGCTGACCCTCCTGGTACGCAGTGAGTTTACGCTTGTAAGCCGCCTGCTCCTCGTCCAGACGCCGGCGTAGATCCACGTTCTGCTGTGCCAGGCTGCGTGACTCTGGCGAATCATGGTCCCCGTCTCCCGTCTCTAAACGTAACGCCTGCTCCAGCTGTGGGTTTGATTAAAAGTGAGAGGCAGAGGGTGATGTTTAATTTTCCACAAACATATTTCACAGATGGTCACGGATCTGCTCAGTGCTGCCATGCTGTGAATTTAGCCGAATACCTACAGGTACTGTAAATCCTATTATACTTAGCATTTGAGATTGGAAGTTCATTCTTGACCTTGGAAACAGAAGTTAGCAAAACAATCTCACCATAAGTAGCTGCTCTGGAGCTTTATGATCAAACTTAGTAGTGTAGATACTGAAGCCAATACTAGTCAAAAACTACAAAAACCTGTTGCAGAGAACTTTCTACAAGTTACTGAGTGTGGGACAAACATTGCTCTGTCATAGGTGGTAGGAGGATGACAGCAGTCAACTCAACACTCTACAAGACTGTTTAAAATCAGATCAGTTAATAATAATTAATGGAGTTATATAACGGTGCTTTCTGTTTTCTTTGAAGGAAAACAGAACTTCATTAAAGTTGTCTTTTGTTTTTGGGAGCAGCACCGGTATGTTTCCTCTCCCAAAACGAGATGCGACGTCCTCCCACCCCACCACCCTGCCTCCTCCCATCTCCAGTGAAGCCCCTGTTTACAGTCGCCCAGGGTGACAGACGCCATGGCAACATTACACTTCAGTTCATACCAGCCCCCATCACCTGGGAGACCAGCGGATCTCAGACAAAGAAAGAGCCAAAAAAAAAAAAAAATACTGAAATGGGAAAAGGACAAAGTAGCGGAGTGCAGATGATGGGCGGTGGTCAGTCATGTGCAGAAACCGCATACTTGACCGGGATGTTATTCACAGTCATATCTTCATCTAATCCTCAACTCACTGCTCTGCCTACTCTGCTTGTTGTTGTCCCGGTGTCTTGCCCTTACCCTCTCACTAATTGCACCGTACTTGATGGCGAGCTCATCCCGGTCCGCTCGACTGTGTGCCAGCAGGTCCTCCAGCCTCGCCAGCTCTCCCTGCAGCACTCGGTTCTCCTCCTGGAGGGACATGACCGAGGACATGGCTCCAGCTGCTGGGAGGCAAGAGGCAAGAATTAGGCGAAGCAACGGGGTCAAAACATAAATTTGATATGGTGGGAGAGCAGGTTGTGGCAACTCACAGCTTTCGCTCAGGTTTTTGGTGACAATCTCTCGCACTCGTGCTGGCAGACATGTAGGGGGGGCGTCTGGTGAAGAGCCCCGCACAGTTAGCCTCTTCTCTTCAGACAACACACTCTCCTCCAACCTCTGATGGACAAAACACAAGACATTTGGTGCTTTACTTTACACAGAAAATCTCCATTTACAGGCGATGACAACAATAAACTCAAAGATGATGATGGTGTTTGAATGGTGCCACAACAGCAGGAGCCACAGCAGTTACACCAACTGCGTAATGGAAAGACAATACTGTACAATACAAGCAATCACATAAGACAGCAGCTTTATTTGTCACATCACACACCATTACTGTACGTTTAATGAGCGATGGAGGAATGCCCGGTGTAGCCTCACCTGTATCACAGACTCCAGTTTGTTGGAGTCGGGGTCTAAGTTTTCCGCAGCGCTCATCGCGTTGGCAGCAGATATTTAAAATCCAACGCGAATAGGATTAAGTCCGAGTAAACGCTGCGTCTTCACAAGATGAACCTGATCGCTTTTCTGCTTTCCAGAGATAAAGCAAAAAAAGAAAGAAAAAAGTTCGCAACCTGGAGCTGGTTGTGTGACGGTGCTGGAGCCGATAAAGTTAGGTCTCAGAGGAGCAGAATGTGTCCGCCCGGTCGCCTCCTCCTCCGGTACAGGCAGGCAGAGATTGAGGACAGCAGGATTAGTAGGGTTTAAGATGCACCCCCCCCCCCTCCACCGCCACCTCCACTGCTTCACTCTCACTGCTCATTCCAAACCTCCAGACCACAACAAAGGCGAGCCCAAATAAAACTTTAAATAGTCCTCACACTGGAAGGACAAACACGTTTTGACCACCGTTTTTTTTTTAAATTGTTTTTAAATTGCAGGAATAGATTTTTTTTGTGTTCAAAATGTTTATGGAAACATCTGAACAAAGGTCCTATTTTTTGTATAAATTAAGCCCAGTTTTGTATGAGCCCACTTTGCAGCTTTGCCTTCAGCTGCAGGGCCGGATAAACCAGCTACAGGGCCCAGGGCAAGAACGAGTTGCAGGTGTCACCTGTCCCTTGTAATACAGGGTCGCCCTGCACTGAAAAATACAATTCTCTGTTCTTTATTAAATAAAGGTAATTTGTCCCACGTTTTCAAACACAGTGGAGCATGTAATTGCTCAAGAGCTAGATATTCCCCTCAGGAGCTGGTAGAGACCAGAAGAGAATGAATATTGGACTTCATTCATCAAATGGACAGAAAGATGTCTCCAAATGGTGCTCCAAAACTGCTGGATGTGTAAATAAGCAACAAAAAATAGTTATTGTAGGTTTAAGAATATGCACTACAAGTGAAACATTTACCCTTTACCTACTCATTTCAATTTACATTAATTCATTAATGCAACAATCAAATTACCAAATAATTCCTGAGATTGGGGTCCTGGGGCAGTTGCCCACTTTGACTGGTTGCCAACAACATAAGAGCAAAACACTTGCTCACAGTCTGTTTCCTGTAACGCTGCCTGGAGTTATGGTGTAATAAAGGTTAATATTGAGTGATGGCTAATGGTTTAGGTTAGGGTTAGGGTCAAATATGGGCAGCTGCTACTCAGACTAACAAAACAGGGCAGATGAAAATATTATTTATCATACTCAAATGCACCTTTGTCTTTAAAGTCAAGAAAAATGTGTTAAGTTGTAACAGTTAATCGATTCAGCAACAAGTAGATTGAAAGAAAATTATTTTGACAACTAACTATTTGATTATCTATTATTTATTTTGTTAGAGAAAAAAACTGCCAAATATTCTCTGGTTCCAGCTTAAAATGTAAAGAGTGTCAAAAAAAACAAATTTGAAGATGTCACCATGTATTTTTCATTATTGTCTGACATTTTACAGGCTAAGCAGTTAATTGAGAAAATATTTTGCAGGTTAATCAATTACAAGTTGCGACACAAAGTGTTGATGTGGGTTCAAGTAAAGGGGCACTCTGCTTCTGATTGGAGGAAAGCTGTTCAGTTTATGTTCGATACATGGAAGCATTCGCAAAGTCAGAACGTTTTTCAAAAGCAAAATCTGTAGACATGTGAAAGTAAAACTATGACAGAGCCATGAAGCATGAGGGGGTCTGCACTGCACTACTTTGTTGTTTGGATTGTCATAGTTACAGACAAGAGGGTCGTTGTGTCAAGACCAGACCCCCCACCCAGATCCACCCCCCCACACACACCCACAGGTTTCTATATTTGTGGGACCCTCACTGACAAAATACATTCCCTAACCCTTGACCTAAACCATCACAGCACTTTACAGAAGCCCACAAAGAATAAAGTACCACCATCATTTACACACAAAGTGCCACAAATGTCTGGTTTCAAAAAAGCGAAAAAAGAATAATAAATGTCAGTGTTGTCCCTCACTACTCACTGTAGGCTCGGTTGATATTGTAACTAGGACATCATCATTAACATCAACAACAGTTAAGACCCACCTGCATCCATATTGGTAATGAACTACAGAGATGCTGTCAATGTTGGGGGTTCCCTTCGAGTGTTTAAACCTTTTGTAAATAAGGTATTGTGATGATTAGTCTGTGCAATATTAAATTAGTCATGACTGTATAAGTTTTCAGGTTTCAGGTGAGCTTCATACCTGATGAGATACACACCTGTTGATCTCACCTTCAGTCCATTTTAACAGCCTTTGTTTACAACTGATGCGGCCATAAATTTCAGATTAAATAGCAGCATATGAACTCAGGAATCCCCTCCAGCTGCTTCTGCTTTCATGTTCAAACATTATTTTGCATAAAGGGAACTTAGACGACTGCGTTTGTAATTAATCAATAAAAATACATCCACAATGACACGCCCAAGTTTTCAAAAAGTCTGTCAGGAGTTGGAGGCGGGAGAGGGAGGGGGGTTGTATAATAAACCGTGCAGCACCCGAGGAAATCAAACCGATCATGACATGAATGGAGGGACTTTGTTTAAAGGCAGCAGAGATTCAAACGCAAACACGATGCTGTGGGAAATAAAACATTTTAAAAAAGCCCGTCCTTGGACATGAATCGCTTTATATAGCGAGATCCACAGCGCAGTGAAAAACATCCACTTCGCTGTCCGACTTGTAATCTTACCTGGAGACATCAGTGCGATGAGCTTTATCCCTCCATTCTCCTGAGCGGACTTTACGGGCACAAACGAAACACATACACGGATCAGCGGCTGCTTGCAGCCAGTGTTGCCTTGTTCCGAAATCTCGTCCATGCTTTTTCCGGGGAGGGACTTCCAGTCTATGGTGTACACGGCGGTCTGCTCTCATTACGCTGTGCGATCCCTCATTTCTGTCATAACATTTTGAGGGAAATCCACCAATAAACATCGTTTTTAAATATATAAATTATTGAGAACGAAACAAAATATACCCAGATTATTATTTTTTATTAAATATGAAATATTTTCTGGAAAGCTATAATACAGAATTCAGAATTCCTGTTGTGGCCTAATGTAGCTCTTAATAAGTGCTCTTATATTATAACGCCAGTTTTCTTAATTTAGTTTAGCTGAGATTTGGCCATCTTCCAAAAAACGTACACAAAGTTGTACTTCTGAGTTATTTTTGACCAAAAAAATAGTGGCTTATTTCTTTTCTTGAATTAAAATAACCAAAGTAAAGTTCTTATATGTAAAAACAATGATTACATCTAGTCTGGTAAATAGTGATCAAATCTGTACTGGGCTTCAGTGGCCAATAGAGGGCGCTAGGGCGCCGCCCCCCCCCCCCTGGTG
>JBBPCS010000359.1:4802678-4841982 GCA_037974645.1 Hollardia meadi
GTTCAGTTATTGTAGAGCCAAAATAATTCAAATTCACCCATTGAACGGGTCACCTCAGCCATCATCACAGCAATTGCCCCCCCTGAGAAATTTGGCAGGAGCCGCCACTGCTGGGTTTGGATTAATGTCCTAAAATCATTACACATTCAGAAGAATCAGATAAGTCCTTTTGGCTAATAGGTTGTATATACTGTATACATCAATAAAACCAATAATGCCCCTTTGAATGGGATTTATTTTATTATTTATTTATTTTGATCTGCAAGGGTATTTGGGCGGATGGTTTGTGTCAATTGGCATCCACATGAATGCCAGGATCCAGAGATTCCCAGCAGAATATTGCACTGTAGCAAGGTGATCAATGTTATTCACTTTAACTGTCAGTGATGTTGTGGCTGATTCTGCAAAATCAAAAGCTTTAAATGTGTCTAATATTCCCATGTCTGAATATGCTGCAGCAGTAAAGACTAGTTTAGTAATGAAAATTAAAACAAGTACCAATGAAATATACTGTTTATTTACAAGATGACATATTTATACATTTTTAGATCTTTTCAAATAGGCACTTCATCAAATCAATGCAAATTAGCAACAAGATTAAGGAAAATTCTATTTGGTAAAAGGCACTTTAAAAAGCAACAACACAAGGCAAAGACATATGAAGAGCGTGCACAGAGACAAACAGGAACATACCAACACAGCATGTTCGCGCTCAACAACAGACAAAATGGCAATCATGACCCCCACCCCCCCCCAATGCTGTGATTCCCAAAAAAAAGGGGGTATTTTTTCAAGCTTAAGAGCTTTAAACTAAAACTAATCATCATATATCAATATAGCTTACTAGGAAACAGAAAACAGCATACACATACTGTATACAGCTAAATGAAACTTGGATACTTCAAAAGGTAACCCATTTAACTTTCCCACATGGTACAAACAAACTTGAGATGAGTGGTGCTGGTGTAATGAACTAACAGGAGCAGGAAAACATGCGCAAAATGTCGCAAAGACGAGGAACAGAGGAGCACAATCAAATCTGATTTATGGAAGAAATACTCCCACTGCATAGCAGAATTTGAAGAAAAAAGAAAATTGTAAAAAAGAAAATATGTACATTTTACTGTTTGTTCCACCAGAGTGTGTTGGGTTATAGTTTGTCAACAGATTCTTTACAGAATAGGGGCAGTGAATGAGTCACTCAAGCTCGTGAACAGTTCCTCTTAGTTTCTTTTCGCCACAATCGTCCTGTCCATGGAATGTATGGAACCTGAGTGTGCGCAAGGTGTTCTCTCAGGACTCAACTAAACTGCACCCATCCTGATTTGACAACATCTTTACTGGAGCTGTGGAGGACAGGGGGTGGTGGGTGGGTGGAAAAGGAGTGTGATGATGGAGAATTGATTTAGAATTCAAAACAAAACCATGAACACACAAATATGCCAGATGGACAAGATGGATTACTACACGGGGGAAAAGTGCAGCTGACATTTTATTAAAGAAAACTTACTTGGAGCCTGCAGATGTGAAATCTCCCCACATGTCAGAGCTGGTGGGTTGGGCTGCAGGAACGGAAGACCCAAAGTCTAAAAGAGGGGCTGGATCAGGGGGGAGAAGAAAAAAAAAAAAGATGGAACAAAATGAATACCGTTTGGAAAATGTGAAGACGTTTTTAAATTGGTGTTTGACACAAAAGCATGGTGATCACCAGCGTTAGTCTGTACAGCGGAGACTGTCTCTTGTGCCCCAGGAGGCGGGATGAGACCTCCAGCCTTTGCACCTGGTGGAGGTGGAAGTAGACCCCCACCCATGGGCCGTGATTTGGCGCCACCTGCTTCCTTCTTCTTGATGTTCTGTGATAAGAGTAATAACAGTTTCTGAAAGTCTTTATTGCTTCATTGGTTACCCTTTTCTTCATAAAATCTGCCATTGTTCAATTTATTATTTCACCATTTTCATAATTTCTTAACATCTCTAATATCAGGGCTAAATGCTCACGGCAATGCTGATCTTGATAGTCTGCCCCTCTTTGAAGCTGAGGTCCAGTTTAGGTGCTGTGCTCTCAGAAGCTTCCAGTTTTGCAAGCTCACCTTCTTGTTTCACCCACCTTCAGAAATAGAGTTTTAGAGCATAATAATTATCAGAGAACATTAAACTGAAAAGAGGTAAATGGCTGTAACAAACTTTATTTAAAGAGGTTTAATTCCTGTGGAATGAATTTGGACCTCTTTTACACTCACTAACACACTCTGATGGACAAATGTGCACCATCATCTACCCACAAAGGAAAATTTGTATGAAAGTTGTTCAAAATATCACATTTAAACAAATCCATGTATTGGTAGTTTTATATGTATTGTTTTTATTTGTGTTCCATTTAGGGCATCATTGTAAAAGAGAGATTGCTCTTAATGGCCTTCCATGTTTAAATAAAGGTTAAATAAAAATGTACTAAGATGCATGTAGCAATATGTACCAGGTCATATAAACAGAGATCAGACAGTAAAGAGGCTTTGTAAGAGAAGCTAACTTACTTAAAGTGATCCTGTAAGGCTACGTTGAAGTCAAATGAGTCCCCACGATCAGCAAAACCCAGACCGATAAAAGCATGACGTCCTTTATAAAAGTAATTTTAAAGACAAACATATAAGGATATATTTTTACACATATTCCTGCAGTAGGATATATACAATAAGGGATAGTATATGCATAAACTGGCAATAAACACATTTTTGCTTAACATATCATTATGAGGTAAATGTTGATCGCACAATATAATGGCTATAGAATGACACCATCTGCATTTAGATTGTCCGTTTCCACTTTAGGTTAAATGACATGGCGACTTAGCAGCGGCTCAATCTTACAGCCAATTATGTGAGATTATTTTTACAGGGGACTGATGGAGAGCTTTGTTACATGGTGCAAGGACAATTACCTGAAGCTCAATATCAGTAAAACCGAAGAGCTTGTGGTGGACTACAAAGCTTCAAATATGGATGATGCTGCACAGAAGCTGCAAATTCTAAAACCTAGATGCTTCACACACATCTTCAACCGGCAGCACAGAAGATCTACACAATCAGCAGGGTCAAGGTGGGCACCAAGATTAGTGTCAATAATTCAGCATCTGACCAAATGTGTAACATGGTCACCAACTCCGCTTCTGTTCCCGAGTTATGGTGGAGAATAATGGCCAGAAAAGTGTTTTGTTTTGTTTCCGGAACATTATAATGTCACAGTGAAGTTGAACTTTGGAATATAAAATATCTTCACATCATAATTTTTCATCCTGTTAGACATTTGTGTGAAATTTTGTCATCATCAGTGTATGAATTTTTGAGTTATAACCAAAAATGTATTTTGTGAGGTCAGAGTGACTTTGACTACTAAAATGTAATAAGTTCATTATCGAGTCAAAGTAAGAATTTTTCTCCATGTGTTCCTGAGATATCGCATTCACGAGAACAGGACGGACATCACAAATATATAATTCCTCCAGCAATGGCTGTCGACTGTGCACAGGCATAAAAATCTGTTTTAAAAAAAATTAATATAATGCAATGTTATATGATTGTGATATCCCATTTAATATTTCTTTACTATGGTATATCCACATACTTTATTTTTCCATAGTATCTTTGATTTTCTAAAAGGTTTTGATCAAGAACAGAGCCTCTGATGAAAGAGTCTTACCATTTCCATCCTCTATCCGGATCACAAAATACCTGCTGGAGTCTGTGACAGCTTCTACTACACACCCTGGATACTCTGTGACTGGAGCTTGGGCAAACAACTCTCCTGCAAAAGACAAATTTACACCAAACAGTGCCTTAGGGTTTTTTTCTGCACTGTAAATAATCAAATTAAAAGGTAGATTGAAAATGACAAAGAGTTAGCAAGGTTGTTTTCAGGGACTTTTTGATTATGCTCTTAAATGTTTTCTCTGATAAATGTGACTGGAAGCCTTTCCAGAGACTATTAATGGTTAACTCTGAATATATAAATTTTGCTAGTAGTGAGCGGTTGTCATTGTATTCACGGAGTTAAGAGCTTTGTTTGAGACAATACGTGTGCAATCAAATGTGAAATGACAGCAATACACATCTAGTACTCAGCTGTTCCAACTGCAACCGAAAAGAAACCACATATTTCTAGACAGTTTTAAGGACGAGGCAGTCCCACTCTGTTTTATGGCTAAACTGGTGAGGATTTCTTACCATCTTTTTGGCTAAACTAATCATGTCCTCTCTAAAGTTCAAAGGAACTGGTGGCTCACTCAAAAACAGTCAGTGCTTTAATAATACTTTGTACTCTGGTGCTTGAGGAAAGTTAAGAGACTCACTTTACTTGCAGAGGTAATAGAGTTAACTGTAAAGCAATTAGTTTTTCTGATAGGATCAAGAGGTATATATTTATATTGCTTGAACAGCGTCACATTTGGTTGCAAGGAGATGCCAGTTGGTTTACCTGTGTTTTTGTCCTCTAACTTAATGAAGGCCATATGACCTTTAGCAGTGATTTTCATCCTACCACTCCATGCAGGTTCATCCAGCTTCCAGTCAGCAGCACTAGAAAAACAGGAAGCGCACATCTTAATGTGAACATGGTCTCTCTAATACTCATTGACTGGAATGGCTGACTTCACCACTGTTTTTTACAGGGAGCTACGGCTTTTCACAGAAACAGAGAGGAAGTAAAAATGAAAAGTTTTCAGGAAATGAGACATTCGTGTCAATAGTGGTTTCTTTGGTTCTGCTGCCACAGAAGAAAAGCAAGCAAGCAGGATAGCCAAAGCAAATTGGAAACAAGTGCTTATAGTTACCTCCGCCAAGGAGGTTATGTTTTCACCCCTGTCTGTTGGTTGGTTGGTTGGTTGATTTGTTTGTGAGCAGGATTACGCAAAAACGGGGGAACGGGCCAAGGGAGAACCTATTAAATTTTGGTGCGGGTCCAAATAAATATCCGGATCTAGTGGATTTAAATATGTCTTCATATTTAGGGGTAGTCTTTTCTCAGTAGTAAAATCAGACAAAAGTGTGAGGGAAATTATCATTTCACCTGCATTGTTTTGTTGGCTTAGCTATAAGGCTTGATTCAGCTTAATTTAAGGGGACTGTTGAACCTAGGCTGAGGTATGCGCTCTACTGAGTGCCATTTTCCAGTTGTTGGGGTTTTTTAAAAAGTAAAACACCTTTACATTGTACAATCGCTTATAAGAATCTATATTGGATCCTTTTAATTGGATTTATAATGAAATCCTCACTCTGCAGCAGACAAAATAAACCAAAGTATTTCTATAATGTTAAACAAAAATATTTTTGAGTTTATATCTTAAATTAACAAAATATGACAAGAACAAATATCTTACATTAAGGACCACTTTTCAGGAGCTTTCAACTCATCTCACAGACTTCTCTTCCCATGGAGGAAGTTCGTGAGATACAACTGAAAGCTCCTGAAAGCTTGAAAGTGAACCTCGAGTTTAAGATTTTTTTGTTTCTCCAACAGACTGCTGATAGCAGTGATACTGTTCTTACAGTCAAGTCTAGCTAATACACGTTGTCATACATTTCTGACGATACTTTTGTCTGCAAAATAAGCGCACAACACACATAACTAGCTATAGCTGGACAACAGTTAGTTGGAATTAATCATTATAAAATCTTCAATTTACTGACTTACTAACCGCTAGTATAAACTCCGAACTCCTGTATCCATTATCGGACATACAAGTCAGTCCTGCACTTTTTCACTTTCCAGGCCTGTCAGCAATGTCATTATGCATGTCTTGTGTGTGTTTATTGTCTACGTCGCTAACGAAAGTTGACCTTTTTAAATAGCAGGTGTACGCCACATGTAAAGAAATGTTTATCGCCTAAGTCTGGATGCTGGTGTCCGATTTCACTGAGCAGAAATTTAGCAGCAGCGATTTTGTAAAAACGCTAGCATGTGTGTGCATCTAGCCACTGGCCTGTGTGACAGTTAGCTTGTGTTAATGTATCTAGCTAAATCCTTCGTAGCTAACCGACTGTGTGGTCTTTAACCGTCCACTACATTCAGCAGAAAAACTAGAACAAAACATCCATACTAACTATCGGTTGTCCGATAATGGATATGTTTCCTATAAATTAGCCTTGTGGCCGCCGACACTTGTCTCGCTGTCAGTGAGACTCCTCGGTTAAACGTTAACGTTACGTTTGGATTATCTTACCGATATCCACGGTTAGAAGCCCGTGGCGGGATTCGGTAAACATGGACCTCGGGCTTCACACAAAGCATTGACTCATAACTGTTGTCTTCTGCCATTTTGTCAAGTTTCACTAACTATTAAACCCAACTTCCGACTTTTAGTTCTTCTTCTTCTTTGACTTTTATTGGCGGTTGGCAAACAACGAATTGGTGCGTTACCGCCACCAACCGATTTTTAAAAAAATCCGTCATATCCTCTAAATTATATCAGTTAATCTAAAATACTGAAACTGATAAAATAACATTCATTTATTGAGTCTTGAGTATTATTATTAATAATAATAACAATAATAATAATAGTAATAATAATAACATTGGGAAATTTAAAAGGGCCCTGCAGCTCTGTTGCAGTAGTAATCAATTCTTCTTGGGGCAAAAAATAGAGACAGTAATTACTGCTATACAGTTCATGTACAATAGATGTTTTTGTATTGCCTGTTTTATGTATTGTATTGTAATGAAATAATAATTTTTTAGATGTACAGTATATTAATCATAATCAAGTTCACATTAAATTTAAAAATAAAAATGTTTCAAATTATTCAACTCTGCTCAAGAACCAGGTTTCACAAAATAGAAACATATTCCACTTTCACTTTTTGAAATGTGTTTATTAAAGGGTATTCAAAAGTCATTTGTGTTTTTCAAAGATTCAAAATAACACATCAAAACTGGACAGGTGGCTGTGAATGACTGAAACAAAGCCTCATGGGTAGATGACATAGGTACAGGATGGATATCTGCTCTTAATTATCAATGTAAAATGAGCACAAATCACTTTCATTTCAAGAATTGTACCTGATCCCTGGGACCAGTGTATTACAGGCATGTATTCTTGATGTTGTAGATTTAAATCCAGTTTACTAACTTATGAGTCATCCCCTCCGAACAATGTATACTTTCTCAAAAAACAAAATATTGAGATGTTAGGTGTAATGGACAACCATATTGCTGTCACCGGCAACTTCAACACTCACATTTTTGCAGCTAAAATTTTTTAAAAAATGGTACAAATTCAGAAGTCTTAACCATATTGAGAAGTTTGCAGCTGTGTAAAAGCAAGGTGTGTCATTTATTTTCAATCACAGTTTCAATTCATTACAATTCTTCATATTTCCAATCAACGGTTTTACCGATACTGGAATCCATTTGGACAAATTATGGCCAAAAGTACAGCCGTGGAACACTCCTGTAAGAAAAGCTTTATTGCACCCTTACTGAGTGTGGTTTCGTATTTGTCTAAAACACTTGCCGAGTGCAACTTTAAGATGGATTTCTTCAATGAAATAATTAACCTATCACAAGTGCACAAAAAAGCATGAACACTAACAAGCACTACCCATCCGAAAATGAACATATGTAGCCAGGAATCATTGGTCTTTTAAGGCATTCAAGTGACACAAAGTTTAAAATTTGTTGCAGAGAACTGGTATCTAATCGGTATTTGATGAAACTATTGATTTCTTTCATTTTCAATTGGTGGCAAACAAGCAATGGTGCATACAAAATCCTTCTGTATAGAAAAAAACCCCACAGGAAATGCATTCATCAAATTCTACTGATTAAAATATTTTTATTTCTAATAATTTTGTAGTTTTCACCACAAATTTTCCTGACATTGTTTTTTTTGTTGTTGTTGTGATGTGGCTGTTATTATCATCCACACTGTTCACTATTTATTTTATGAAGAAACTGCAAACCATCATTTTAATAGCACAATTAGTCAATATGCTGCAACTAATGCAAGTCTTCTCTTCTAGACAAATGTGCAGTTGGCTGTAAGAGAAGTTCCAATTTAACTATTCTGATTAGAAACAGCAAGGAAACATGGACAGGGACATTTATACACAACAATTTGGGATTTTCAGTTCACTATCAACACAGGTATCTATGCAGGCTACATTATCTAATCTCTGATATACTGCTCATCTCCTGTACTACCACATTATGTCTCAAAAAAATTTAAAAAAAATACACAAACACACAGAAACAATGTAAACATTGAAAAACCAAAGATAATTTGAAACAAAACAACACACTGGTAATTTGATAATGTGTAAAAAAATAAAAAAAAATAAATGAGGGCGTAAATTCATTATTATTGCTTGAATAAACCTAGATTTTGTGACATTCTGTCCTTTCGCTCTATAATCTTTGGCCACAGGCTGTGTGCCCACCGGACATTACTTTCATAGCCACCAGTGCCAAACAGGCCTGTGGAAAGTGCTAGTCTGGGCCTCTGCCATTGCTATACAACTACAGTATTAAAACTCACTTTTGTGCACTTTTACTCAAAGGGCTGGATCAGTTTGACTTTCCATCACCTCACACTCTTCGCTTCTGAACCCACAGTAAACTATCAACACTGTCAAGTACGCAATTTCCACTGAACCCGACAAAACTGAGGCCAGCTTCCCGGTGGACACCCAGCCATGATCCACGCTCTCTCAGTGGAAAGGCCAGCATGTTCGTTTGCACGTCTCCGGGGGAAATTCCCGCAGCTCTCCTTATTCTCCCTGAAGAGGCAGACACCTGATGCCCTGCCGCTTGGCTGGTCGATCATACTTAAAATCATAGGGCACCTCATGGTACATCAAAGTATCACAGTGTGTAGGGATGTGAGCCGAAAGCCTGTTCACAGTGTGGAACAGAAGGGGTTTCGGATCTCTGCCAGGCCCTTGCAACGTTCCACAGAAAGAAAACTCGAGGTGAAAGGCAAAGACCATGCCAGTAAGCAGAGTAGAGAGAGTGTGGAGCAGTTCATTTCAATCCATGCTACATCTTCATATTTCTAATGTCTGTCAAATATTTGCATCATCCCACCACTCTGCTCTTCATACCAAACACATCCCATTTAACTGTCACCTTTCGTGTCCTCACAGGGAGACAGACGATTCCTTGCAGTAGGTAGTTCTTGTTTATCTGCAGAGTCGGAAGCCTGAGGTGCCATCAGGGCCGGTGGGCTGGCGGATCACATGATTGTTTGGACGAACTATTTCTGATGGTTGCTGCGTGCTCATACGAGCTGGCCTAATGATATGAGGAGAAATGAGAATGAATTACATAAGTGTTTTTCACTTCTAGGGAGTTGCACTATTATGTAAAATCATCGTTCTTCTTCTTTGATGTAATGTTTTACCTGTCCTGGCATGGATTGTCCAGAGGCATATCATCTGAAGAAGCACTACCCAAAATCCTTCTTCGTGCTTCGGCATACTCTGCCTCCCGCTGGGCCAAAGACTTCATCTGCTGAGAGGGACGAGACGAGGATGCAGGGTTTCCTGTTGTGCCGTTGTTCGAAGGACGTTTCAAGATTCGAATTTGTGGTGGGGGTGCTGCAGGCAGAGAGTCATCCTGGATTACAATAGCAGTTCGAACAGGTGAGCCACCCGAACCCAAGTTGGATTTCCTGTACCAGCAAAAATGTGTGAGAGGAATAAAATTACTGGAAAAATTTCATTATTACTATGTGATGAACATTTTGGTAATTTTTCTGTTTGCTTACTTTGCTTCCTGATTTATTTTCAATTTGGCCTCAAGCCTTCTCTCGATTTCCTGAGGAGAAAGACATATTTATTACATTTGTATCACTGTCAAGTTCATTATCTGTCGCATTGACCTGGATAGCAAACAGGTACTTGAGATCTGGATTTCTAAGTTGTTGACTAATTGCAGGAATCTAAAAAATAAACATCCTTTTAAAATGTGACATAATTCAGTCATTACAAACCAATAATCCCCCGCTATTGTAAGCGACAAATCTATTCTCGGGTTTCTACTATGGGTTTACAATAGACAATGTGGATACTCTACATTGAGCCTCACAAGATCATATTACATTTGTTAGGAAAATTTGTTTTTCGTAGCAATTGTGCATTTATTTTGGCTTTTTGTTGACAGCATTTACTTGGGATTTATTCTATTAAAAAAATTTAAAGAAACACATAAGACTGAATCCAAAATAATGATTATAAACAAAATATGGCAGTGCAAGGATAAATGATCAATACTGCACATTCTCTATGACTTATGCTTACAGATTATCACTTTTATAATGCACTGTATGCAGTAGTTAAGGTTTTGTATTTCCTATGTTAACAGGATGGAGGGCATTGAGACAGAAGTCGAAATACATATTCAGTGTTAAGCCAATACTAACTTGACAGGGTAAACTGTACACATAAATCTGTATCATTTAATAACACAATTCCAGCTGATGGTTTTCATTTTGCTCAGAAAACACATACATTATATTATATCCATAATAATAACATCATGTAAAATCACAACATGAGCATGTTTTTGCAGCCATTTAAGTTTCAAATTTCTTTTCAGGTGATAAATTACAATAACATCTCTACTACCAACACACTTTTACACTTTGCCACAATCAAATCAGACTAGTCCAATTTACCAATACACACTAGAAAAAAAATTAACGCCAATTATAATAATCCCTACATTATTATGGTATGGTATTATGGTAATTGAAGATTCACCTCGGTGCAGCCTGTCATTTCCGCAATGGGCGGGTCCAAACAATAAGGGAATTATAAGAAAAAAAGTCGACTTTGTAAAATTTAAGTTTTCTTTGTGGATGTTACTTGGCTTTTCCCCACACATCATAAAATTAATATATTAAGCAAATAAAATGACATTAAGCCAGGCTCTGTCCGATGTCGTTATATGGGACAGTTAACGTTAGGCCTGCAAAATTCAGCCAGGAAGCCAGGCTGCTTTCTCCGAGAAAACAAGTCGAAATAAATAACATTTATGTATTCAAGCACCAGAAATATTCAGAGTATCGCATACCCTTGCTGTATGACTAGCTGACTGTCAAACTGAAATCGGGTTAAACCTTGTTTACAGCAGAATATTTGTACAACGTTAGTGTTTCTCACCCCGTTGTCCGCTGCCTCTTCCCAGCTCTCTGCAACCTCTTCATCCTCCATGTTTAACAGAACTATAGGCTGGTTACCTCTTCGGCTCCACTGGCTAACTATTTACCATCCACACAGAGTGCATAGGACGGTGGGTAGCACTTAAGTAGACCCGCGGGAAGGTCAATGGAGTCTGATTTAACAAATTCGCAAACCTTTCATTGGCCGCGTGTTAGCCTGCTAGCTTAGTGCTCAACCGAGGGCAATCCCCCCCTGGCTGCCTGCTACTTTAAATTTGGCGTCACGTCCACCTCGCAAAACCAACCGGCCACTGGAGTCGTCAACAAGTCGCTCAGACGGAATAAAAACACGGACTGTACGCAATAGTTTTAGAGTTCTGACAGTTATATGAGAGGCTGTTTAACTCTTAAGCAGTGCCTTTTCAAATTTAACCATTATAACAGGAATGGGAAATGACGTTTATTGACGTTAGCTTTAAGTAGCGTTAACTTGCTAGCTTCCTAGTTCCAAGACAACTAACCAGCAGGAAAAGAATAATTTAAAGGCAACAACTCGGATTAAAGCTCATTTAAGTGGGTAACGCGTTGTGTTATGTTTGCCTCCAAGTAGCTAGTACCGTTAAAAGACACAGTGATACGCCATTTCACTGTTGGTGTGTTACTGTTTTGGTGAGGCTATGTTGACTTGAGCATGAAGGTAACTGCTGCGTTCAGGTGTAGTGCGCGTCGTACAAGCGTTTAGGTTTGACACGAGAAAAACTACACAAAACTTGAAATACATAAAGACCCAAAGTGGAAAAATACTAATAAAATAAAACATCAATAAATATGTTAATGCTAGTATAGTAATATATCAATTAATATAAATGATAAAATGGGAAAGGTAAAGGTTATTAAAATATGACTAGGCTATGTCCATTTTTCATTTAGGGAGATTAGCAAAATACAACCAGTAAGCAGGTGAATGTGGAAATGAAAAAAAGAGTTACATCCAGTCATCATCTGCATTTGTTTTCGTCCATAGTTAATATAAGCCAATGCGATTTTTATATATTTTGCTAATATGTGACTCGGAATATGAGCAGATAAAATGGATTCTGCCCCGTTTGATTCAGTTCTTGGTTTGTTTGGTAGGTTGTTGTTTTTTTAAGGTTTCCCATTCTAAACAAATATGAAAAATCCGATATGGTGCAAGTCAGTATAATTGTTAATTGTATTTAGAAATCGTCACCTGTTTATAATTTAATAACAGATTAAACTCATTAAAAATCTGCATTTATAGTTCAAGTATTCAGCATAAACTCTGTACAGTATCAGCACCTCAATACTCTTACATTTATATTTGTAGCTGTAAATAGACCTTTGTCATAGAGGACATTTTGACATGTCATAGTAGGAAAAATCAGATAATAAAATTAATGATAATTGATTTGCATAGATGCTTCAAGGATACTGGTGTTGTGCATGCATGATGCTGACTCTTTGTCACATCGCTGTCATGCTTTACTGAGACACTTGAATACAACAGAGCCATTGTTAGACCTGCAGTTACCTGATATTGACATTACCTAAGCCTGGTGTTGTGTGCTTTGTCCAAGATGATTTCTGAGACTATATTTAACTGTACTTAATGCAGTGTATTAGGTTATTATTTTATTATCTGTATAGTGTTTCTTTGTAGATTTTTACAACTCAATCAGTGTAGGAATAGAAGAATATGCAACAGAAAAGAAACAGGGTTCCTTGAACATCGGTAGCGTTTTATTTCAACATCATGTATATGGCATGAAAAGGATGGGAGACACTATGGATTATGGACACTGGAGTATGAAATTAAAAATATTAGTATATTCGTAAAAACCCGCCAAAACAGGTAGACCAAGACATTTCACCCTAGTGAAGATATCAATTAGAAGTGACAGGCCTACTTAATGCAACATACCAATTAGGAAAACAGGTTAAATCTTCTCTTTTTTTTCTTTTCTTCTTATCTATGGCTAATAAAGTGGAGGAGGCATCACTTAATATCAGAGAACCTGCTACCACAGAAGCTAGGGGCGCAGTGTTTGGTACATCAGACCCACCCTGGTACCACAGACAGTCAGCGGCTGCACAAGCGTAGCTGTGTTGCGGAGGACGCTGTTCACAGTGTGGAAGATGGCGACTGTTTGGAGGCTGTTGAGGAACCTCCGGAGCTGATACCGGGGGGGAAGGACAGGAAAGATACACACTCAGAGCCCACAAAGACCACGTCTAAAACTTCGGTATTAATAATGCTGCACCATTTAAGAGATTTAATTGACAAACCCTGACAAAGTATTTGACATAGCATGAGCTAACGCTAGTCATTTACTACACGTAACCTCTGCTCAAGCTAACGTTAGCAAAGATTATCAGCAGTAGACTAGACTGAAGATGTATGCTAGCATGCTACCTAACAGGGTGTAACGTTAGCTTAGATTGTTGTCATGAGGTGACATAACGTTAGTGTCATTTAGGTAATTAAGAAGTGTGGTGTTTCCATATTTTGTCAAGCAAAGATATAGAGAAAAAAACGTAATATGTGGCTATAATTATGCTATTTATAGGTGTGATTAATTGATGTTAGCTAGCTAACTGTAGCCTGGATGCTCGTGATCAGTTAGCTAGCGTTAGCCAGTGCTAGCTTATATTCTCTGAGGATCAAACGTTAAATTTAATGACATGTCGCGGTTATCTGCCGATTAGTCAGTGAAATAGTGGTGTTTAGCTAAAGTCATTCCTCGCTCAGCTGTATGACATATCACACGTTTCGTGTATTTTCTCAGGCAGCGCTAGTTGGCTCTAGATGGTAATTAGCATTAGCAATCTAACATTTCATTTACTATGTGATGGCTAACGACAGCTAGTTTCATGTAGCTAGCATTATAAGAGGGACGCGCTATGTGGAGGGGCCAGCTGCTCAGTCTCAAGAAAGGGCACCACCCGTTTCAGACAATGGATGTTGACAATTAAGATTGCTGAGCACGAAATGCCACAAAATTGTTAAGGTAGTTACAGCTTTACAGTGTCTTTGGGTAGTAAGTTACCAAACCTCTTCCAAGGCTCGATCCTCCTTAAAATTTAGTTGTAGAAATCCAGGAATAAATATGTAGGGCAGGTAGATGAGTCTAATAGAAAAAAATGGCAATTTTAATAACTGTTATGGTGTAGATAATTGTAGCTTCTGGTAATCATGCTCCTGGACATCATGAACATTAGTGCATACATCACTAGCATGTCTCCCCATGTCTTAACAGACAATAATGTCCCGCTCCCATGACAATGAGGATGGATGCTTTGTTGCCATGGATACTGAGGACGATGGTGCAGAGCCTGCTGGGATAACAGAGGAAGGAGAGGCAAAGATGGGGTCCTGCCGACAAGAAGGGAACACGGACAGTGGTGCCAAAGGAGGGGGGAGAACAATGGTGGAGTTGCCAGAGGAAGTTCTTGAATATATTCTGTCCTTTCTCTCACCTTACCAGGAACACAAGACTGCTGCGCTTGTATGTAAGCAATGGTATCGTCTCATTAAAGGTATGCCTCTCATATTTATGTTGTCTTTCATAAAACTGAATCAGAAAGTGCACTGGTTACAGTGGGTGTGAGTGGGTGTTACACTATGAGCAGAGTGGTGACGAAAACCTTTAAACGTCTGAGAGGAAAAGTTTAAAAAGTTATTTTCATCAAAATGCTCATATTGTCCACTTGAATGTTTTTGTGTTCCTGTTGCTTACTAGTATTTTATCTGAACTAGGTGTTGCTTATCAGTGCTACCACGGTTTCTTGAGAGCTGTCCAGGAGGGAAATATCCAGTGGGAAAGTCGCACATACCCATACCCAGGAACCCCTATCACTCAGCGCTTCTCACACAGTCAGTATATGCTTCTTTACAACACTTCATGTCATAATGACTTGCGTGTTATTTATACAGTGTTGAATGAAGCACCTTTTTTTCCCAACAAGTCAAAAATACAGAACTTCAGGTTATGCATTGAACATTTCAAAATATTTCAATGTGGTTTTAGATATGGATCAGATTATGAGTTGAGTGTGCAGCAGATTAAATGGCTTCTGCCCTGTGCAAGATTAGTGAATCATGAAAAAAGCAACATCAGACATTGAATCCTTTGTGTTGTCTAATGGACTTCAACAACAATTCAAATCTTAGTGTTATGGAGGCAGCACATATTTATAATTTTAAGTTGATTTTTATCAGAAATCTTCTTTGATCATGTTATTTTTAGCTTTAAAATGCAGTGATTTATGATAAACATTGAATTGTAAATATGTCCAGTGTCAAATGCTGTAGTTCGATTCACTCATATAAAAGGCCACTTAACTGCAATCCATATGTTGATGTCATTTAATGAGTGATGTAACAATTTCATTGTATTGTCAAACAAGCTTAACTTTGTATTTCTAAGGTCATCTGATGTGAGGATAGTTGGTTAAATGTTGCTACCTTCGCTCGGCTAACTGTTGCACCTAAGATGTTATGTGCCACCTGCTACAATAATATACACAATATTTTTTCAGACTCTGTTTAACCTTTATAGATTAATTTGTGCTCCATTTTTTTTTTACAGTTTTCTGAGTGTTGTTACTTTTAGAGTAGTTGACTGATCTAAGTTTAAACTTTCATTTAAATATCAATGAAATTAGTCTTTAAGAACACTCTTAATCTGATGAAGAAAACTAGGCCATCTTTAAGAATGACTGGTTTGAATAATGAAGTAGGGCTGGGCAATTATTCAAATTTTATTTTCAGTTAGCATTTTGGCTTCCAATTATTGCAAAAACAAGATAATCAAGAAAAAAACAACGAGCCCAAACTCCTTCAATTTTAGTTCATCTCACTGGGATATGAGTTTTTGCTATAAATGATTTTAGTTCATTGTAGTGCAGTGATTTTTTATTGTTTTTTACCATAAGTTAGCAGACCTATCATGAAGTAATAAACACAGAGCACCAATTTTGCTGTTCTTAGCATACAAACCAAAAAAGTATATTAAAACTTTCAAAGCTCATTGCTTGCTGCATTTGATATTAAATTGTGGTTAATTTTTCTTTTTTGGGTTGCAGGTGCATGTTATTATGACTCAAACCAGTCCATGTATGTGTTTGGAGGTTGCACTCAAAGTAGCTGCAATGCTGCCTTCAATGATCTATGGAGACTTGACCTCAACAGCAAGGAGTGGATTCGCCCTTTAGCCTCAGGTACAAGTCGGTTACAAGTAGTAAAGACCAACAGGAATCAGCTCTTTTACAATATGGGGCTCTGATTAAAAAGTAACTTCACATGAGGCTTATGTAAGGGGAACTGTGGGAGGGTGAACCACATTTGTGAATATAACATTCAGCTGCTCAGTGGCAGTAGCTCTATGTACAGTATGTCACCTGTGTAAAGAGCATTTACTGTGAGGGCTGTCTACATTATAAAAATTAATGTTCATGTGTTTTGAATTTTTGTCACATGAATGAGGTGAGGTGGAAAAAGAATTAAGCAATCTTGCTGTGTTCTGTTCAGCCATTTTCACTTAAGTAGCAGTCAACTTGAAAGTGATTTAAAAGTGCTTTTCTCCATTAAAATATTTTTGGGTATATATGAATTTGATTGTTGATTTGTCAACATCATGCGTATTCATCTTTGCTCTATTGTTTTCAGGCTCTTATCCATCTCCTAAGGCTGGAGCGACTTTAGTGATGCACAAAGATTTGTTAGTGCTGTTTGGGGGATGGACTCGCCCCAGCCCTTATCCACTGCACCAACCAGAAAGGTTTTTTGATGAAATCCACACCTACTCCCCTTCAAAGAACTGGTGAGAGAGACTTCAGTACCAGGAGTTAAAGGATGTAATTGTGACAACTAACTTTTCATCAGTTATTTTTTTTCTCCCTTGTTGCGATTAATTTTCTTTCTTCTTGTTTCTTTTTTGTCTTAGGTGGAACTGTATAGTAACAACACATGGACCTCCACCTATGGCTGGCCACTCTTCCTCTGTAATTGGAAACACCATGGTGGTGTTTGGGGGATCACTAGGAGCACGTCAAATGTACGAATGTATTCCTTATTTTTAATTACGCAGTATCCAAAACTGAGTTGCATAAATTAAATTTGTTACTTTTTAAAAATATGACACAGATGATCTGATCATGTGCTTGCAAAGGTGTTTTACCTTGTTGTTCATAGACAGTAAATATATTGACGTTTCAGGTAACCGGTAATTGTGCGTTTATGATTTACTGAGGTGATGATGTTATGTCACCTACAGCCCAATATACAATCACTATAAGTTATGCACAGAAAACAAAAAAAGCTTGTGTAAAGCACAAGTCACATGGGAGCTGTTACACAGCCTGTGTAGACGAAGTGTTAAAAGATCTGGACACGTCTAATTTTACAAACATGATCAACATTTCTCAAAAGCGAATAATAGAATCCCTAACTAAGGTAGTGTTTTATCATACTCCACCATAGAAATGGATGTTATGATTTTTAATGTGAAACACTTTCTAGCTTTAAAATGGAATTGGACAACCCCAATGGTGGCAGACAAAATTGCTTATTGGAAGCAAGGTTTATAGGGAACCAATCTATACGCAGATGGTGTCATTATTCTATACCTTATAACCTTTTACCCAGAGAGCACCTATAGGACTGGAGCCTTACCATTATTACATTGTGCGATCAACATTTACTTCATAGTGATACATTAAAAAAAGAAAGAAAAAACTTGGTTATTGTCAGTTTTAAGTCTCAAACTTTGTTAATTGGAGTGTACTGGTATTAGTGAATAAAATTTTTGTCACACCTCACCACGTTGTTATCCCCATGATGGTTCTAATCAGGAGTAATGAAGTCTGGGTTCTGGATCTGGATCAGTGGTCCTGGTCTAAACCCCCCATAGCTGGCCCATCACCCCACCCAAGAGGAGGCCAATCACAAGTAAGACGGCTTCAACATTAAAGCTTTCTTTTCTGACAGTCTTTGATAGTATTATTGGTCATTTTCACTTTTTTACAAGATCCTACCAAGGTTTGAATAAAGTTGTAATTTAAATAAGGCGCTGCTGGAGTTTTGACCATTTCACACAGCTTTCCCCTCTCCATGCAAGTGGGTAACGTGCTAGAAATCTCTAACTTTTTCAAATAAAAGTAAATGAGTCCTTTTAAATGTTTTTCTATTAGATTGTGATTGACGATCAGACATTGCTCATCTTGGGAGGCTGTGGTGGCCCTAATGCAGTAAGTTTTTATTTCTTCCTTCTATTATCAGATCAACACATCTGTAACTTCCAGCAAATGTCCCATGTGATTATGAGTGAGTTTAGTGAGACTGATCCTGTTGTCTTGTGTGTTAAAGCTCCTTAAAGATGCCTGGCTTCTCCACATGGATGCACCACCATGGAGGTGGCAGCAGCTGCAAGTGGAAAATGAGGACCACGGGGCCCCAGAGCTGTGGTGTCACCCAGCTTGTAGAGTAAGTGTCTGTCTTAGTTTTCACTCCTATTCTGCATGTGTGTAATCGTTAGACTGATTCCTTGTTTTTTTCCCTCGTCTTGTTCATTTACCTCTAGGTGGGCCAGTGTGTGGTGGTTTTCTCACAGGCTCCATCTGGCCGTGCACCGCTCAGCCCAAGTCTTAACTCTCGTCCCTCCCCCATAAGTGCCACACCTGCCCCTCTAGGCCCCGAACCGCCTTCCCTGCGCTCTCAGTCTCCTGTTCGGAGTGGGGCCGCCGGTGTTGTCCTGGGAGCTGTTGAAGAGGCTCCATGTGTAAACGGTCGATGGGGCACGCTGAGACCCCGGCCTTCAGCGAGAGGAAGTGCCAGAGATGGGAGCCCTTCCTCATCCCAACAGCCGTCTCCTTCACAAGGCCCAGACAGCCCTCCTCTTCCTCCACTCCCCCCATTATTAAATGGATCCTCCCCTTCACCCCGGACCAGCCCAGCCCAGGCTGCATCTCCTCCCTCTCGCCCTCACCTGCCTGCCTCCACAGACTATGACTGGGAGTCTCCCCCTTCTGACGCTCACCACCCTGACATGGCCAGCAACGGCCTCCATACACCTCCTGCAGGCTCCCCACGCACTCCCCCAGGAGCAGTGTCCCCCGCGGCCTTACGACGAGGTCTGGAAGCAGTGAAAAACAAATCTTCCTCATCTTTTCCGTCGTCATCGTCTTCCCTTCAGACACAGGGAGCTTCTCCTGGAGGCTTAACTGGTGGTGGAGGAGGAGGAGGAGGAGCAGGAGGACCTCCCGGAACCCCTCCATCATCATCCTCCAGCCCTCCACAGGCTGCTGGAGCTGATGGACATGCTATCCCACCTATTGCACGGCGTCTTGGCCACCACCCACCTCAGAGCCTGAACGTGGGGAAACCTCTTTACCAGTCTCTCAACTGTAAGCCCATGCAGATGTATGTGTTGGATGTGTCACGGGCCAAATCTGCTGGGGTGGTGTCTTGGAGAGTTTACGGTAACGGGACCCCTGCTGCAGTTACAGGGCCACCTGAGACCAGCCTTCACACAGTGGTACAGGGAAGGGGAGAGCTAATCATTTTTGGAGGGCTCATGGACAAAAAACAGAATGTGAAGTACTACCCTAAAACTAACGCCTTGTACTTTGTCCGCGCTAAAAGGTAATGCAGCTCCAGGTGGGATTGGGAAGAGAGACGCTCTACCCTATGACCACACAAGGGAATTGACACACAAGGCCTTTTTCCTGTAAAGAGAATTATGGGGAAATAACATAATTGTTTGATGTTCCACTATACACTACACAAAATTCACTATTCTCCCTTCTGCCTACCGAAAACATTCAAAATAAAATACTTTGATAAAAAATTTGTTTGAATGTGTGTGTGTCTGCGTGCACGCACATGCGTGTCTTTGTGTGTGTGTTTGACAGCAGTGATTGGAGAGAAAAGGACATTTTTGTTTCTCTTGAAAGAGGATCTGGAAGAACAGATGCTTTTAACAAATGGTTGACTACCTTGATTTTTGTATCACTCTTTAAGCCTGCAATGTTTACATTGAAAATGGTGTGTGCGTGTGCATGGTGGTGGTCAAAAGTTGTTGACTAATGTGTGTTGGGGCCCATGGTGGGTGAGGGATGTGGCTCTGTACTATAAACATAGTTAAACAATAAATGCCTCCATATCTGTTCTGTCACAGTCTTAAAGCTCCTGCTCTCTCTCTCTCTCTGTGTGTGTGGGTGTATGCCTGTGTGCGCGCGCGCAGGCAAACATTGCTACTTTAACAAGAACATTTAACCATAAGGTCCATTAGTAGCTTTTCTGGAGCTTTTGATCATATTGTTGATATCAAGATGTTCAATTTTTCTGAGCAGGAACTTTCCATCTCAACTCATAAGTCTGAATATTTGTTTTTCTTAAGTTGACTTGAATTTTTAGATCCACAAAATTACTTATATTTTTTTAAAATATCCGACAACCTGAATTTCCTCTCTGGATTTTGCTAAACATAAACTAAAACAAGTATACTGTGTATTTTGCATTATGAAATGGCCAGACTTGAAATGACCTGAAAAACTCTGAGGGAAATTCCATGTAAAACCGTCAGTAAGTAGTCAGTGTACATTATACCATTCAAATTGCATGGGCTTTCTTTGCCTCCATAAGAAGTATTTAAGGGACTGAACAAAATAAACATTACAATCAACGACTCCATCTGCTGAAGATCATGTGTAACCATTAAAAAGCTCTTGGAGAGCCACTTATTGGGCTTGTGGTGAGATCATTTTTTCCGCAGCCTTTTCCAAGATCAGGAATGAACATTCACTCTCAATTGTTGCATTGATTTATTCAATATGAGGCAGTAGAATTCATATCTGATCGTGTTTAGAGTGGTAGTTCTTTATAGAGCTGTAGAAGAGCGACATCCAGTGGCTCTTCTACATACAGCACAAAAAGAAAAATGTACAACTGCTTACAATTGTTCAAAATGTGATTTATTACATACATTTAAGCGTTTATGAAATTTTAACACAAGATTTTATGTGTTTGCTAAATTCATTTGACGCTCAAAATGTCTCTTAAAATCATTCCCATTCGTAAGAAAAAAAAATGTATTAAATTATATGTGAAAACGAACCGGGCAACCTGTTTGTTTGTTTTGTTTCTGAGATTATCCAGACTATCTTTGGCAGATTAACCTTGTTTTAGACACCTATCAGCCCTTACTCCCCTCTCCCTCAGACACTCCACCCCCTCTTTGACCAACAATAACCTTTTACCCAGAGAGCTCCTATAGGACCGGAGACAGGGCCGGTTCAGAGCGGAGCCATTTGATTGGTGCACACTCAGGGATGCGGAGATGTGGCCGACGGGACTGAGACGGTATTGGCTCTGACCTGAGGCAGTGGGAGGAGACTTTGACAATGAATGTGCTGAGGACACATGTTTACAATGATGGGGGGGAGAGAGGAAACTGGAGCTGCTCAGGAGCATTGACCACCGTGAGTTTCTGAAGTGACCAAATTCAAAGAGATATTTTAATAACTTTTCACAGGGCGTGTAAGAGGGGTTTCTGCTTGAGTGTGTTTGCCTCGTATTGTGCTTGTCTGTGTGGTTATGTGTTGGTTTGGTTGGTGTTGGTCGTTCATGTCAAGTGATCTTGTGATTGTCTGCTCTGAAAGATCCACCCTTATTGTTTGATATAATGGGGATGTTCTCATTGCATTGCTCATGTGGTCTTGCATTAATGCTGCAAGTTTAGACAGTTAAAAAGCAAGCACCTATTTGCTGACAGCATTGTCACACTGTGATGTGAGAAGCTAAAACCTGAATATTGTCATTCTAACAGGACTCCCCTCAGTCCAGCTCTTGACACTCTCCATCCTGATACATAAGGTTCAGCCTTTGTAAACACAGCTGAACCTGAATACATTCTGTTGCAGATGGTGCCTCCTTCGAACATCCTGACATTGAAGGAAGCTTACAGAAGTCACAACAGAAGGACACCAAAGGGACACATTGACCTGTAGTGTCAAAGGAAATACATGCAAAACAGATACTAAATGGCTTATCACTACAGCTGATAAAATTAGTTCCTGACTCCACTGTTCTTTACCAAGTTCAATACATTCTCAGTCTTCCCTAACAAACTGAGACAAGGGTGACGAGTCATCACAAGGACTAACGGGACAAACCGTGAAGTTCACTTCTCAGGGATGACCAGTGCTCGGCTTCTGAACACTTCACAGGAAGAGTCTGTGTTTGGTGCCCAGCCTTCCCACAGGATGGCATCCACAGTGTCCGCCATACCCCGTGGTGTGTTTGGCCCCTCACCGTCGCCCCCAGCCGTCTGGCCTCCTCTGGACTTTGCCCTGGGCGCTGTGGCCTGCTGCGCAGCCTGTGTTTTCACCAATCCCCTGGAGGTCGTCAAGACCCGTCTGCAGCTTCAGGGAGAACTGCGTGCCCGGGGATCCTACCAGAGACACTACCGCGGAGTGCTGCAGGCCCTCTGGGTGGTGGGCCGCACAGACGGGCTGCGGGGCCTGCAGAAGGGGCTCTCAGTCGGGCTGATCTACCAGGGTGTGATGAATGGTGTGAGGCTGGGGTCCTACTCCTATTGTGAAGCTCTGGGTATCACCTCCTTTCACGGGGGGAGTCTGCTGTCAGGGGCAGGGGCCGGGGCGCTGGGTGCCTTCATTGCCTCTCCTGCCTACTTGGTAAGTTTACTTTCTTGCTTGTGACCCCTCATCACAGGATGAGTCTCTGAGTTGTGAGCAGTTCATTTTAAGAGATTATTTTTACCTCATCAGACTGATTACTTTTAAGAAAATACTAGAGAATTTGAAAAGTAAACAATTTTGTTTAGTGCAACTTTGTTTTTTCATATTTCCTACACTGGTAACCCTCATACAGTCACTCTGCGATCCCTTGGTTGGCTCCTGACAGGAACTGTGGATCTATAGGTCATTAAAGGTCACATAATCTACTAATTAAATCAGTCATTTAAAGCCATTTGTCGTTCAGATTATATTATGACCAGTTACTGTATTTAACAAAGAGGTTTTATCCAAACGATTACAGTCTCAACTATGTGATATTTGTGTCATAACTTAATGTGACATTCAGACACATTGATGTTACTTTTTGTGCACAATCAAAGAGAACCTTATGCCTCTTTTTCTTGTGGAAATTTAAAATATGTCCCTCAAATGTTGTATGAGATATCAGCCCTTATAGTATTTTGGTGTTGTTTCGTCTGAAACGAAAAGTTACCAGCAAATTGAAACCCCAAATTCCATTGAGAGTGGATCATCCGATATGTTACAGTCGACGCACTCAACCTCTCACACGTGTCAAAGAGAACCAAATAAGTTAATTAACAGCCACACAGCTGACATGAGCTGAAGGAAAACAAGAGGCCTAATGTGGACAGACGATATGGGTAACTGTCTTCTGAGGCAAGCATCAGATACATGATGCAAAAGGTTTCAGCCCGACACTGTTTTAATGCAAACAGATCACATGTTTGAGGCCAATACACATAACCTACGTATATGACCAGACATCAGACCATGTTTGCACCTGGTGGGTCTTTTTCGCCAATGACAAACACTTAACTTTCTGGCATTTCATTATACAACCCTGTGTTATTGAATGATAAATAAATGAACATTGTACCAAACCTTAGAGAACACAAAGAGAGAAATTTCATATTAGAAAGATTATAGTCACTTGATTTGTGTTTTGGAGCTGCTTTAGAAAGGGATCATTTCAAAAACAGTATGAGCGATAATTTTTTCAATGTGCTGCACATATGGACATGTGAGTGTTGTTTTAAGATGTAAATAATAATGACGTTTTTTGAGCCACTAAAGGGAAAGATAAAAGGAGAGATGGAAAACGAGCAGCTTCATAACTGGGTGAAATAAATGGGGGTATCACACTTCTAATATTATGAAAGAAAACTTTACAAACCACCAGCGTTTGGCCAGGACAACGGTATCGTAAGTCATTGCAGAGACATAAAAGCGCAGCAGCTAAGTTTCAAAGGCGTCTCAAATGTCCTGGATCTATTTTTATCCAGTGTGACGGCTTGTATGTGTGTGGTCATATCAGGTTAGTCACAGGTCACATCTAAATTGACGGAATACAATATAAAATAATATGATCTGACTTAAAATGTTGTCCAGATGGGTGATTAATATATCTTATCATTAGCCATCATGCAGGTCCCACTCGGCTTTGTTTGTCAAAACAGATACAGATTTAATGTGCATCCATAAAACAAGGCGAGATGTTAAGCAGTCATAAATGTTTATGTTTTTTAACACAAGTTTTGACGTTCACACTCGTCTCAAATGTGTCTGATTTACGGCACAGTATATGAATGACCTCTGCATGTCCCTTTGTGTTTACTGTTTTTCCTCCTCAGTTGTCTGTCAATACATTTTTAAATCATCTAACCTTTTGCACCGTCATGGAAAGACAATATTGTTTGATGGCGTGTTTGTCCACATGGAGGTCCGTAAATATACGTTGCACTTTGCTTCAACCTACCCACTGATGCCGAAAATATATCTTTTGGCTCTTTGCTGCGTGCTGTTGGCAGTGAATGAAAGAAGGACAGCTGAAGGTTATTTTGCTGACATGCTGTATGACATTGAGTGGAGGAGCATCTGGGTTTAGAGCTATAACTGCTGCAGTAGTTTGATTATCAAGGTTCAGTATCAATATCATATCTGGTGGCCATTTGTTTGTTACCTGTAATTGTTACATAACCTATCCTGGCATCTGACTCGGACGTTATCCAACCATGTGACAAGTCTGGTTTTGTCTGTATTTCCATAATTTTTTGGGCACAGTATCTAGTACAGTCTGAATGCACATTAAACCTTGTGTGCTGTATTTTCTTCACAGGTGAAGACCCATCTGCAGGCTCAAACTGTGGAAACCATAGCAGTAGGCCACCAGCATAACCATCTGGTAAGACTCATGAGACACATGAACACGTTGTAAGTTGTTTGTAGTTTACTTATTGATGTACTTAGTTACATTCCACCACTGATGTATTTTGGTGTTCAAACTTTGTACCGGTGCCACGTGTCTGCCACATTATGTAAGAACCGAGGTCAGGCCAACTAATTGTATTCAGTCACCCACGTAAGCAATAAACATTTACACAGTAAGACTTTTGTAAAGGTGGATAAATACAAAGACAAATACAGCAAGATGCATACAGCATTGATAATGCGACCCAGAGTTCCCAATGCTGTCAATACATGTTTATACACACAGCATGAATGTTCTGTTATAGGCAGACAACTTTTTGCTCAGTATTACTCAAGTTATATGCACGGAAGGCTTTTAATACATCAGAGAATTGCTCCTACAGAGGACAAAACATATTTTTAATCACCATATAATACCACCACATGTTAGAAAAACATACACAGTATTATAGGGCACTGTTATCTGCTACTTCCAACACACCAATGCCTTTGTTTTTATCCATTTCAGGGAGTGTTTGATGCCTTTGTTACCATCTATAGAAGAGAAGGTTTAACTGGCCTTTGGAGGGGTGTGAACGGGGCCGTGCCTCGAGTCATGGTGGGATCAGCTGCTCAACTGGCAACCTTTACCTCAGCCAAGGACTGGGTGTCACATTCCCAGGTACATGTGAGAACCAGCTGACATTTCTGCTGCATATGTAAAGGAACAGTTGTAGCCAAAAGTCAGCCCCCCAGCTAATCATCAGTGTCTTTCCTTCCAGTGGCTCAGTCCAAACAGCTGGCTCACGGCTTTGATAGCTGCCATGATCAGTGGGGTGGCTGTGGCGATCACCATGACACCATTTGACGTCATCAGTACACGTCTCTACAACCAGCCGGTGGATGAGTCTCATAGGGTGAGTTTAAGTGACCTCTTCATCAGACTATTGTCAGATCTACAGTAAGTCCTGTCGCTAAATGCACACACATACAAAAACTCTGCAGACTTACTGTTTTCTTTGTCTTTGCCTTTTAGGGGCGTCTGTACCATGGATTTTCAGATTGTATACTGAAGGTGTGCCAAGCTGAGGGCCTGCTGGGGTTGTATAAAGGCATGGGTCCTGTTTTCCTTCGTTTGGCCCCACACACAGTGCTCAGCATGCTGTTCTGGGATCTGATGAGGCAGCAGACAGTGAAGGACAACCAGAGCCACGGAACAAGCTAAAACATCCCAAACGCCTATGTATGATTGACTGGACTGAGTTTTTTGCCAAAAAATTTGATCAGAAGATTGATACCACTCATGTCTGTACAGTAAATATGAAGCTGCATCCAGCAGTAAGTTAAGTTAGCTTAGCATAAGGACTTGAAACTGGGAAAACAGCTAGCCTGTCCAACTGTAAAAAAAAAATCCACCTACCAGCACCTCTAAAGCTCACTAATAAACACATTATGAGAGGTTACGTGTTTGACTATTCCTTGGCCACACATCTGGTAAACACCCCATAAAATAACAAACTGTCATTTTTAGGCTTCTGTTTTTTGTACAGATTAAACAACATATAACATGTTCATTAGTGAGCTTTAGGATTTTGTTTCCATTTAACAGATCAGATCTAGCTGTTTCCCCCTTTGTGCTAAGCTAAGCTAAGGGTGGCTGGCTGTAGCTTCATATTTATCATAGAGATATATGAGTGATATTAATCTTTGCATTTAACTGTCTGGAAGAAAGTGAATAAGCACATTTCCCAAAATGCGATCTCTTCCTTCAAGTAAGGCTCGTTCTGACTGAAGCAAGGAAGATGGATGAGCATAAAGTACTTGATAAAGATCGACACATGTTAGCACAGACTAACATTTTCAGGACGTCCTATCAGATTTCTCAGATGTATGAAGATTCTGATGAACCATCATGTTTTACCTTAATACCTCACATAATAAATTTACAAGCAAAGTCTCAGGCTTTCAAGTGTCGGCTCGCATCAAAGCTGAACTGAGAGAAGTGAGACTCATACGGCTGGTAAACATACAGGTATCAATGAAGTGGAGATGACCTGGAGAACAGGTCTGGATCATTAAAACATAAGCTCTGTTTCTGTGTTTGTAATTTGTCACAGTTTAATGGATAATTCTAGTTGCCTTGTCTGTCATATGTAAAGAAAGACATCTGACGGGAATGTTTTTGTTTACTGACATATAAACTACATGGTAGCTAAAGCCAAGAATGTCATCTGATTTGAAGTTTCTTATTTACAGAAATGTAACCTACGGGTACTTTAAGCCTTTGAACATCAGTTATTAATAATAATAATAATAATAATAGCAATAAAGACATTTTTGTATGAAATGGGTTAAATGCATTTTGTTTTTGTATCCTCTTGAACACAAATGCTGCATCTTTGGAGTTCATGGATCCGGTGAGAAGACATCTGATTGCTCTGTTTGGCTAATCATGATTTTGAGAGGATTTTGAGCCTCTTTAATCAGGAAATGATTAAACTGATAAAAACACTCAAATCACATTTGACCTTTGTGACCGAAGCATGGAGCACAATCGGACATGATCAGCAAGAAGAACTAAAGGGAACGTGACAGTTTAGCTTGCAGGAATCGAGCATTAACTGACCTGCTGTTTGCGATCATTGCTCTTGGTTTGAAGTAGCATGAGTGAAAGATCATAGCGTCCTTGTTGAGACAAGAAAAAAAAAAAAACAACAAACAAAAAAATATGTTTCTTCCCTTCTCCTGGATCCTGGGAACTTCTGAATGGATGCCTTTTGATTCAAACCCAATGGACAATTTTTTTCAAGGTGAGTTGATTTGTTTTTCTTCCTAATGGCAATAAAACACTTTATAGTAGTTCTCTGTTTTTTTGATTGTGGTGTTATTTATGTTTAAAAGGTCTTGTGGGTGCATGTGGAATATCAGTGCTGTGCAATTTGATGAGAGTTTCCAACTTCATTCAAACATGCAGGTGAGTTTACTCTGATCCCCAACACATAAGATTCACACATATAAATGTGTCTGACATAGATTTTTACAGAAAACAACTATAATTATCACATTAAATTCCTTAAAATGAACCTATTCCTTCTCCCTCATTAAAAAATTTCAGAATATATGAATATGCAAATATTTCTAATTTCACAATTTAAACTGCTGGACACAAAATGTCTCCTTCACTGTAAAGTCCATTCTCATTGTGTGTGTACTGGAAGCTTTAAGTTACTGAATATTGTGGTTATACTGAATATTGGACCAGGATTATTTTCCAAACTCTTTGTGATGTCAGAAATCATGTTCATAGACCCACCTCTTAAAATTAGACTTAAACTGAGCGCAGAGAAAATTTACACCTTCAGAAATGAATGTGAAAACAACCTTATAGTGTCAGAGTCTGCACATACATCATTCTACAGCTCAAACAGTCCGCTGTAAGAACAGGACACATTTTTGACTAAAGGGAGGCTTTAATACATGTAGGACTTTGTATGTGCAGTATATTCAATTCCTAATTTTCTTTCCTCCCTGTGATTATGACAGTGAAAGCAAACAGAGATCATCCTCACCTGGCAATCCTCTGAGAGGGAACTGGACAACAGCTCTCCAGTTCTGGTCCCTGGCGATCCTCCTGTCTCTGGTGGGCTCGAGGGTTTCCTCTCTGATAGTGCTGGAGTTTTCTCTCAGAGCTGTTTCCGCCTGGGCATCAGCAGGACTGGTGAGTTCTTCAAACACACGAAAAGTGCAACACAGTGGATTAAGCTTGATATCCAGGCATATTTCTTGTGTTCAACATACAGATGTCTCAGATTCTGATCTGACTTATTTTCATCCACACTCCTGCATCTGTCTGAACTCAGGGTCCTGAAGGCAGAGGCCTAGATCTGCTCCTCGTCCAATGCCAGTTCTCCCTGGGTTGTGGCCTCACCTGTACTCTGGACTTCCTCCATCAGGGGGCTCCACACAGCTCTGTCAGCTTGATCCTGGCAGCTGCTCTCAGCTGGGCACTGGCAAGCCTCAGCCACAGTCTGTGGAGCCATGCGGCCAGACTCTACCCGCTACATAGCACAGAGCATTACTGTGGGAAATGCATCACCCTCCTGACCTCTGGTCACGGCATACTGGCTTCCCTGCAAAGAGCGGTTATCTTGGCCTTTGCTCTAGGAACTGTGGCTTCCACCACTACGGTTTATGACCACTTCCTGTCCCAGAAGGATGCTTTAAAGTTTTGGACTCCGCTGACACTTTGCTACACTATGCTGGTGGTCTACATTCAAGGTGATTGTCAGGTTAACTTTTTGGGGAATGTAAATGGAGCTTTAGGAAGACTTTTAAGGAAAGACAAAACTTTTAGATCAGAAAATAAAGAGGAGTTTGGAATTACAAAAACACACGAGTCAGTCAAGTCACAGCAGGCAACAAATGAAAGAACAGAAAACGAACACGTTTCAGCAGGACATTAGTGTAGCTCCGGAGCCCATTGAGCAACTATGTTGATGTTAATAAATGAAACACAGGCCACAAGTGACGCAGCTAAAACAGAGAAAAGATGAGACCTTAAAAATAACAATTTCAAAAACATATGAAACACAACTGTACAAATTATGTTCCAAACACAACCCGTATCTCATTGCTGTGAGCACAAAATACCTTTTTGTATTGCTGTGTCATGTTTTTGTTTCATTTTGCACAGAGGATCAGAATCGGCAGACTGGTTCACAGGCCCTGTTACACACTATGGTGCTGAGACTGGGGGCCTTACTGGTGCTTATGCTGACCGTGGGTGACTGGTCTGATGTCCTCCACGTCCTCATCGCTTTCCTGGGTGAAGCAGCCTGCCTGCTGCCCTCTCAGGACCTGCTGCAAGCTGTCTTAAAGGTCTGTGTCAATCATCTCTTCCACTCACAGTGACTTCATCAATGTATCTTGAGTTTCGCTTATTTTCATTTCAGCCATCACTTCTACAACGTGACCATTTCTGTTTTCATTTTATAACTGTTACTTCTTTGCAATGTCAGTGCTGTGAAAATGACAGGTGGCCTTTAATTGCAACTCTTCATTTTTAGGAAGAAGAAGAAGACGCAAGTTTGACCAAGTCCAGTCACAAAACAAGGGAACGTACATGGAAAACATCACCAGATGAAAGCTGATGGTTACTTGAAATTTCCTTAGATACCAGCGACTACCTCCAGTGACAGGATGTGTTAATACTCAATATTGATAATAAAGGGATTAGTGCTGTTATTGTGTCTTGTTTGAAACAGAAGGAAAGAATAAAGAGTTTGTCATTTTGCACCATATAGCAGCTGGATCAGCATCTCAAGTAAATCTGATTAGTGCAGGCAATTACCTTGCTGTATTATATATATGAATTTGTGTTAAAAATTATTTTAGTCTACATAAAACAGTCTCCAATATGGTCAGCGATGGAAAGTATCTAATTGCAAGTACTAATTTCTGTACTTGAGGAGCTTACGTTACATACATTAATTATAGCCTCAGTAGATCAGATATTTTCAACACAACCATTCTAGGGAGAAAGGCTTCCTTTATGAATAACACTTGAAAAAGCATTGATGAATAGCAGAGGAATCGGTCAGGAGGGTGTGCATGTTTTAAGATGGTAATCATCAGGATGCCACATGGCCATCCTTGGTCCGCTGACCGTATGTGACTATTTAAAGGGGCGATCCACAGATTTTACACATGAAGGTCAGTCCACTTGTCAGCAGAAGCTCACTCACCCTGTGAAAATGGTATAATGTGTAATTATGTAATTATAAATTATATAATCCAGTGACTCTGGTTGCAGCTTTGAGAAGTTTGAGAAAACAACCCTGATGAGGTTTTAGTGATGTCATCAGGGTTATCTCAGTTTGGGCTTAGATTTTTTTTTTTTTACATAAAGCCTGCATTACAAACTGGAGATGTGAGGTTCTAAAGGAGCTGGCATTTAGGATTCATGGGACTCTAATGAAAGACACTAGCCAGTTGCAGTATAGGAAATGTAGGATCCAGAATTTTTAGAGCTTGACCCTGGGGACTAAAAGTCTGGATATCTCAGCTTCAGTCACTTCTATTTTCACCCTGTGGTTTTATTCTGTCTCTCACAATTTCCCCAACTGCTGAAGTACTCAAAACTAACGAGCAATCTTTCTTCCACTTGAGGAACATTTGGGTTAAGTATCAGCTTTTCTCCCTGGGAAGTAGTTTTTCCACCACTGCAGATGTTTACAGTTAGGAAGTGTGTAAGACAATTGCATTGTTTTTCCCATCTGTTGTGCTTCCTGTTTATTTCCCTCCAGTCTCTTATTCTCTTTCTTCTTGCCCTGCTCACCCAAATTGAGGATTGCAGAGAAGAATGATTCTGTGATGTTAGCGAGTAAATTCAAAGGTCATGCTGCAGAAGCAGTGAAAAGGTTCAGGGGGTTTAATGAGGATTGTGGCTGATGGGAGGCGGAGCTGTGGGGATTGTGTCATCAGTAGGCATGCTCCCTCCTGCAACTGTGACATCACTGCAGCATTCCTTTCCACAGAGCTGGAACAACAGAGACCCCCATCACTCTCCTCATCTCCTGTTCACCCTCTCTCACACATTCCTGCCTCACTCTTCTGTCAGCCTGACCCACATCGATCAGGAAAGTTTTATTCAGCATTTGGATTCTTGCTCCATCCTCCCTTTTGACTCTTAGGAGGGGGGCTAGACCTCTCAAGGTTTGGCTCCGGAAAACCACAATGTTTTTGCTGATCAGCAGACCTGATATTGCTTAGACTCACTCTGGGAGAGAGCAGCAAATGCAACACAACAGCTTTTTTTTTTTATAGCTCTCTCTCAGACATCACTCACTGCCCCCTCCTCTCCTAATACACCAATATCTCCTCTTGCACAATGCCCTGATTCACTGCACTGTAATGCCACTGCTCCTTTGCAGCCACATTACAACAGAGAAGCTCCATCAGGAGAGAAGTCCACATATTATCAGACGGCGGCGAGGCACAAATGAAAGCAACGCCATGTGACACTGATAGTGAGTCAAGGCTAAAGTGATATAATGTAGTGGGGGAAGGGAAAAGGGAAAGAGGGAGAAGAAAAAAGGAGGCAGACTCAAGAGGGAGGTAGGGAAAATAAAGCTGACAGAACAATAAGGCAGAGCTGCACAGGAGAGAGAAAGAGGACTGTTGGAGATATAGTTCTAAAGCTGCTGGATAAGGCAGGTACAGTCACATCCTGCTAGCATGCAAAAAGATAAAGAAGTGGGAGGTGGCTGTGTGTCTCTGCTTCTCTATTTAAGGGTGAAACCCTTATTAGATACTTTATGATCCTTTATATTGCATTTCTAAGTGTCTGACTGTGTGCTTTTGGTTAGATTGCTTAACTGTTGCATGCCTTTCTTTTTGTCTATGTGCATGCAGGCCAGGGTGTGTGTGTGTGTGTGTGTGTGTGTGTGTGTGTGTGTGTATGTGTATGTGTGTGTGTCTTCCTGCCAAGTTTTCATAGTAGATGAATGTGTCATGTTTTTTTTTTTACTGCACTTTGCCCGAGATTAACTGTTCACCTTTTACGGTTGTGAGGGAGGTGGTATTGTCATTCAGCCAGAGAAGGAGGAGGGGTCGGTGGATGAGAGTTGGGGAGGGAGGTACAGAAGGAAAAGGAGTGGCCTTCTGCTGATAGTCCCTCTCTCCCATTACCGGAGTAAAGCCTTCTTTCTGTGGTAGTTTACAGGAGGGAAAACAAACCAGAAGTTTGAGATACAGAGCAGGGAAGGCAAAAAGAAGAAAAGACAGAGCTGTCTTCAAACCACAGTTTGTCACAGGTATGTAATGGCAGCTTCCAGCCAGAGTTTAAAGATGATTCATATTTGTGCTTTTTGCCTCTAAAACCATTCATTTTGGGTAATGGGAGGTATGAGTGTGTGAATTTACCTCTTCAAAGTGAGATTGGCTGCTCTCAAACAGTAAACTAAGAGGGCCTTAATGCTTATTAAACATTATTAAGATGGTAGGGATAAAAAGTTATTATTATGTTTTATTCTTATATTCCAGTCTTCCTTAGAAAGCATGGTGATGAGGCTATGATGTGTTTCTACGTTTCTGTTTTATGCTTGTCCTTTAAAAACAGGACAATAGAACATTAAATGTTGCATCAGTCTGGAGTCTAGATAATAATTGTTCTGTCCCCTTGTTAGGCTGTATGTGTTTCTTATACAGTCATGGCATCAGCAGCTCCACCAAAAAGGATGGTGTCTTCTTTCTTCATCACTCTGGCGTCTCCTCACCGAGCCACTGTGACACAACAGCAGCCCGCCCTCCAGGCCCACAGTGCCCCTGCTCGTGACATGCAATACACCGCTGTACGAGTCAATCCCAGTGACAATATCCCCTCCCTCAAACACAAGAAAGAGGACCACTTGCAGGCTGAGTCTTATGGCGTTGTAGACAGCAAAGGATGGACTCGTGCTGGGGCCTCGGCCCGAGCTTTGTACGCTCAGAGCCCAAAACCTGCCGAGCCTGAGCCCAGCCGAGGAAAACTGCAAGAAGACAACAAAGATGCTGCAGGTATTGAATCTGTTTCATCTTGGATTTAATGCAAAATAGTGCACCGGTCAAAACTTAGATTACCTGAAATCTCTTCAAAAATGTACCCAATAGCCTACGTGTAAGTGATGCGGTCAGGGCCTGGCTGACCTTTATCATGTGTTTTGGACCTGTCCATCCATAACATCACTTGTTGAGATGATGAGATACCCGAACCTTATATTATAAGTTACTGCTGCTTTTGGGGTCCTCCTTGAATGCAAATTTTATTTTATTGCTTTCCTGACCATTATTACATGATGTCTGATATTGTTTATAGGGGAACTTCACCAAGTGTACGCATCAACAAGTCTTTAGGAGCACTGCAGTATATGTGAACAAGTTGTCTACAGCCTTTTGTGGTTCCACAAGGAGCTGTGTGAAGTCTGATAAATTGCCTCATGTTACTTGAGTCTGCTGGGTCTGAAGACTACAAGTTTGACATACAGGGTGCTGAGTTATAAAGAAGTGAGCTCATCTCTGCTACTAGCATAACACACCCAAAATGCAGGCTGAACTGTTAGCAGTCGAGTTGCATTGTGGGTAATGGAGGCGTCACGTTTTGTCAATGAAGAATGTGTGGAATAACAAAGACGATATATTTTTACGATATATGTATATATTTTATAGGGCTTCTTATGTTGTTGTGAATTTCAGGACATTTCAGTGCTTAAAGGAAATATTAAATATAGAAATATATACTTAAATATAAAACATGGGGATGGACTATTTCTCCTCTGTAAGTTACACCAAAGTGACTTGAAATAAGTCTTTTTCTTGCCAAAACAGAGCTTTTCCCTCCTCTTCCTCCTGCTGCTGCACTGCCTTCATCTCTGGAAATATCAATCTTGGAAGAATCAGCACTCCCACCACCTCCTCCTGCCCAGACTCCTCGCTCCCACCCTCTGACCCCAGACCAGCGGCCAGTTTACAACAGAGAGGTATGCTTGAAAAAGCCACATTTGCATCACCCAAATGTACATGTATACCACTGTCATTTACTGTTTAAACACTTGTTCCACATTTTCCTCAATACATTTCTCTTGAAGCAGACAAGTCATTTTGTCCCACAGTGAAGGATTACAACTTTTACAGTCAGCCTGTATTATGTTGTGCAATGGTTGCAAAGAATAATCTGCAAAACACACCATGAATGTAAAAATCAGCTGTCTTTTTATGGCTAAATGATGAGAAACACTTCATGAACTGCACAAATGTTTTCCTTTCCAAACATCTGTGTAAGAAACTTTTAGTTCCCATCATTACAGCCCTGTGTGTGCGCAGAAACAATTAAAGTGCAGATCAGGAAAGTGGGCTGAGTTACAGCAGGAGGTCTGATGATATGCAGACGTTCACTTTCTTGGCTATGTACCCATCTTATTCTACAGTGTGTACCTATACTATGTTTATCAATTTCCAATGTTTTATATATTTACTGTTTGTGTTTTCATTATGTTGGATAAGGGATTTAACAAGTTACTTGTATACACCAAATCTCTTACACATTTCTTTAACAGGCACCTATATTTTTTATGCAAAGTTTTTTTTTAAGGCTTAAAACAAGTTTTCCACCTCCTTACCAGTTTAGGAAAATGTTACAGAGTTTGCATATAGAGTATGTAAAGACTGACATGACACTGCGTTGGAAATGACTTAAAAGTAAGAATAACTTGAAACAACTCATGATTCTGACATAACTTTAGCAAAGAGCAAAAAAAGATTGCCCCTTTTCACCTGTGAGAAAGTTCCAAAATAATCTCAATCTGTATCTGTAACAATTCCCCTTAATTAAAAGCTGTAGAAAGAAGTTAGTATGCATGGAGAGACATTTGGAGCAAGTTAAGAGTTAAACAGGGCGACAAAAGCAGGATTGTCTTTTAGCAACATTCTTAAACAAAACTTCCTTCGACGCCCTTCATACATTACTTTACCCCAGCCCCGATTTTTGTTTGATGACTCTTATCTTTCAGCCTGTAAAGCCACTCGTCTCCCTTTCTCCCTCTAGCATCAAACATGTCAGTTCAAAGTTTAGCTTTACATTGACAATGTGCTTTACATTTAAGGTGGAAACAAGCACACCATCTAGTGGGTTAAATCAAGACGAACAATCCCATGGGATCCATAAAAATGGCCATGACACGACCAGGGAGAGTAGAGGTAACTCGATCTCCATTTCCACATTTACCACTCTGGCTTTAAACGGTTCCACTTTGACAGTACACATATTATCTTGACCTATTTTGACATGTGCTTTTTCTGTACAACGCAGAGGTGTGTGGCTTCTGTCGGAAACCTGTGGCTCTCTCTGAACCAGCGATAGAGGCCTTAAACAGGACATACCATGATGGTTGCTTCCAGTGTAGATCTTGTCACATTCCCCTGGCTGGTAAACAGTACTACAATAAGGCAGGGATCCCACTCTGTGCAGACTGCTACCAGGTTAAGTGAATACAGCCTCCTCTACATGATGGTATCGAAGCTGCAAATGCAAATCTCTGTAAAGGACCATACCGGTGTTTTTGTGAACTAACTTACTGGAAATCATGCATGCCTTAGATTAGCGCTGTTTTCCAAAGGCTGTGATGTTTTACATTTACATTAATTGCAATTTTCCTATACCTCTATACTTAAATTGCAGCATGAAAATCAACTTGCACAGATTTGAAATCCATCCATCTCATTTAATAGTGTGTCACCTGTTTTTAGTGTCAGTGATATCACTGCACAATGTAGCCGGAGTTGCAACTAGAGATTGAATTCAAGAGTGTATGATGTAAAAATAAAGGAGGTAATAATCTTCATTGTGATGCTTTACCTATCTCAATCACGTTTCAGGTCTCTGCGTGTTGATTCTGTATTGTATATTCAAAATTAATGGAAGCCAATAGCTGCTTGGAAAGTGGAGAAAAAAAACATAACAACAAAAAAAGGAAACACTATGCCATGTTTTGTCTAGTCCAGCAATTATACAGATGTGGTACAAGTGTGGTATAATGTTGGCAGAAATGGATTATCATTGACCATGTATTTCTGTCTCTTAGGCCAGTCTGGAACTTTGCTGGGCATGTGGGGAGGCTATCACAGATCATGTGATCCGTGCACTGGAGCGAGCATACCATCTTCCCTGTTTCACCTGTGCAACATGTAAACAGCAAATTGGAGAGCAAGCATTTGCTCAAGGGGAAGTTGGAGAGGTTTATTGCCTTGAGGACTACTACAGGTATGAGAGTTAAAAATTATGGCGAGCAAGAAAGAAAAACATAATCTACACAATGCACCACATAGGAGACATTTTAGTTGATTTTTTTCTTTTTATAGTACTTTTAAATGTCGTTGCAATGTATGGTTTCATCTTGTCCAAAGCAACTTGAATTCCCTCTGTGTTCGAAAGGTGCTATATAAATAAAGTTATCTTGCCTTGTCTAATTTTTTCTTTCCTCTTAAATGTCCATAAAGGAAGTATGCTCCAAAATGTAAGGCCTGCAACCAGCTAATCATTCCAAAAGATGATGGTACTGACAGCTATAATGTTGAATGCCTGGGGCATTCCTACCATGAGAACTGCTACAGATGTGAGGTAGGCGTTCTATGAGCAAACAGTGTCCTGTATGGATACACAGACAAGTATGCAAACACACAGACACACACTAATCGCAACTGTAAGCCTTTCATGTTTTCCGCAGGTCTGTGTCATCCAGCTCTCTCCTGAACCAAACGAGCGTGGCTGCTATCCTTTGGATGGGAAGATGCTTTGCAAATCTTGCCATCTGAGCCTGATTTCTGACCAGCACTAACACTGGCCTTATAGCCCGAGAGTCCAGCTTCCAAGAGATGGGAGATGTTGCATGCATTCAAGACTTTGGACGTCCCACATCTTTTTCCAATAGAGCAATAATGAAAAATGGCCATTTTTATTTTACAATATATCAAGCTTTCTGAAGATCCTTCTATTCTTCTTTTATACTTGATAATTTTGCACTCAATAAACTATACAAAATGCACCAAATACGTATATTTATGCAACAGACTTTGCAAAAGCAGTGGACATTCTTTTTTGCAAATCTCAATCAGTATAATGATAGATCACATTACCTTTTTATATAAAAAATAAAACTCTCTATAAAAAAAAACATTTATATAAAAGTAAACTAATATATTTTATCTCAAGGCAGGCTCCAACACAGGCCCACATAATATTTGTAAAATCACACAAACAGGGAAAGGAAATAACTTTCAGGCAAATGATTCAACTCAGCAGCCAACCTGCAAAGACAAATGTGCTCTGCTCTCTCAGTATACAACATTTGTGGCAAAATATGTAAACACCAATATTGAATACAGATCTTAGCGCTTTTATAAAATAATGTGCAAAAGAACACGATAACACATCCTAAAGCACTCATTATGGACCAAAACTTGAAGGCGCTTTTGATGTGAATGTGATTACATCCACAAGATCTTCACTGGACTACAGGGTCTATCTTGTCTTGCCTCAGCAACAGAACTATTCACATTTATTGACATCACAATATTCAAGTCTAATTCAGACCACCGCTGAATTATTTTATTTATGTTCTGTTTCTCAAAATTACATGTTTGTGGAATTATGTATTTCTTTGTTTCAAAAACATTTATTAAAACATTTTCTGAAAAATATGTTTTTTGTCATTTATGTTTTTATTCACCATACTTTATTTATTTTATTTTAGTAGGTAAATATTTAAATTATGGTTTGCTACTCATTTTATCTGCACTGTCCAGTGTGTAGGATTTTTAGTGACATCTAGTGGTGCAGTTGCAGATTGCAACCAACCGAATACTCCTCACCTCACCCTCCCTTTTTCAAGCATATAAAATAATCTACGGTGGTCAATAAAAACACACAAAATACGGAGAAAAGGTTATTTCTAGAGCCAGTGTTTGGTTTGTCTGTTCTGGGCTACTGTAGAAACATGGCGGTGCAACATGGTGGACTCCATGGAAGAGGACCTGCTCCCTCTGTAAATACAAAGGACTCATTCTAAGGTAACAAAAGCACAACAATTCATGTTTTCAGGTGATTATACACAAATGAAAACATGAATTGTGAATATATTCCATTCACAAGTTAGTGTCCCATCAAAATGATTTTGAAGCTGTTATTTTAAAGGGGAATTCTGGTATTTTTAAACCTGGGCCTTATGATTCATATTTATCAAAAGTTTTGGAATTGGTCCAGTAAATAGTCTCAGCCGATAGCCACGACACAGCTGCAATGGCTGCAACGTAATCCTGAGGGGCAGCTCTGAGCGTCAAAGTTACGTCCACTGAAAGTGTTATTTCTTGCCACTCACAGGCTGAGATTGTTACTCTAAGTGTCTGAAAACATTACGGAAAGGATCCGACAGCGATAGTCATTGTTAGAGTGAAATTCTCTTTGTTTCTCTTTGTCCATGTGATATTGTATGTATATGTAATGTTGTCATTGTGTGTGTGATACTGTTATTTGTTGTACGCATGTGTGGGGCGTGCATGTATCATAGGAATCAACTGCTGGTTGTTAGCAAAGTCTCCAATGTCTTGGTCCATTCCAGGCGGCGGGAACGGACCAAC
>JBBPCS010000359.1:4846524-4886486 GCA_037974645.1 Hollardia meadi
TGTATATATTTATATATATATATATATGTGTTTATATATATATATATATATATATATATATATATATATGTATATATATATATATATATATATGTATATGTATTTATTTAAGCAAATCTTTTTCCATCACAAGAGTACTTCAAAGCATAGCATTTTACATTTCAATACCATGGAGCTATGGAGATATGGAGACTTGTTTAGTTGAATATTTAACAGAAATGTTTCATTTAATTTTTTTCTTTTTCTTACCAGCAAAATTTCATCATCAGTCAGCCTCTGAAATCAGCTCCCCTCGACACCCAGAGTAGCCAAAAGTGCTCAATGTTTTGCTTTTGCAAATGGAAGTCATTAAAGACTATGAACAGCTCTCAACATTGCTGGTTTCTGTGTTTGTATGAGTCAATCCACAAAATGAAACAAAGAAGGTTGTAGTTTCTATCAAAGTAGGCCACTGACAGTTTAGAGATCGGCGCAACATCCATATTAGTATTCATAGACAGTTCCAACATTTGATAGGTTGACCCCATTGTCATGTCTCGAAGAGTCAAATTATTCTGCTTATTTGTCAATTTGTGAGGAATGTGGTATTTTTCTAAGCCTTGGTAAAATGCATCTCTTGTGCCTAAAACGATGTAAACCCTAAATGTCACATTTGAATAAAAATGTCACGCAACTTTTGTTTTGAAACTTGTTGCTGAAAAGTTAAAAAGTGCTTCTTTGAAGTATAGTTGACACTTTTTTCTTCTTGGTTGACAAATTGGAACCCCATAGAAGTTTTGTTTTTGATGGTAACATCGAAAACTGTCAGACAAAATATTTTACCAAGTCTAGAATTACAAGTTCTCCACACTAAATATACTGGCACTGATCTTTATACCAACATTAAGCTATTTAAATTGACCCCACATCTTTTCTTGCCTGCTCTCAGCTGTATCCTTGCTGTACTGGCCATTTGGATTTTCACTTTTGTAAATTTCAGTGCCAAAATAATTTTAACAGTAATTTGTTAGTTTTTTTGTTGTTTTGCCTTTTTTCGTTTTAAATCATAGTGATTGTTTCTCCTTCTCTACCCTGTTCTTATTTTACAGTAGCTCAGAAAGCCGTGAACGTGCATATGATCACAGCCCATATGGACACCATGAACGCAGTGGCACTTTCGACAGACAGCGTCATTATAACGCTGATTATTACAGAGATCGTTCTATGTTTGCTGCTGCTGGCCCAGGGAGCAGTGCTGTTGGGGGAAGCTTTGAGGCATCAGACCCACATTTTGACTCTAGAATTCGAGACCCCTTCACTCTTACTAATTCTACACGACGTGACCTATACAGAGATGACAGAGGACGACGTGTTGATAGAACCTACCATCATCGTCGGAGCCGATCATCTCATTCCTCACAGTCAAGACACCCTTCCCCACAACGGACCACAGGACAAACCCCCAAAACTCCTCATTCCCCTAAAAGAGCACCTTTGTCCCCTGGGAGAGGCCCCCGATCTCGATCCCGGAGCAGATCTTCGAGTTCTGATTCTGTCAGCAGCACCAGCAGCACAGGCAGCGGCAGGTGTGATATTTGTTTAGTTATGATATTCATGCTTCATGTTTCAGGGTTTGCTGACTGGATAAAAACATCTTTTCAGTGCACAAACCATCAGCGTGTTTTAGTAAATACTGTATTGATGCAGATTGACAAGTGTCTAACCGTTGTTCTCTGGATTCTGATTATTTTTAATTTATTGTTTGGTGAGAACAGTGATTCCAATAGCAGCTCAAGTGATGGATCTCGGGCACGCTCTGTTCAGTCTTCAGCTACACATGCACCTACTCAGTCGTCTATGGTGCTTGACTCCGATGAGCCACGCAGAAGCTTTGGAATTAAAGTACAAAACCTACCAGTGCGCTCCACAGGTGAGTTTCTACAAGGCTTACAAGTTTTAATTCAGTCTCTTAAAGACTTTAATGGTTGCCAGAGAGCTCTGTTTAAAATTGAGGATAGAGATTTGTTACCTAATTGTTTTTGTAATTTATGAAGCAGATTATGTCTCCAATCTTATGCTGTTGATTTTTATAGCTTACAGTTTTTAATACAGTTTTCCAAGTTATCTATTTGACACTTATTTACATGCCAAGGTGTGTGACACGGTCATCTTTTCCAAGCAGCAGTTTATAAAGACTGTTGCCGGTTGGTATTTATCAAGCGAAATGGTTGTATTTCACTCTCACTTTTGTCTGAGGTGGCTACAAGACACAGACAGACCAACAGATGTACTGCCCAGCTTAGCAAGACAGACAGAAGAGAGATGCGCTGCAAGCTAACACCACGTAATACTTATTTAACACAAATTCACCTGATAGCTGTTCCCGCAATTCACTCTGTGTTTTTCTTTTCTTGACCAGAAGGATAGTTCCGCTTCATCCTATCACTAAAGTTGTAAACATTGACACCCGCTTTGATATGAAGGGGAGGTGGGGGCCATAGTGAGTGTTAGGGGCCGCCCACCTCTGCTTGGATTGTGATTGTGTGTAAGAGAATGCAAGTGCGTACAGCAAAGGGCAGGGCTAACTGACTGGGAGGGAGAGATGCTTTGCTGAAGCAGTGACGAGGTCTTGATGGGCCGCCACAATTACAGTAGGTAATTAATGGGAAATGCTGCAATCAATTAATCATCATTCACTTGTTTCTTTTTTTTCCTTTGACTTTGATAATTAATTGCCTATTTTGATAATGGATTAATCATTTCTGTCATTTTTCAAGCAAAAGTGTTAAACTTGTGCTGGTTGCAGCTTCTTAAATGTAAAGATCTGCTGCTTTTCTTTGTCATTTATGAAAGTAAATTAAGAGTCTTTGGTATTTCTGTTAGTTGGACAAAATAAGGAGAAGGAGAAGTAGAGCAGGATGTGAGTAACGGAAATCAGTGTGCTGATTTGTTGTCCGTTTGAGGGGTCAACCACACACTTCTATGCTATTGGTTATGGCTGCAACTTCGCTGGTCAAAGTTCACCAAAGTTAAACTGTACGCGAAGCTAGGATGCGAATTTTCTTCCTCTTTTGCGTAGAATTGAAGTGAACGGTAGACGAATATGCGTCAATGTTAATTTTGTGTACGTGTGACCGGGCCTTTAAGCTTTGACACTTGGACATCCCCAACAACAAAAAACTTATCCAGTTTCAATAAGAAATTGGAAATCTAGAAAATTTAAGCAGTGACTGTGGAAGGTAACTATGAGAGGTACACTAAGAGTCAGCAATATGGAAAGCATAATTCCTTTGTCCACATGTTTATGTGTGACTGGATTCTTATAAATATATATATTTAGGTAGTGTGTAGCCTTGGTCATTATTATGACTTTGAAAAATCCATTGGTTTCAGTATTGTTTTTGAAGTTGGGCATTGGATTTTTTTTTTTCCTTCCATAGACACAAGTTTAAAAGATGGGCTTTTCCATGAATTCAAAAAACATGGGAAAGTGACCTCAGTGCAGATCCACGGAGCATCAGAAGACCGCTATGGTTTAGTGTTCTTCAGACAGCAGGAGGATCAGGAGAAAGCCCTCACTGTCTCCAAAGGAAAGCTGTTCTTTGGCATGCTTATTGAAGTCACTGCCTGGAATGGTCCTGGTAAGTGATGACAAATATACAAAACAGCATTATGATGGAATCTTGGTGCCAACAAATGAATTCAAACATACATTATTATTATTATAATTATAAGCTTCTCCCTTCTCTCAGAAACAGAGAGTGAAAATGAGTTCAGGCCCTTGGATGGGCGGATAGATGAGTTCCACCCAAAGGCCACAAGGACACTGTTTATAGGCAACCTTGAGAAGACCACCAGTTACCAACAACTCCTTGACATTTTTCAGCGCTTTGGAGAAATTGTGGTATGCTACCATTTATTTATATATATATATATATATATATATATATATATATATATAGCACATTTTACATTTGGTAAGGGTTTCTAATTGTTAAGTCTTTTCTCTTCAAGGACATTGACATCAAGAAAGTAAATGGAGTTCCCCAGTATGCCTTTGTGCAGTATTCTGATATTGCCAGTGTCTGCAAGGCCATTAAGAAGATGGATGGAGAGTATTTGGGGAGCAACAGACTAAAGGTAGTGTCTTTATATTAAACAATAGCAACATTTCTGGTCTGTGTAGGTTTTCAATCTAATGCATTCTGTATATATAATATGCATGTTGTTCATTTCTCCTTGAAGCTTGGGTTTGGGAAGAGTATGCCCACAACGTGTGTTTGGCTAGATGGTTTGGCAACCAGTATCACAGAGCAATACCTCACTCGGCATTTTTGTCGATATGGACATGTTGTTAAGGTACAGTGTTTTTCTCTTGCTTAATTTGCTGCATTAGATTTTAATGCTGTTTTTAAAAGCTTGTTTTTAATTCTTGGTTTTAGTTCTAAAATAAATAAATAAAATTTTATTCTTCAAAGTTCTAAATGTTCTAAAAAATTTAAATCCTTTTTTAGGTTGTGTTTGATAGATTGAAAGGGATGGCCCTCATCTTGTACAACAACACAGATTTTGCTCAAGCAGCTGTAAGGGAGACCAAAGGTTGGAAGATTGGTGGCAATAAAATAAAGGTAAACAATGACAATTATTGGGGTGGTTGGTAAAAATCATTTTTCATACATGTATGTATGTATATATTTACGTGTTTTAACAACTTATTTATTTATATATATAAAAGGTGGATTTTGCAAGTCAAGAGAGTCAGATGGCATTCTACCGATCTATGCAGGCTTCTGGTCAAGACATCAGAGACTTCTACGAAATTCCTCCTGAACGACGGTAAATTGCCCATATTGTTCAAGTGCATGTGATAAATAATGGCCACAGCTTAATATATTCTTCAAAATTTCAAAAATGTTATTTAATTGAATTTATAAAATTGCTATTTTGAACAGTCCTTTCAAATGAAATTATTCAGGTTAACAGAATTCATTGCTTTTCTCTCCATTCATTCTACAGAGAGGACCGCAGACCTCCATACCACGAGTTTACAGCAGAAAGGGCTTACTATGAAAATATACGAACCCCTGGCCTCTATCCAGAAGATGCTCGAAGAGACTATGCTGCTCGCAGCAGAGACCGCTTTCCTGAACTGGAACACTATCAGGGGGATCACTTTGACCCGCGTTATCATGAAGACCCAAGAGACTACAGGGACTACAGAGACCCATTTGAGCAAGACATCCGAAAATACACATATATTCAAAGGGAGCGAGAAAGGGAGCGAGAGCGTTTTGAGGCTGATCGCAGCAGGTGGAGCCCTTCCCATCCAAGGCGACCTGTTACTCCTACAGTATCGCCTTCACCATCTGAGCGTGCACCCAGAGACTCAGAACGACGGGTTTACAGCCAGTCGTCTGAGCGAAGTGGTAGTGTGAGCTCAATGTCACCAACACACTTTGACAAATCTGAAAAGACACTGCTGGAACATGCTTCGAAGAGTGACAAGAGTGAAAAGAACAGTCAACCAGATCGTGTGGCAGGTGCTGAAAAAACCAAACGTACAAAACGAAAAGAAAAAGGTGACAAAGCTGAGAAGGTTAAATCAAGAAAAGCAAAGGGGCAGTCCCCATCCAACCCACTACCTGAATCGGAGCTTGAAACTAGTTTTGAAGGTGGATCTGGAAGAGGAAGGGGATCAGAACAAGATGCTCACGAGAGGCAGAAATGTAAAGGGGAAGGTGACTCTCTACCTGGAAATCAGTTGTCAACTGCTCATCATGACTCTGTAAAAAGTGAAAGATCTGAAATGAGTAAAAATGAGAATTCAGACTTCATTGAAAAAAATCGACTCAAAAAACATCTCAAGTCGGATACTGGAAATGATGGGAAGGATTCATCTGTGGAGTCTGACCGCCTTGCTGCAAGAAAAAGACGCTTTGCTGATTCTGGTGGAAGAACTATTCGTCAGAAAAGAAGCAGGCATGATGAGGAGGAAGTAATTCAGTCCTCTGACTTTGGTACTTGTGCCACATATTTGAAGGAGTCAGACACTGACAAACATAAAGACTCACAACGGAGAGAATCGAGACTCAAAGCTGATAAAAGTGGCACTCAGAAGGATGGTCAAGAAGACCTTAGAGGACAAAGGGAGAAATCAGAGGGATCTTTGGAGCCACTGGAGTCAAAACGACATCAAGGGCACACTTCATCCAGAAGGTTTTCACATGAGGGGATTACAGACCAAAGCAGTATCGGAGAACAAGAACACCACCCTACTTTTAACTTTGGTACTCAGAATGCTGACACTGACAAAACTGCTAAGAACAAGGAGGACCATGTTGACATTGACCTCTCTCAGAGTTACCGCAAGCAAATGGAGCAAAATAGACGATTGCATCAACAGAAACAACAGCAAGAGTCTGACAGACCTGACAAACCAGGAAGTCCCCAAGGAAGTGAAACAGAGGACTTGGAGCATCGAAGTCTTGTTCATGAGGTTGGTAAACCGCCTGAGGATGTTACAGATAATTTCCCCTCTCACAAACTAAAAAAACTAGACCAATTTGACACTGACTTGGGGATTAAGAGGGAGCGTGTCTACAGGAGCTTCAGACAAAAAAGTGAAGATCCTGACTGGAACAATACCACCTCTCCAGGACATCAGCACTTTTCTCAACATGCTGATGAGGACTTTGTGGATTCTTCTCATAAAGAATTAAGTAGAAATGAGGACAAAAATCACCCAGATCTTGAGCTATTAGTCAAAAGGACCCATAACACACAGGTAAACAAACCGAACAATCCTTTACTTAGTGTGGAAGAAGAGCAACAAAAGAGATGGGAGAGCAGAGTTAAACAAGACTTGTTGCCTGACATGAACTTTTCTAGAAGTCTTGGTAAAAACATTCACAATCGCAAGCGTTTGGAATATGGTATTTGGCATGACTTGGAGCCTGGGGAAGTACGGTCTGACCCTGAGGAGGAGAGGGAGACCAAACCTTTCTCTCCTGTGCCCTCAACATCAATGCCTTTTGCAGAGAGGCCAAGGGTTGACAGGTTTTCTGACCCCAAACTAGCACACCTCGAAAGGAACAAATTCTATTCCTTTGCACTTGACCAGACCATCACACCTGATACAAAGGCTCTGCTCGAACGTGCAAAATCTCTCTCATCTTCCAGAGAAGATAACTGGTCATTTTTAGATTATGATTCTCACTTTGCAAGTTTCCGCAACAGAAAGGATACTGAAAAGGTAGAATCAACACCACGACCTACACCCTCCTGGTACATGAAAAAGAAAAAGATTCGAAGTGGATCTGAAGACAAACTTGATGACAGGAAGGAGGAATCTAAACCAGAGGAACAGGAACGCAGGGAACTATTTGCTTCCCGTTTCCTTCATAGCCCTGTTTTTGAGCTGGACTCGAGACGACTTCAGCACTTGGAACGCAAACATGAAGAACCTGAGCATGTACAAAACCAGCAACCAGGCCAGCAAGGGACAGTAGATGGTGAACTTGACTCAGGGCCAGTTGTCCTTTTCCATAGTCGTTTTTTGGAACTTACACGACTACAACAGAAGAGTAAAACCCAACAGGTGCAAGAGGCAAAAGGAGACGCAATGGTTATGGATGACATTAAAGTGGAAAAAGCACCTGTTCCAGAACAACAAGCTTTGCAGCCATCTGAAACAACAGAATCTATCAGGGTGCCAGAAATTAAACCCATCAGTCCTGCTGAAGAGCTTATTGCTGAACCCCAACTCACACCTACTTCTGTCACCCAATCTGTGGTCAAGGACTTTCCTCCGCCAGAAGAGAAATGTGTTGCATTAAATCCAGCACCTGATCCATATCCACCTGCGTCTTGTATAAAGGAAGAGATAAAAGAAAATGAACATGTTGTACCTGTGCTCCACCCACCAACTGAGACATCATCTGATTCTGAAACTGCACCAATAGCAGCACCCGAACCCAGTCACTTAGTGGATAAATGTAAACTTTCTCCATCTGAAGGGGAATTGGATATTGTTACTGAGGATGTAAAACCTTCTACAGAAAAATCATGTAGCCTTGATTCTCATGAGTTTCTGAGCAGTTCAGAAGCAGAGCTGGATCCTGAGACCACACAACCAGAAGTGCCTGAAGTCACTAGTCCCATACCACCTAGTCTTGCAGAGGAAGTGGATGTAGTCAAGAAAGAGATCCATTCTACTTGTAACACAATAGCAGAGCCTGAGGAAGAGAAGAAACTTCAAATTAGTAAAGTGCAGATGCCTGTTGATAATGATAAAAATAATGAGCCAATCTCTCTTCAGAAGGAGCATAAAACAAAAGAAATGAAAAATAAAAAGTGCAAACAATCCCCTGCTCAAGTTGCACCAGTTCCCATCATGCCTACCTCTGGTTCTGAGAAACAAGCAACACGCAAGAGTGAGCGCATTGACAAAGAGAAGCTGAAACGTGGATCATCCCCAAGAGCTGAAATGAGGTCCACAGGCAAATCTCCTATTCATGGATCAGATCCTGATATATTGGAACAGCAGAGCATACCATTAGGCAGAGCAAGACGAAGAAATGTTAAATCTGTGTATGCAACCCCAGTTGAAGATGATGCACCAGTTCGTTCTGGAAAGGAAATTACAGAGTCACCACGCTCTGCACGAAAGCGAGGTACAGACAAAGATGTAACACAACAAAATATCGAACAGGATCCACCTGCTCCAACCCCTGCAACTAAACGGGGCCGTCCTCCCAAGAAAAAACAAGGTGATGATAGTTCAACAGTTAAAGTAGAAAAATCAAAAATGGACAATAAAGACACAGATTCAAATGAATCAGAAAGTGGTGAACGAATTCCAAGAATGTCAAAAGGAAAATCATCACCTCATGGCACAAAGAGTTCATCGAATCAGATGTCTACAGTACTAGGATCTGGATCAACAAGGAAGGGGGACAAAACTGAGGTGGCTGAGGATTATGATCAGGAAATGGATTTCACAGATGAATATTCCTTGGCTTTGCAAGATTCATCAAGTTCGTGCAAAGAAGAGCCATCACTAAAAGTTGACCAAAAGAAAGAGGAGAGAGAAAAGCAAGGAAGAGAACTGGGCAGAGATGAAGATGTTCTCCATGAAAAGTCTTGTGAGGGTAAATCAAATGGGAAAGAGACAGATTCCCCGGTCTTAGAAGAAAAACCCACTTTGGAAAAAGATAGGATTGTTAGAGGAAAAACTAAGTTGACACGAACTCCTAAATCCCCTGTCCTCAAGAACCTCAAAATCAGACTAAATGTCACAGAGGTGAAAGATCTTCTTCAGTTAGGGGATGATGAGCTTGGGAATCAAGAGGATTCTACAAAAAAGTTAGGACCCAGTGAGCACAGTGATGGTGTTTCAAAGTGCAGTAATGCTACCAAAGGAGGCTCCAACAATGAAGAAAAGGAAAATGCCAATTTGGAAAAAAATGAGCTCCTGGAAACCCCAAAAAGCATAATTTCACAGGAGCTGGAATTGGAGCAGGCTGTGGAGAACATAGCTAAACTCACAGATCCAGCTTTTCCAACAGAAGCACCAATACCACCTGTCCCGCCTACAGAAGTAAAAAGTGACCCAGAAGAAGAAAAGCCTTCTAATCCTGCTAGCGAAACAGAATTAATGGCTGCCATCGACTCAATAACCGCTGAGGAAGCAACAGTATCTTTAAACCAAGCACCTCCACCAAATGCAGATGTAGGATCAGAACCTGAGTTGCAAGACTTCATTCAGCCTGCCAAGGAAGAAGAACCTGCAAGAAATACACCTGCTGTACAAGAGGAGCCCGTCTTCCCAACCACACCTAAAAAGGGTGCCAAGGGAAGACCGAAAACACCTAAACGTTCTAAAAGCCAAAAACAAGTAAGAAAAGACTTAAAGGAAGGACATTTAATAGGTGAGGAACTGGCAACTCCTTTAACAGATGGCACAGGTTCCAGTGCTAAGACTGTTCCTGAAACAACTCCATCAGCAGCAACTGCTGCGGTTATTACTCCTACTACTTGGAAGTTAGAACATGAGCCTTCAGCTGTCAAGGCTACAGATATAAATGCAGAGCCAGAGTCATCTTCTGAAGAACACATTCAACAGCTTAAATCTGTTAACCCCCAGTCTAAGAGTTCAGTGTGCCCAAAGCCACAACAGGTGCCACCTGAGTGCATTTCCCCTTCCCCTTCTCCACTAGCCAACAGGCCAAATATCAGACCCATTCAACCGACCCATCAAACAATTAGAAATCCTGTTTCTCCACCAGATTGGCGACACCAGTCAAAAGACACAGGAGTCTCCTCTTCACCTGTCATGATGTTGGCATCTAAGGAAAACCAGCCATTACCCTCAGAATCTGAAAACCTGGATATTGATCATGGCACAAGTGACTTAAGACAGATTCTTATGAAACACAAAAATATGTCACTGCCAGGCAGTAGTTCTATTGCTAGTAATCTGCTTACCATGAGAGATCAGAACCCCTCTGAAAGTAATATTCCATCAGCTATTGTGCCAAATAAGTCACCACTACCTGATAGTAGAATGCCAGCTCATCCAGTCCCATCTATTGTTCGACCGCCAGCCTCACTACCATCTCCTGAGACAAAGTCTGTGATCTCTGTTATTGCATCTACTGCAACCTCTGTTATCAGTCGTGTTTGCAACCCTCCTGAACTTGAGGACAAAGTAAACATGAACATTGCAAATCCCTGTGTCGACATGGCTCTACCTAAACCAACCTATAGGTCCAGCAAAGACGATACTGTATCATACCATGGGCCATCTGTTGGTGATGATGGGGGAAGTGCTGCTCGCTTCATTGTTGATAGCCCCACTCTTGGTACAGGATCTTGCCCAGGTCTTAGAGTAAATACGTCTGAAGGAGTGGTAGTATTGAGCCACTCAGGCCAGAAAACAGAGGGACCACAGAGGATTAGTGCAAAAATAAGTCAGATCCCACAAGCAACAGCAGGTGACATGGAATCTCAGCAGTTGGTATCCATTCCCCAGATAAAACAGGAAATGTATGGTCATTCTCATTCAGGACTTCAAAAAGGGCCTTCATCACAGACAGATCATGGGCATCCGGGTAAGATGCAGTCAAATTTGTCCTCTATTAAACAAGAAAGCACAGGTTTGGAAAAGATGGAATCTGCTTACCAATCTGGGCCTCAAGGAGTAGTGAAGCGTCTCACACAGGGTAACCAGCAGGTAATGAGTTACCATCAAGAGTACATGTCAATAAAACATCAAAAGAAAATGGACAGTGCTGATTCTCACAGTACAGATGGAGCTAAATCACCTTGGACCTCTGCCATAAGTCCTGCCATAAGCCCTCATTTGCCCTCTCCACCTGGCAACCATGTAGGTTTTGTTACAGCGGCTGGTGACAGAGCTCCTTCGCATATTAGTGGAGTCAAACAGGAACCACGATCCCCTCGCAAGTCAGGTCATCCACACTCTCCATTTGCTAAAGTGTCCTCGCCCATAGGCTCCTCATCACCCAAGGGCTTACCAGTCATGTTGTCCACTGGCCTTCCTGCCATGCAACAGTTTATTCCTGGTGTACATCATCCAGAACAGTCAGTTATAATGCCACCTCACAGTGTGCCTGGAGGCTTGGGACGGATGTCTCCTCACCGTGTTACCCAGTCAATTCCAGTGGGGCATCTTGTTCAAGGAGATGTTCGGGTTAATACTCCACCTCTCTCTGTAATGAGCTATGGGATGCATAGTGAGTCTCTTGCCTCTCCCTGGTCTGGTCCCATGCAGCCACGGCCAACCTCACCCCAGGCTGTTGGCAGAGACAAGGTTCTCAAGGTAAATCCCGGTTCTTTGAGGAGTCATGAGGGGGAACAGGAAGAACCCAGACGTTTCCACCAGGCTCCAGGAAGACAATCTGCCACACAGCTAAAACCGGAGACTATGCAGTCGGATCCTCGTGGACCATTGCGGAGTAATGTCCAGTTAGAAACTTACATGACGCAAAGAGATATGCGTGTGCTCTTGCACCAACAGGGAGAGCGTTTGGCCACAGACCCTCATTCTGGACACATTCAAGAGACTCTCCCCTCCTCTTCAGCACCTTCCAGTCTACCCTTATCCTTGTCTCCAAGAGCGCATGTTTTGCCTAAAGGTGTGTCAGAGAAGGATATGACAAAGCCATTGGAGGCAAAGAGGCCGCACTCTCCTCTTTCTAAAGAAGGAATTATGGGGATCCGACAATCTGGGCAAGCAATGGCATCTCCTCAGAGAGTCCAGCTAATAACAGCAGGACCTAGTGGCTCATTCCCAGAATACTCCGGGATGTACTCTAACCCAAGAAGCATCCATTCTCAAATACCAGAGACTTCTCCTGTTGGACTTAACCAGCCACCACTGAGTGTCACACCAACCATGGTGAGTTCACTGTACTTAACATTCCAAAATATTAGGTAAACTTAGCTATTGTAGTCTAATACAACATTCCTACATACCTTAATGATTGTTTTTTTTATAAAACTGAGAAGGTTTTCTAATATTCAATTCACCTACATTAATATAAATGAGGTGGACAATAATACACTGGTCAACTGAGTGTATATTAAAATGTTGGTTGATATTTTTATGTTACAGAAACTCTTAATGACACACTATTTTCTTGAATCCTTAGGGTGCAGAGCTCCAGTCAAAACCAGATTGCAAGATGACGCAGCCTGTTAAAATGGTGCAGTTGCTTACGGTAAGACCAACTTATAACAGTTTAAATTGTGTTCATGGTTGTTGGTCTGAACAAGAACTTGCTTTGCCTAACATAGGCGTCTTTGTTTTGTCTCATATTTAAACAGAAATACCCTATTGTGTGGCAAGGACTGCTGGCACTGAAAAACGACACAGCTGCAGTCCAGTTGCATTTTGTCTGTGGCAACAAAGCTTTGGCTCATCGATCACTGCCCCTCCAAGAAGGAGGCGCATTGCTTAGGATTGTCCAGAGAATGAGACTAGAGGCTTCACAACTGGAGAGTGTAGCCCGAAGAATGACGGTATGTGTCTTTTTTTTTTGTCTTAGCCCCATTGAATAATTTTTTATTAAATGGAGTCTGTAAACAACACTTGCCCTTTTTCCCTCTACAGGGGGACAGTGACTTCTGTCTTCTCCTTGCTCTGCCATGCGGACGAGATCAAGAAGATGTCGTCAACCAAACTCAAGCTCTTAAGGCCGCTTTTATCAACTACTTGCAGACAAAGTTGGCAGCGGGTATCATCAATATCCCCAACCCAGGTTCCAATCAGGTGAGACATGATTGACGTATGAAGGTTTTTCATGTTTTTACTTCTTTAAGTTAGATTATTTGATTCTTTGAACTAATATAATTTGTATGTATCATTCATGTGTGGCCTCTGCAGTCTCTAAACCAGAATTAATCTGTTTCAAAAAGCCAACTTGGAGCTGATATGAACAGACTAAGTCAAAGTCTGGTTTATTTCATGGCTTTGAAACACAGACCTGAGATGTCAGACATGTAAAGGAACCCATTTTAAATATATAATTTGAAGAGTAGTACACTAAAGCAAAAACTGGCAAACCCACTACAATTAACAAACTTACAGTGAACTTTAAGTGCATGGTGTAGACCAGTGGTGAGCTCAGGCTTTGAAAAAAAGTGCAGATGAATTAAACCCTGCAGATCTGTTAGCTCAGTCTGTTGCTGCAGTCTGCTTGTAATTGTGGCATTGGGGGGTTCAAGTCCTGCAGAAGAACTGTGAGCTTTCTTTTACCATATAAAAAAAAAAAGTATGAGTGTTAATTTAAAGAGGCAACATACCAACTTGGATGTATCAAATAGGATCTAATTCAGGTGTAAAACCAACAATTATTCAACACATCGCTTAAATGTTGTTTTAAAAAAAAAAAAATCATATTTAAGCTAAACATTTGCTGGTTCTAGTTTCTAGATGTCAAGATTTGACACTTGTCATATATGAGAGTCAACTGAAGATTTTGGGGGTTTGAACTGTTGGTCAAATAACACAAGCTATCTAAATAGATTACTTTGAGCTGTGAGACATTTGTTTTTGTTTGAGCAGCTCAAGCAACAATTGTTTGAGAAGCAGATAAGTCAATAATGAATAGCCGTTAGTTGTAGCCCTTGTCAAGTGATTTATTTTATCGCAAGATATTTATTTACTTAAGTTCTCATCAGTTTGATTGTGCTACTCGGGTGACATAACGGCCTTCTAAAATGGTGGCAAAACTGTTCAGACAACTTCCAATCTGCCCCTTTTTGTATTTTTAATGAACAGATTTCAGGTTGTCTGTTTTACATCATTTGAAGAAAATGTTTCTCAATATGATGCTACAGCCAAGGGTCAGTTTAAAATTAAATTTTATATATTTTTTACTGTATTTAAAACGACACATTTGGCGAAAATACTGGGCAGATACTTAAGACTAAAAAACATCTGACCCCACATTTAAAGTATAAGTGCAGTTCATGTCAATAAATTTGACATGAACTGTAAACCGACTCATTTTCACAGTGTAGCCGTAAAAGGGAATCCTCAGGGAGAAACTTCTAACACTTCTAACACTGGATAAGCCTAAGGCAAAGCTAAACCTGAAAACTAACCTGACCAGTGCCTGGCTAGCCTGGAGGTTCTGAAGTTTCCATGGTAATAAGCCCACCTTATGAAATAAGCCTGGTTTAACTTGTAATATTGCTTTATGAAACACCTCTCTGGTGTTAAATCTGTTGTTTCTCTGCAAGTTCATGTCTTAAGCGATGTTTTCTCTTGTTTTTCCAGCCTGCCTATGTGCTACAGATTTTCCCACCGTGTGAATTTTCAGAGAGCCACTTATCCCAGCTCGCCCCCGACCTTCTCAACAGGATCTCGAGCATCTCACCACACCTCATGATTGTCATCACCTCTGTGTAGCCTTCAATGCTGGGAACAGGAAACCAGAGGAATATGAGAATTGTTTTTTTCCTGGACACAATGGGAATGTGTAGGATGTACCCTATTAACTTTTTGCTTTTTTCCATTCTTTTTCTTTTGTCACTCTGGTATTTTTGTCCTTCTCAAAAGAACTCAGGGTTGGACCAAACCAGAATCAGTCTTATTTGACCATTTTTCTGCTGTATTTCTATTTATTGGAGTTTTATTTTAATGTTCGGAGATGCTCTGAAGAAAAATCAGGATGTTTGATGAACAAGAATGAGTGACTATCTGGGTGGCCTTTTTCTTTCATCTGTCTTTTATTGATTGTCATATTAATTTCTTCACGAGAGGATCATAGACGCTGTTTTACCGCGATGGCTAAAAAGACATTTCAACATAAAATTATGTACAGACTTCCTTGCTCAAGCTTTCTTTAGAGGAGAAAGAATTGTAAAAACATTGGAGACCCTGTAGAGGACCACATTCGTTTAACAGCTCCTTTAACTCCACCAGCTCTGCTCATCTCACACTACTGAAGCAGTTACACCTGCTTTTGCATTGAACAAGTCACAGTATGATTTGGGAGTTTTTGAATACTGAACTTTGTAAATATTTTTAAATATTTAAACTTTGACAATTGAACTCAGACAACTCGACAGACTTGAACTCTGGGACATACCAGAACACGGAGTGTGGAAATTAAGATGGATATCCTTGATTTTTGGGTGTAAATACTTTAACAGAAGAAGGTTGGCAAACTCTCCTGTGGAGTCTGCTGATGGCACTTCATATTTTGTAACTCAAATAAAACAAACTCCAGAAAACTTGAATATTTAAGATATAATCCTTTATTTTTTTATGTGTGTTACTTGGCAAGAATATTAATTTTTTAATGAGCTAAACTTAAATGTGGTATTTCACTCACTTTATTACTCAAGACACGCCATTTAAACAAGGTTTCATACCATGCAAGAGGTTAAGTCTGCTGTCTGTCTGCTGACTTTATTATTAACCTTAAGTCGTGTGTACATGAACAACAATAGTCAAACTTTTTGCATATAATTTTAAAACCAAAGGATACCTCAGTTGCATAACAATTGTTCTTATATGAAACAATTGTATTTAAGCCTGGCTGTTTAGTTCCAATGTATTTGAGTTTGATGGGTCAGTAGCTTGTTCTTATAAAACCTTAGATGTTATTTCAACAATTTACTTTTTAACTTAAAAAAAAAAACAACTAAGCTACAGGGCAAACAATTTTAAACAAAGTCTATGTCAAGGACTGCTGTATGCTATGATGCCTTTTGTGGCTCCAGAGGGAGCTGCATGTAGTTTTCTACATTTCCTCAATAGAATAGAATGAAGTGAGCTTCACAGACCTCTGTAGCCCATTCTGCATGAGGCTAGCAGCTTGAGTCTACATTAGCGGCTACTAGTATAACACACCTGAATCTGCAATTGAGCTGTCAGCGGCCAAGTTGCATCGTGGGTAATGTAGGCATCAGGTTTTCTCAAGGAAAAAGAATGCACACATTAAACAAGACAATATTTCTGCTTCTGCTGTATTAATAGGTGATATATTTTTTCAAAACTGTCCGTCGTGAGTCTGACAATGTTATGCTAAATTGGTGATGTATTCTCTTAAATAGAGAAATTGCCACATAATGATATTGGCAGATCAGACATGCAGATATTTTGACTTGTCATAGTAAGAAAAGTACATTAAAGATGGCGCTGTTCAGTTTGTCTTCCAGTAGATTGTGACAGTATGACAGTGAGGCAGCATGCACAATACCAGGACACTGAAACTGAAGCAGCAACATAAAATTCAGCCATTATTAACTTTATTATTTTTACCTGTGATTTTTCTAATGAGACATGCCAACATATCCTACAACACTTGTATACAAAAGGAACAGTACATGAAATAATATATCAGTAACTGTAAAAAAGGAGCCGACGAGAGGTTTCATAGACTTGTCGAGTTCGGCTAACTTTAAGGTACAGTATGATGGTTAACTGACTTCTGTTATCAATGAGGTATATTTAAGTGTGACCCTTACTGCTGTCCAGATCCTTTGGGTAATCATCAGGATTGTCACACAAGAATGTGATTGTGAGAGTGTGAACATGTATCTTATTAATTTTTTAATTCATATTTTAACTCACTGCAGAGTTGTACAAAGAACAGTACATTTGACTGAATATTAAAAAGACATATCTATGTTACATTTAGCTCAAAGGGAAGATAATCGTGTTACCTGCACTGTCTCTATGTTTGACTCAAATACTACTTCATCTTAAAAGCACGTGTTCTAGTGTTTTAAATCGACACTGGAGCCAAACAGTGCCACCAGCTGGTCTTCATACTGAGAAATGTTCCTCTTCATGATGTCCATGCAAGGTCCCAGCAATCGCTCAAAAGCCTGAATGTCAATTACTGAAAGAAATAGACAGTAAAATGAGATTATGTCAGCCCATTGCAGAAATGGTTTTCCTGCCTTACAAATGGAGGATCTATTTTGCAAAACAGTTTTTATTATTATTATGGTCCAATTCAAACTCGGACAGATGGGGTGTTTTATATAAACTTTTGTTGTAGAGACTAAATGATGTCAAGCAGATGGTTAAAAGTAAAATAAAATATTTTAATTATGAGGATGGAAATGTTTTTTTTAATCACAGTGAAGCAGCAGAAATACAGATTAATTGCACTGATTTGTCCAATCTGCCCTGTCAATATTTAATCTCTGAAGTCTTCTGCAAACTACACCTTTAAGCTTTGAAAAGGAAATCCTCACACAGTACGGTGCATCTTGTTGTGTTACAGTTAGCCTACGTATGTCTCCAGATTATTGCAGTCCAGCATCAGTTGGCTCTTTCAGAATACTTTTTCATTTCATTTATGTGGTCAACTTGTTCCAACCTCCTCATGTGGTCTGTCACATCGGGGGACACACGGGTTAAATTGGAATGTGTGAGGAGGGAGAGCCCAATGAGGATGGACGCTGTTGACAGTTTTCACAGGGACTACTTCTTCCACTGAAAACAACTCTAGACATTGTGCTACAGTATGTGGATGTTGTTTGTCGAGTGACAAAGGCACTGTTTCTGGCACTGTTTCAAGTTGAGGACACATATTGATCCTGCTGCTGTGTGATGCCCACACCTCCATAATGAAGTGAAAAAAGGGGGGCACCCTATAGCTCACTTGAGCAGGCGCCCAATGTACAGTCAGGTTAAGTTCTTGGCAGCAGCTTCGATTCCCCCCTTGGCCAGTGTTTGCTGCATGTCATTTGACATTTGACAGTCTGAGACAGTGTCTGAAAGCAGATTTAGAGCAGTTTATAAAGACAAAAGTGTGATATTTGGTCAGGTAATGTGTCTCTTGACTGTCTGATTTTAACTATTGTATTGACTGATGAGCTGACTGTTTTTTGTTGTTAACAAGTAGGATGATGAAATGGCCGCTGGCTGTGTGTGGAGGAACGCTACAATGACTGTGCTGTTACTCGTGAGACAAAGAAACACGCTGATGTCTTGAACGTACCTAAACATTTGGTTTCCCCCACAGCATAAACTGATGCTGCACGAGGTTTGTTGGTGACCAGCGCCAGCTCCCCAAAATACTGCCCTCTAGAGCAACGAGCCACCTCGACCTCGGTGTTATCCTGCTGGGCCGACTTCGTCTGTAACAGACACAAACCAACACGAGTCCTGCAGTCACTTAGTGCATTAACATCACACATTAGCAGACATACCTTTGCGTTCACTCATTTTGCAAAGTGTGACAGTTGCATGTGTATGATTTTATTGTGTCTAATGTTGGAACAATGTCTATGCTGCCCTCTTGGCCAGGTCAGCTCTTCAAAAAGAGATTTTAATCTCAGTAAAATTCTATGTTTATACAGGTAAAAGAGGGCAAATAAAATGGTTACATTTCCTTTTAAAAGAGGCTGAACAACCTAAAGTAGAAAGGAAAGCATCCGCACACTCAATCTGTGCAAAAATCTGAACAGAACAGAAATAGATTCAGTTATAATACTGGACACTTTCCTTACTTTGCTCTTTATCATTATCTTCACCTCCCCTGATTCCACCACGTAGAAACAGTCGGCCTCCTCCCCCTGCAAGCGCAGAGAGCAGCAGAAACGTTTATTAAGTCCAACTTGTTATTGAATAATACGAAGGCAACCCAAAGGTACAAATATCCCAACAGTGTACCTGTGTTATTATGCGTTCTCCATCTTTGAACCCTCGGGCTCCTAAAACATCTACAATCTTCATCCTCTCCGAGAGCTAAATAAGCATGATGACACAACAAATACAAGACACAGTGAGGTGACTAAATATCCAACTATTACGATTATTTTGATTGCACGGAGTTTGTGTTCCTAATTCAAACCTCGAGAGACTTCAGGAGAGGAACACACTCAATGAAGGCCTCATACGTCCTCCTCTTCTTTGCGTTATTTCTAACAATCAGTCTGTGAAATGTGGCTCGATCCTGAAAGTAAAAAAAAGAAAGAAGAAGATTTAACTGGTCTGTAATTAACACCATATATACTCCCTCAGAGACTGTAAAGCACCATCATCATCACCACTCACCAGGCCCCACAGGGCGCCCTCCTGTGTTGCCACAATTGTGGCAGCTCGTGGTGTGTTGTACATGAGAGCCAGCTCACCAAAACTACCCTTATTGTCGTACTTTCCAACGCACACATTCACTCCGTCCTTCTGCACGAAAATATCATACACACCCCTGGAAATGACAGGACGCACAGACAGGGAATAGAAGTCATTGTGAGACTGATAAAAATGTCGTGTAGTTTGAACATCATAACAAAACAGTCAAGTCTGAAACTAACTTCTCTATCACGTAGAAATTGTCTCCATCATCTCCTTGGTCTATGATGTGGTGCTGAGGTTTGACCAGCACCTCGAACATGGCGTCCAGAACCTCAGAGAACTGCTCCTGGAGGACATCACGCAGGGCAAGTTTACATGTACAGTGCGTCACTTGAAACATGCAAAGACCTTATTAAAAAATACACATAACTAGGTTTTAACAAGTGATAAAAAGTAAGCTGAGGTGAAATAAAACTGAAAAATCAAGAGGATAAAAGCTTTGACAGGAATCCAATGCAAATATTTGAGAACTTGAGTGATTTGTTTCAGCCATCTGTTTTAATACTTTTAGAAATTACACACAAATTAGATTCCACACTATGCAAATAATTCATTTTTAGGGTGAAGACTTGGTTTAAGGTTAGGTTAGGGCTAAAATCAGGGTTAGGAAAGTAGTGGTTTTGTGTTATGGTTAGGGTACGTCTCTAGGAAATCAATGTAAGTTAATGTAATGTGTCCAAACGTAGTGGAAATGTGAATGTCCACTACTAAAATTTATATTAAAATTTCTCTAAATACAATACAGCCATAACCAAACGGAAAACCAGTTCTTTCCATCGTTCCCATGTTGTACCTGCTCCAGTGTTTTAAACAGTAAAATGTGTCTGCAGGCGTCCTGAAGTCTGCGACGCTGCTCGTCTGTTTTGGGATGCACCACCCGAGTCTCTGTGTCGTTGTCCTCGTCATCATCGGGGTTGTACGCCTCTGCACAAACTGCAGCCGGACAAACATACTCACATACTGAAGCTGTCGGTCAACGTGTATGAATGTACTGTTCGTTACTGACCTGAAACTCTGCGGTTGTATTTACTGGTGGTGGACTCTGCAGAGAGAGGGAGGCAGTGGTATTAGATTGTGTGATAATTATTCTCACCTCGACACTGTTTTTATATGCATAGTGAGTTGTTTGGATTCATTTACTTTTGGTCTGTATGCAGTATGTAGCCTGTTTTATTTTGTTCACATGGATGTCTGACTGACCCCGAAGGTCAAAACAAACATCATCCTGTGGACAATTTCTCCATTTCCTTTTGGAAATGGAAGCTCTTGGGTTTAAAACATTTACATCTTTCATTTTGGAGCAGGAAACAAAATAATGTAACAGCACTCACTCTCGGTGTCTTCTTCTTCCTCTTCGTCGTCCTTGTTGGTCCTATTGGATTTTGTTTCAAAGGTTACTCCTTTCCGTGCTGGTCTGGCACTGGGTTTCTTGGCTCCCTGATCTTTTCTTTGGCCCTCCAGAATTTGTGTAAAATGCTGCACCGCAAACTCAACCAAGTCTGGTGGCTTGTGGCGAAGCACCTCCACTGTGTATCCCTGCAGCAGCTCTTTCAAACCAACCGGTATCTCAACAGCACTCATCCTATAGGTTCAGAGGTCACGGGTCGGAGTTTGATAGTTCCCAAGTACCCAACACCAAATCTATGTATCAGATATTAAGATCTGAAATGTGAGGATCAGCTTGACGGACATAGTTCTGTCCGGACCATCATCACAGGAGCAGACTGACTCCTCCTCCTCTTGACCCACTCTCTCTTACAGCAGCTTATTGATTTCTTTATTTAGCACGGCCTGTTGGAAAGTATTGACCGGGACTTTTCACATCAGATGTAATTAAAGGTTGTCCGATGGATAACGCCTCAGAACCTGATGATCTGGCACTGGAGAGAGACAAGAGGCCTGGAGTCAGGCTGGTGTTTGCTGCAGGACACCTTCATGTTTAAAAAAAAATAGGGGCGGATGTTTTTAAATTCATCTCAAAAGTGTAAAAGAGTCCAACAAAAAGTAACTCATTGTATATAAAACTGAAATGGGAAAGGGAGGGTAACTTAAATAAACCAAGGGGAGGAAATTATGTGTAAATCACATTAAATGGGAAACATGTAGCTGAGCATGAAATTCAGCTTTATGGAGAGATTGTTGGAAATGTCCATTCAAAAGACGTTACATGAAAACCTGCTGAAGACAGTGTGGAGAATCATTAGCGTATATTTTAGAATATATTTTTCTTATATTCAGAATTCTTGCTAGAGGCTCATAAAACTTTACGAAAAGAACTGAGAAGTTCAGTTTTAATTGGGGATCCTCGGAGTGCCCTGCCCTCAGAAAAATGTGTCAGATAGTCTGAGTGTTGTATCCTGCAGGTAGAAAAGCCATTATAGAGTAGAAATACCTTTATTTAATGATTGAATTGCCATTATTTATTACATTATAATGGAAAGACTAAGTGGTTCTGCTTACTATCTTGTGTTTTCGTGACGCATTTTAATTCTCATACTTTTCTCTTCTACTTTTTTTCTGACTTATTTGCTTTTGTATAAATTCTTACTCAGTTTATTACTATTCCAAAGAGAATTTAGAGGAAAAAAAGTGCCTAATTTCTAAATATGGATTCTTCTTTTTTTTTTATTTCTATACATGCTGACATTCACATACTGTTCAATCTCATGTCATGACTTCTCTCATTATTTCACATTTAAACAAAGATTAGTGTGACCGCACAGGAAGCAGCAGACAGTTTGAGGGACCAAACACACACAGTACAACAAAAAGCACCTTTTCCCTGATATGTACACCTGCTCGCAGATAACAAAAGGTAAGGCACGCATGTTCAGGTCACTCCTTTTCTCTTATAAAAATAACACAATTCAAACAAATAAAAAATCCCAAAACAAGTTTTAAAAAAAGGAGTGAGAACATTCGACTGTGGGTGTGTGTGTGTGTGTGTGTGTGTGTGTGTGTGTGTGAGTGTGTGTGTGTGTGTGTGTGAGAGAGAGAGAGTGAGAGAGAAAGAGCTGTGTTTTGGTGCAGGTTCAGAGTCATCACAACGTGTCTGCTCCGAATGATCCAAGTGCCTGAAAGTGCCGCAAGGTTTCAAAGATAATCAAATACATTGTTGGAAACTTGCTAAAAATCTCTTGGTGCCGTTTGATTCACTGCGTGTTTGTACTGCGAAGAACTCGGCTGTGTTCAAGAGTTCTGTTCCTGGGATTCACATACGGAGGTGACGCCGTGCGCCTTCATCACAGGTCCGGTGCCAACCAGTTCAGGAACTTCATCGCGCACTCAAATCCTAAAAAGCAAGCCTGAAAAAAACAAAACACACACACACACACGCCATAGTGGTGAAATTATTGTGTTCTATGAAGAGGGTCATCTTGGGTGTCATCAGAATTTAAGACGCTGACAATTAAGATCAAGTTCACTCACCGCATTTGCAGGGAAAGCTCGAAGCATGACGGCGTTGAAGCCCTTATACAGAGAGGCCACGCCCTCCTCCCTGATCAGCTCCCGCAGAACGTCACGAAAACCATTGGGATATTTTCCTTCAGGAGCTGAGGGTAGAAAACCCAACACAAAACTCAATCACAGACGCACTTTCTTAAACAAAAACCCACTTGTAAAGAATAAATTTATCTTTAGCAATATGAACAAAAGAGTACAGACTACTGGGAATTTTATCCTTAAGATTAACTCAGTACTTCTTGATACACTGCCTGAATGATTTATGACTGATGGCACTAAACACTGAAATTTTCACTAGCTTTTTTCAGTATCCCATGTCAAGGTAAGATCTCTTTATTAGCACACAGAAACTAATTTAAGACCAATTTAAAAAATTTAAAAAAAGTACTGAAACAACTGGCGAAACCACTTCTGATTACATTTACAAATATAATATGAAAATATGAAGTAGCAGAATCAGGAAAAAGGTGTCTGGAGAATGAAACAAGCAGACTGAACCACTGACTTTACTCTGGATAAATGTGGTCTAACTAACTGGATCTTTTTCAGACTTGATAAGACGCTCGGACTCAAATATTTCGGATATAAGATAAGATAAGATAAACTTTATTGATCCCTCACCGGGGAAATTCACGTGTTACAGCGCTCGAGGAGTAGAGGTAGAAAAACAAGTGGATAATGAATAGATTAAAAATCAAATAAAAAGACAATGGAAATATAAAGAATAAAAATATATTTTTTTAAATATCTAGTTTAGAAAGAACTTATACACACTATTTACACATATATCCACAGTATATTGCACAGATAATTGCACGTTAGGGATGTGAAGGGTAGCTGTAACATTTGGTAAGTACAACCTGAGACTCAGATTAGTGCAAATAAGCTGTATGTTGTGCACAGTAGGTGATGTGACACAACAGTGCTATATTATGTCATGGTGGTGTTAAACAGTCTGACAGCCAACGGAACTGTGGAATCACAAAAAACAAACCTGTTTGGAAACGAGACTTAAGTACGTCCGGTGGAATTGCGACAGCCCAGTTAAAGATCCCGGCCATCCCTCCAGCAAACAACACGCTGGGAATGCTGAGCTCATTGTGGCTGCAGGGAAAAGACAACAGAGCTCAGAGGTCCTTTTTTTTTAACAATATAACAGACTTTGTACATACTGTCAGGAAAGAACAAACACTCACCTTTTTCCTGGTGGGGTGAGGAGGCTCTTCAGCCACTCGTAGGACGTGAAATACATACCGCTCGCTGGAACATCTGAGTTACAAAACAAACAAAAAAAGTCACTTCTGCTGCTCCACTACAGCCTCCATTATATCTAAAATATAGTTACACTTAACTGATCAATAACTAAATATTTTCATGTAAACATTCAGTACTTTACTTCTGAATGGTTTCATTTGAACTTTGTTACCGAAAGCATTCCAGAGTTAATCTGAATGTACATAATGTGTTGAGACACAATAACAATGTTCTTAACCTCAGAAGTAATTTAATTACTGTTACAGGAGAAGGTTGGATTAGCATATCAACTAGCTCATGCCATCAACCAAGCAGTCTGGCAGTCAGCAGTTTGTTTTCAAAGCCCAATAATCTGTGCTCTAACTACCTCAGTAACGGGAACATTGATAGTCCCTTTTCTCCTGTTTGGTAGTGTTGATAAGGAGTTTGGTTTATGATTGTAATTTTTCCTTTTTTGGGCAGATCTTTGGGTGATTTTATTTCTACAAAGGGCTGGATGGTTTCTAAATTTTGACCCCTGATGTTGTTAATGTTGAAGTAGACAACTCTGGAGAAAGACAGTTGATCGTCAAGGCTCATTCCCAGGTCGTCAAAGGTCGATATTCAGACCGAGCCACGTCGAGAGTGGCCAACCCAAAGCATTTGGAATGTGACTCGACAAACAGCTATACTACTCCGGAATTGTCTACTTCACCTTTAAGCTTCCATATCTGGCAATAAAAGAATTAAATACTGAACAAAACAACCCCTGATACTTGTGATCAAGTTTTATGTTACTCCTCTGGTAACATAAAACCAAGGTGGGGTCGTGACAAACGCTGCGTTCAAAATACTTTAAATTTGGTTCAGGTTGTTTGTCAGGTCTCAAAGACACAAACACAATGTCTTAAAGTGAATATAAAAAGTAACTTTGTTTGTTTACAGTACAACTCCTCAGGACACCTTTAAGAGTATTTTCCACAAAGCGTTATTTTATCAACTCATTGTAAGTATCAGCCGTGCTGTCGGCTCAGGTTTAGGTTCTCTCGGAGTAAAGAAGCACCTCTCATGAGAGTCAGAGCGGTGCCTTTGTAGATTCCTCTGATCCCAGACTGTCTGTACAGCTGTTTGACACAGTCCATGGGTCCTGCATATGTCACCTTTCCTGTTGATGCCTGGATCTGCACACACAGAAACACACACACACACACACACACACACATCTAACATCTCCAGAATTTACAGTAGTAAGACTTCTGTGAGAGGAGGGAGCCTGGTCAAACACCAGCATGTGGAGTCTAGTGATTAGATCATCTGTACAAACACATAACCTCTGACCTGTAGGAGGCATTTAATGCGCTCTCCAGGAGCCATGATGGCCGTGGTGAACACCCCAGACAACATCCCTGCAGCAAACAGCTGTGGATACCTGCAGGAGACAATACAAGTACATATTATCACCTAGAGAGCATTTGGAATAATTAAGCACCAGCTACGACAGAGAAACCACCTACGTGAGAATATCATCAGGGGTTCTCTGTTGCAGTTTCTTGCCCAGTCCAAATCCAAAGAAACAGACAGCAAACATGGGCGTGACTCCAATGATGGGGGCCGCCATGCCTTTATAGAGTCCTTTCACACCCTGTGAGAGAAGAAGATCAGCATGAGGGATAATGTTTTATCTGATACATCCCAGAGGTCACGTCAGCGTGCGTCCTCACCTCTTTAGCTAAGGTCTTTTTGAAACAATCGATGGTCCCAGCATACAGGAGGCTCTCCCCAGGTTTGGGTTTGGGCTGAGTCTGTAAACGCACCTGTGAGGAGAAGAGAGTGCACTTTGTATTCACGCACACAGAATCAAGTGGCAGCAGTGTAGAGTGTGTCCGTTTAGAAGTGTTGATGTGCAAGAGCTCGACAGGCATGAATCTCACCGACATCGATTACAAGCCGGTCCACAATTCAGAGTCAACATTGGACTAACATTTGTCTGGAGGCCAGAAACACGACTCCATGAATATTTATGGTGCTCTGTGTAAACAAGCAACTGTTTGCTAACTGCCACAACAAGTTGGTAACGTGGTAATATGTCATGTTGTGCTAACAAAAAAATTAACATGACAAAATTGCTCATTTTTAATATTAGGTTGATTGGTCAGTCTAGCTCTAAGCAACTATGGAACTAATTCCTGTTGGTCTAATGCAGTGAAGACAGCATTCCTGCACTCAGGTGAGATCCGTGTGTGTCTGTGTGTGTGTAGGAGGCCTTCACAGCAGCACTGAGCTGAGTCACATAACAATGTGGGTCAAAGGGCTGCAGCTGATACACCTGAGCCCTCATACAGGAGCGTGTTACATCCACAAGGCTGACTGAGCCCAGAAGCAAATATCTGACAAACGTGTGGTCGCTGGTTCTGCTGTCTGCAGAGGCGCCGGGTGCACTCTAATGTGTAATGCGGTGTTTAAGTGAGACACACTAAGAACAGTATTCACTTTGATGGTGTCGAGTGGGTGTCCGGCGAAGACGAGGCAAACCCCTCCAAACCCTCCAGCGAAGAAGTTCTTCAGGGGACTGATCGGCGTCTGCCCTTTGGACATTTTTACTTTCCGCTCTGCTGGAATAAAAAAAAAGCAGCGGTGACTGAGTTAAACCAACACGGAAAATAAACCAAACCAAATGCTCACAAATCCGAAACCAAGAAACAACATGTTACCTGGTCGACCGTGGCTCTGTGAGGTGTTTGTGCTGCTGCCGTCCCTGCTGCTGCCTTGTGGACCTTTCACCCACTTATTTACCAGGACCAGTCAGACTGCCACACAGCTTCACTCTGGTACGTCTCTGTTTGGTGTCCGGGTGGAAACTTTCAACTCTCTTGTTTCAAACTTGAAGAAATACATATTTTCATGTGCTGCTGATGCAATATTTAAATTTTTTTTAAAGGAAAAAAAGTGTGAACCTTTTGTTTATATAACAAAATAAATTCCATATGCGACGTCATCATTTTTATCCATTGCACATTAATTAGTGTATATTTAGATGAAGACGAAGAAGAGGAAAAAATGTTTGTAACATTGTTATAATAATAATAATATAAAATTACAATTACAATTTATTACATACAGATTAAATATAGACACTGAAAATAAAACTTTGTATGATGACATGTCTTGTCGACACATCTATCACTTTATATTGTATAATTAAACAAGAATCACAATCAATCAATCAAACTTATACACTATAATCTATAGATAAATATACAGAACCTTTCAAACAAATTTGATGCGGTTAAAAGTGCTTCACAAGTGACTTAAAACACATGGTATGTTAAAAATTAACAGCAAAATTAATAATGATCAACAATAAAATGTTGATAGAAATCTAATAAAATACTGATGACAATAGGCTCGATAAAAAGTATAAATAATAAAAACATAAAATTATAAAACACTACATAAAAGCCAGATAGATAGATGCGTTTTCAGTTTACATTTAAAAATATCTGTAGATTCTCTGGAAGGCTGTCTCCAGCAAAGAGCTGAAAGCAGCGTCACCAAATGTTTTTTGATCGGCTTTTGTGGAACAGCTAAAAGAGGATTTAAGGGTCCTTCCTGGTTCATAAATCAAAAGCATGTCTGAGAGGTAAAGTTCATGTACTGCCTTACAAACTAATGATTATAAAATCAATATAATAACTAACAGATAGACTAACCAGTGTCAAGCAGTCGTAATGTGTGCTCTTTGTGGTGTTAGTCAGCACTCTGCAGCAGAATTTTGAATTGATGGTGGCTGATTTATTGTATTCTTTGGTAGACAAGAAGGGAGAGCGTTATAATAATCTAGCCTGTTAGTTATAAAACGATGCATCAGTCTCTCTGTGTAGCTCAGAGGGAGAAATGGCTTCACATTCGAGATGTTCTTCAATTTTTTTGTGAAACCCTCCACATGATCCTTGTAATTTAACTCAAAAGTAGGGAATTTTGTAGGAAAACTGGGGATGAGTTAAATACACAAGCATGAAATGATTCCATTTTCTTTAATGTTAACCTTTAGACTTGCTGGACCTGCTTCTGTCATTTACACTTGGCAGTTTAACTCTCATCTCATTTAAATCTCATTCCTGTTTGTTTGTTTGTTTGTTGTGTCCTGAGAGTAACAGTGACCTACAGCATGTTCACAAAACCACACAATGACCCTCTCAACAACCAATCGGACCCCTTCCATTGTTAAAATATAGCTTTATTAGTTTTATTATAACACAGTCGTAGCACTCCTGCAGACAATGTTAATCATGGAAAGAAGAGATACTCACCTTTCTCTCTCTCTCTCTCTCTCTCTCTCTCTCACACACACACACACACACACAGACACACACACACACACACACACACACACACACACACACACACACACACACACACACACACTGTAAACAGACACACAATCGATGAATGAACACATGAACTAAAAACTGATATAACTTCTGGATTGGGTCTACCTTGTCAGAAACATGTTTCCAGATGGGGAAATCATGTTGGGGACTAAAACAGATAAGTGAAGATGGGAGAACATCAATCACAACATCATGGAGAAGAAACAAGTACAGGTACATGTTGCTGTTACAGAATTAAAACCACAGGGAGATAAAAAGAAATGCCCTCTGTTTCCTCTTCCTTTTCAGTGGGAGCATCAGATAATAACTACAAATCAACAACACTGATTATTATCTCAGTTAATAAGTGCAGAACATGTTTCACCTCTATGAAGCGGCACGTCAGCCAAGACTGTATATTACAAGTTGCTATGAAGCCTTATTGCAGCACTGTTAGTTTAATATGAATGCAGCGTATGGACAAAAACCATTCGGTCCAACAGACATTAAACAGTCCATGATTTCTGATGCTTGAGGATCTTTGCATATGTAAGTACAGAGTGATAATCTTGAAGTGTTTGGAGAGCAGTAAAGAGACAAAAGAACCTGGCTCAGAAAACGGCAGACGGAGCCGCAGGAGAGACTCAATATGTAGCAGCAAGTTACTCAGCTAAAAGCTTAGTAATGATAACACACAGTCAGAGTGCGCTGTTCTCACCAGTAAACATGTTCAACTTGACTTTGAATGAATGAAAGGGTGAATAAGAGAGGAAGTCAGTTTCAGGGGGGTTAGAAAGTGACACACAGTAGTTTGGTCCCACTGACAGGGAAGCACATAAAGTATTCTCACAACGGCTCAAACAATGGCACGATTATCTGTAACATAACTTCCAATCTGCTCTTTTTCATTAAGAATCTTTGACTTGTTTCTAAAAATCTATTTGGTTAAAGTTAATTTAGTCAGAAGAAAGTTTAGTCCTGGTTGCCCTTACTTGAATTTCAAAATAAGAGTACATACAGTTCAGTTCCTGTATGATTTGTAAGTTCATTATTGCTCAGAATTCACTGTGAAACAGCTCCCAAGGTTTGGCCTGTGTATGTTGGATATTTTTAAACTCCATGTGTGACTAAACCTCACAGTTTTTTTTTTGTACATTTCTCATATTTTTTTCCCCCTCTTCTTAAAGGACACCAAAGAGGAAAAAAAAAACCCCTCCCACTCCTTTTTCAAATGAGGTCCACTTGAGAAGGGCCTTGAAAAAACCCCTGATATCTCTCTGAAATCAACATCATGTGCTCGCTGCAGCCCCAGAATACAAGTCCAAGAAAACATTGGCAAGACTGATTGGCTTCTCTCATCACAGGCTGGCACAGAATACGTCAGGTTTTCTTCACCATTATCCTTTCAAAAATTCTCTTAGTGCCACAGACACAAAGGGAACTAACTAACTAACTAACTAACTAACTAACTAACTAACTAACTAACTAACTAACTAACTAACTAACTCTCAAGCTTTATTGTGCCTCCCTGCAGTAGAGCAGACTGCACTGTGTGAGCATGATACTGATTAGTCCTGGTTCTCACTGATCTGTGGGAACTCTTTGTAGATCTGCTGTACAATTAGCTTATCCATCTGTTTCGCTGTAGTGTTCCCTTCGTCCTCTCCTGGATCTTCCTCCTCCCTGAGAATCCTCTGCAGCGCCCCCTGCAGGTCAGACAGACGGTGCTGGTGCTCCAGGTAGTCCGTCGAGCGAATTATGGAGTGCATGAGGGAGAGATACTCCATCCGCAGCTTCAAAGGAGGGGGGTGAGAGAGAGATTATAATCAGATATCACAGCAGATCAGAGTTACATGTGAAGATTGACACCACTCTCATATCTGTTTGTTAAATATAAGACTAGAGTCTCAAGGAAGTCCTGCAAATAACCCCGTGTACAAAAATAGCTTCAGGATTTTACACTTTGTTTTTTGAAGGGTTAGGGTTAATTAGTGAGCTTTAGACATGCTGGTAGGATTATTTTGTCATTTTTAGACAGAGCCAGGTTTGCTAAGTTTCATATTTATCGTACAGACATGAGAGGTATCAATCTTCTCATCCAACTCTCAGGCAGCGAGAAAGCGAAAAAAGAGAGACTATTTCCCAAAATGTGAAACCATTCCTTTAAAAGGCTCGGAACAGTCAGTGGCTGTGCAGTGTGTCCAGGTCTCACCTTGTCTCCAGGTGAAAGGTCAGATATTTGTCGAACGGCGATGTCAATCATCACCATCATGTCGGTGCGGTAGAAGATGTCCGCCGTCTCTCGGCTGGCAAAGACATCCTGCAGAAACTTGAGTACGGAGTGCGGTGCGGGCGGGGTGTGTTTGAACATACACACGGGGTCATCTGGAGAAGAGGGGCACAAAGTGAGTACACGGGCGTCAGTAGGCACAAAGCGCAGACGCAGACTGAGAAATATGAGAAAGAAAAGTAGCATTTTTATTACCGCCCCTGTTCAGAAGCAGCAGCACTTTCTCGGACAGGATCTTGACATTCTTCTTCTTCAGCTCCTGCATGATCACATTGCTGCTGGGTGCTGGGTGACAGAGGCAGAAAAGTATTTATGGAAAAACAATAAAAGCTCTTTTGTAAGTCAGCAAAAAATAGCAGTGTGGAACTCTGTTGTGCATTACTGCTACTTTAGAACTTCTTAAGTCAGACATTTTGACTTAACGTACCAGGAAAAACACACAAGTACAAGAGTTACTGAAAACATTAATAATTGGGTGCATTTAAGTCTCCCTGTAAACTGGTGAACACAAATGGAATTGGGCCATCATTTATATTATTATTTATACTCTTGCTGTACATGTTCTGCTATGACAAAGCGTCTGTGGTGGCTCTATTCACCTGTGTGGTGCAGGTTGAAGGCCAACACGAGGTTCAGGAAGATGTCAGGCAGCTGCTCTGTGGGATCAGAGGGAAGCCCGTCCTCCACCACGCCCAGAAGAAACTCAACAAAGTCTGCATTCAAGTGTTCTGAAAGCAGGGAGGGTCAGGATTATGTCCTAATCACAGACCACATTATTCCTTTAATACATCTTTTAATGCATGCATTACATTATGTCTCAGTTTAGGCCGGGAAAGCTTTATATAAACCATACCATAGTGATGATATGGCACCTGCTCGCCCATTGAGAAGATCATAGTCAGTACTAAAGCTGTGTAACACATCTTCTGGTGTTCTGAGGAAAGAACAACAGGCAAGTAACAACAAGTTAAAATAGTGAATTAATACTGAGCTGGGTGTTGTGAGATTATAAGTGGAAAAAAGAGGCAGTGAAATATAAATAGTTTCACCTTGTGTGTCAGTCTGAAGGTCCCTGGCCAGCTCCATGGGGAGGATGGAGTTGAGGAGGGTCGAGATGAGAACAGCATCCAGGCTGCACATCGCCCCAAAAACTTTGAGCAGCAGCAGCCGCAGAGACACGCGGTGCTCCTGCATGGATGGAAACAGTGAGCCAACACGGACCAAACGTACACTGAACGATGCAATGATGCAGGCTCAACTTCCGCTGCGGCACAACCAGACTAAAAACTGGATGGACTGAATCATATTTTCTACATGTGCAAATTCAGCTCCAAGAAAAATAAAAAGAGAAGCTATGACATGCTCACAATGACATGTTACTGAACTTATATTAGTTCACTGTGTATTTTAAAGTCTTACCATCTGATAATATGAAACCAGAGACAGCACGTTCTCATAGTCGTTGGCCTTGCACATCCTCTTGCACACCTCTGGGTCTGCATCCGTCTGAGGGGAAAATAAAACAGCTTTTAGTTGTAACGGCAATGAAATGATATCATCATAACTATGTAACTTTATAATCTGGTCGACAGCCCCAGACACACACAGCAGAGGATTATATGGCCCATTAAAACAACTAATCTGGACATCCCAACCCTGGTCTGAGTTTCGGTCGGGACAAACTGCCAACAAAGAATATTTGGCAGCCTGAAGAGTTTCCCGATTCAGTTTTTAACCACACTGCTGGATCTTTAAAGTCGTCTGAGCCGGTCTGATCCCATCAAACATGTCTGGTATTCACAGTATGACATCTGGATGGGTGTTGTGGGCACATCACGGATTCATCCTGAGAGAAAACGCACTACTTATATTATAATGATGTAAATAATGCAGAAATATTAACTTGGAAGTTCTAAGTATCGTGTGTGCTGAATTAATGACCTAATGTTTTTCCAGTTCTCACTGTAAACTGCTCTAGCATGTTTTATAAGCTGATATTTTGCTTTTTTTTGATGATGTTGTCCTTCTTTTGTAAAGTCTGTTGTTATTTGTTTGTTACTATCCTACTTGTTTGATATTTGATGCTTTTAATGTGAAGCACTTTGCAACTTTTATTTTGTAAAGTGCTTTGTGAGTGCAGTCAGTCGGGACTTTTCCTACACTTCAATCAGAAGCCAGATGGCCTGCTGACTGTTGAACATGAACACTTCTTGTATCATACCAGTATCTTCAGCAGCTCTTCCAGGTAGCAGGCGATGAGAGCGTGGTCCTCGTGAAGCGCCCAGCTGCGCTGCTGAGAATCGTCCCGGTGACGGGCGAGGTCGCTGAAGATGACCTCCAGCCTCTGCTCGTCGTGACACACCTGACCCTGCGGCAGCGCTGCACTCAAATCCTAAGGTGACATGAAACATTGTGACACACGCCTACTTCTGCTTCAACCTGAAATACCAGTACAGAGGAGCATGTTGTGTTCCGACATAGAAAGTAGCTGCTTAACTTATCAAGTAAAAATATATTTTATTTGAACTACATTCCTCTATTTAGTTTTTGTTGTTTAAAACTCTTTGTGTTCAGTGTTTTTTTCAGCACAAGTTGACTGTTCCCTATCTAAAAGCTCACTTTGGATGACTAGGGTCAGAGGGTAATACGGGATGCTGCCATAAACGTTTAGCAATTGTTGATTGGGGTTATATTACACACTATCGACCACCTTACACCCGTAAAAAGAAACAGAAATAGGGAAGAATCAGCAGTTAATTTCAAGCTTGGTTTGACACTGCAGTGCCTGCATTTAAAAACAGGAAATGAGTGAGTGATAGGGTGGGTGCTGTCCCCTGGGTCTCAAAACCACTCTGAGAAATGTCAGTGAAAGGCAGACTGAGCTGTGACTCTAAACTGGTATTCTCCTCTTAAACTGGCGAGGCTCCGGGATGCCGAATCCACATGAAGTAATGACAAGAAATCTGACCTTGCTCTCCACCAGTGTGAGGAGAACTTGCTCCAAAGCAGAGGAGGCTTGAGGTAAGGCCGTCTGCAGATGGCCGACCACCACGCCGACGGCGACCCGCGACAGCTCGTAACTCAGGCCTGTGTTCTTCCGAACCAGCTCAATCAGCTCAGCCCCAATAGTCATGGGAACCGGCTCAGAGGTAGTGGGGCTGCCAGGAGGGCTTTCGGCAACAGATGGGGGGGCAACGGGCCATTCACTCTCCGGCTGGTCCTCCACAGCCGGCTGTAAAGGAGGGGTGGGCTGGGGAGGCTGTGGAGCTGGGCTCTTCTTCGCAGGGGAGTCTGTGGGAAGCACGTCTAGAGGCGGTGCAGAGGGCTTCATGCGGGATGGCACAGGAGGAGGTGGGGTGCTGGAAACACTTGGCAGACTGACATCAGAGGAGACCAGTGAGTGGGAGGAGCCAGACTCCAAAGAGGTGGTGCTGATTGAGAGGGAGGGAGCAGGGGACGGAGGGAGAGAGGACGCTCTGGAGGGGACCTCCAGCTCTGCTGAGAGAGAGAGAGAGAGAGAGAGAGAGAGAGAGAGATCCAGTTACAGCGAGGAGAGTGAAAAGGAATGAGCTGACTAAGAATAGAGTGTTTGTGAAGTATAGAGCTGCAGCAGAAAGCATCAACCTAAAGCAGCAGCGTGGAACAGACTGTGATCTGAACACACTGCTGCCCTCCGAGTTTCTAACCTGGACGCCGGCTGTTTCGCTGTTTCTCAGGGGGAGGTGGGGTGATCGGAGCTGCACGTCGAGGCTGAGGAGGCACCTGCAGGAGGGGACACGGGAGGTGTGAAACAGGGTCGTTCTGTACCGCGGGACATATAGAGCATATTGTTGACTGTCACTGCTGTCAGAGGGGTGTTGTGATGAGGCAAGCGTTCCTAGGGATGCCAGGATGGTTTAATATCCCTCATCATCAGTTCTGCAACATCATCTACATGGATGACACTTGTTCTGATAAACCGATCAACAATAAATAATCCCTGGTTGCAAATATCTGTGAGGTCAGATATTTTTTGTAAGCCTGCAAATGACAGGCATAAGTAAGTATCAAAGAATGTATATACCCTTTATTAATGTTTGAATCCTGTGTTTATATATGAAACATTTCAATGTGCGCTACATGAGTGCGTTACCTGGTAAAAGCCCTGTTCTCCCTGCATATTGTCCATGCTTCCTGATAGTGGCATGCTCCCCTGTCGTCCATAGTCTCTGTTAAGGCCATTGGGTGGAGGAGGAGTCTGACTGAGAGATATTTCACTGCTGGAAGATGGGAGGCCTTGTTTGGGGCCGGAGGATGAGGAGCTTCGTCGTGCGAGGGTCTCCTTTCTGTGATGGATCAACTTCCTACAATGGAGGACAGAAAGGATCTATGTACAGATTCAAAAATGTATGTAACAACTTTAAGTTTGTTTTGTGCACTTGGACTCACTGTAGAACATCTCTCTGTTCCAGATTGTATTTGCCTCCATTTTTCAAGGCCACATTGTGGATTCCTTCAATGGCTCTGTCAATAGACTGCAGCACCTCATCCTGCTCTGGAGCCTGCCAAAGAAAGAGGGAGGAAATCAGGCGAAATTAAATTTTTTATTAACACAATTCTAAAATTTTGAACAATAACAGAACAGAAGTGTGGCTTGGGGACACGTGTGACTCCAGGCAGAAACAAACTGGGGCAGTTATCTAACAAAAAAACAACAGCCTTTTAAGCAGTGACACACGCTGGCAGAGGCCTCACATTCAGGCTCATTAAACCTCCACAGCCAATGTCACTAACAACAAGAGAGAGAGCATTCCTACCCTGAGTCTGTGATTTCACCATATACATGCTCTGACTAGTTCACTCCAAGTCTGGATCCTTGGAAAACTGTTCTCTCCGTGGAGGACATGTGGGTGTGACTGAGAGGAAAGCTGCTGTCTGTGGAAGGAAGTAGCTACGAGTATAGTTGAGAATGATTCTTGATAATGAAATAGAGATAAAGACAGCGTCTTTCTGTGCTTTGTCTTTGGATCTGTCCTGTCTCATCCCTTCCTGTCCTGTGTCGTACCTCCTCTCTGGCGCAGTGAGCAGCTGCAGTGCAGAAGGCCATGGCCCTACATCATGCAACCCTTCCAATTATTCATGGCTTCTTCTGCAATCATGCATTCTCTTCTCTCCTGACAAATAATCAGCCGTGAGCTTCAACACGACCCGCCCCGCAGCATACAGAGTACATTTACATTGGATCTGTCTCTCTCGAAAACATCAACTCAACCCTTAATGTTACTACGGATTCACTAGATCTCACCTCACCCCGGGAGGCGACGTGATCGCCGCTTGTATTAACTGAGACCAAAAACACCCAGGTCAGAAAGTGGTGTTTACCTGTATTTTTTCGATGTATGAGGCTGGTATGTAGCCGGTTTCCCCCGAGCTGCAGCGGGACCCCAGCCACCAGTGTTTGTTGCTCCTCTCCAGGATTAGGAAGCTTTCTCCGGCCGCGAAGTGCAGCGAGTTGGGCTCCGCGGATCGGAAGGCGTACAGAGACCGGTACATGCTTTATCAACACTTTAAAAGGAGCAAACACAGCGAGAGAAGCGGTATGAGAAGACAAGGGAGTCTCTGAGTGGAAATATCCGCTCTGCTGGAGGTGATTTAAAGAGGCTGTGAAGGCATGGCCCCGGCGGATCGCTGCCGTCTATTTACAATGTAGCTCGGATCATCTGACCTGGGACTGATTCCAGTAAACGCCACAGGGGGGCGCTGTTACTCAATGAACACGCCCCCCAGGCATTTTAATCAAACGCAGAGCCTCGACCGTTCATCCTGAGATTGGAGCACCGCGTCATCATCACAGAAGTTCATGAATTACTTAATAGTTCATTCTTGAAAAATCTTAATAAAAACAAAACACGTTTGATTTATAAAATGTGCAGTTTCATCGCTACCAGATGTCAAATTGTGTGATTGATTGTAGATGGGTGCCATGACTTTTCTTGATTTCTTGAACTGTTATGAGGAAGTAGTACCATTACAATCAACTGTACATAGATAATTGTTATTTATTATGATTATTATTGTTGTTGTTATAAAATGTATTGATTTTGACCAAATAAATACATAAATAAAATATCGCATATGTTCCATTTAGTTTTGGCCAGAATCAATTACTTTTGATACAGGAATTCTATGTTGTTCTCCTTCAAAATGAACCCAAATAATTTGACCTCTTTAAGAGAAACATTTGGACCAATCAGGTGGACCACAGAGACAAAATCGTCTTCCCAGAATTTGCAAATAAAACTTCAAAAAGTAAACGTTCAACAGATTAGAATCAATATCATTTACAACACGTTTATTATTATATTGTTATTCTTGCTGTGCAGTCAAAACGGAAACGTTTTGTTGGAGTTCATTGTGAGGATCCAGTCTTAAAGGGACAGTTCACCCCAATATCAAAAATTACATATTTTACATACATAATACACAACTCGCACCAAAACATTCTAGATGGTTAAATAGCACTAAAAGCCAGAACAAAATATGTATTTTTGATTTCGGAATGACCTGTCGCTATAAAATGCACTTATTTGGCTTTAAGAGCAAAATATATTTTAGCTAGTGCATTTTTTTTACTTCATAATAATTTTTTGTGTTGTATGCTTACCCAATAAGTGTCACAGGTAAAAGTTTTCCTGTTATTTCAGATTTGGGAAGAGTGACAAACTGCAATGTGAAACATTAGCTGTGTTGGGTTATTATCCATGGTTGCTCTAGTTAGCTTAACATTTAGCTGCTGATATCAGACACATTTTTATTATTTTTCTTTACCCAATGTAATACACACATCCATGAGGAATACAAATGTAAACGAATCAAACAAAACACGATAGGCTACTTTAACATACCCCACCTAGCAAAGCTTGTTTAACTTAAACTAAAAATTTGTTCGATTTTGCGTTACACAACACCGGAAACAAGCAGCCGGTGTTACACAGTATCCTGTCCCCCGTGTCTGTCGCCGGTTAGTGCCCTCTGTCAACATGGCCAGTGCAGTGTGTGCCAGATTCCTCCTTCAGAGATCAAAACAGGGGTTTCTATTCCCCTCCAGGGCAATACCCACTTTCTCGAGGTCTGTTAGCTTTTCATTTAATGTTTGTGATTAATCTGAGATAAATATCTAGATTTAGTTTGATCGCTTAGGCCTAATTTTTTGACTTCCCTCCCCTCTGCGTTGAGCCTGGGGGACGGCTTTAAACAGTCATGTTATTGTTACGAAATGCCTGGACTATCACAGGAGTTTGAGATGCTCGATTGGATGTTTTGAGACATATTTTGTATTTATATGTGGATTTACAGTGTAGGTCATACGGAGGATGGCACAAACTATTGACCGTGATCCTGTCTGTTCGCCAGTGCAGTTAGAAATACAGTTAAAGTACACGAGGATTTGGGCCACGAGTAACAATATTGATTCATCGCTCAATCGTTACCTTTTTGATTAATGATATAGAAATAGCTAGCGTAGCATATAGGCTAGCATAGATGAATCAAAAATATGAATGTGCTACAAAACAAAATAAATACATTCAGGAAAAAAAATGTAATCATCAATCACAGGTGTCAACATAACAAAAAACAACAAAATAACAAAAATGTAACAGATATTTTGTTATTTCTATCATTTTCCTTTCTTTTGGGGGGTCTGTCTGATTGTCTATCATATTATTCTGCACTTTAAATGCTGACACCTGTGATCAATGATTACTTTATTGTTTTGTGAAGACATATGTATGGTTGCCTTAGGATATTGCTAAGGGATATTGAGGTGGGTCACCTCTGGCAGATTACATATACACATTACTTTACATGTAATGTGGTGTTTGTAAGGGCTGTTCTGTGTCTGATTGATTAAAACATTGTTCATCAGCAGTGGATAAGGAAACGTGTGAACAAAGAACATTGTGCCAGTTCTACTTTTTTTGTCATAATGTGCTCTGTGGTGATTGTTTGTCTTTGGGGTTTTTTTTTAATGTGCAGAATTTTTCTACTTTTTCCCAACAAGTTCTCAGCTTGTGTGCTCTCAGACAGCATCTCTGGCTTCATCTGGTGGAGTCAATCTTTACATTCATGCTGTCCTCAGGCCAGGTCACCTCAGGAGTCCTCTGCTGTCCTGCTTTAAAAACAAAACAAAAGATTGCTTAACACAAAAGTGTGACAAAACCGGCTAAAATGTGCAGCTAGCATCGAGTTTGTCTCACACACACACACCGCAGTATAAACTAGACAAGCAGAAATATTCGTTTCTTGGTTGCCTCTTCTCTGCAGAAACAGCCCTGAAGCTTTTGGCTGTCAGCCCTGTCAGTAGGTTGGCATTAGATTTTTGGCTTATAAACTGGGCCACATGGCAACCGCTCTGCAGTGCAGTCTTTCTTTTTTTGTGTGAAATATACAATGACGGAGAGCCCAGTTTTTCAGACCACAAGCACTCTTTGCAATATTAATACTCAGAATAAATAATAGAAAATGATTATTCCTGCATGCTTAATATGGTTTTCGTTCTGATTTTGTTTACCTGTCTTTTTTTCCCAGCCCATCTCTGTCTCGTGCACATAGATTAGGCCCCAGTGATGATGAACTGTACCAGCGCACCACAGTGTCCGTCATGCAGAAGGAGCCGGGCAGTGGGGTCATGATCCACAGCTACAGTTCCCAAGGATTCAACATTGATGGCAACAGGGTGTTTGGGCCCTGCGCTTTGCTGCCTCCTGCTATCCTCCAGTGGAATGTGAGAGCAATAAACAAACTGCTTTCACACGTGTGAATTTGTTGCGTCACGTACTGCTTTGTATTACGTTTTAACTTTTATCTTTCTGTGTTTTGTACATGTGTTTTTTTTCTCCATTTGTTTTAAATCTCTTTGTCTGCAGGTTGGCAGTTATAAAGACATCACAGAAGAAAGTGTCTCACTTTTCCACATGCTTGAACCAAGAATAGGTAAAAAATAAATAAATATATA
>JBBPCS010000359.1:4886586-4905967 GCA_037974645.1 Hollardia meadi
GTGTGTGTGTGTGTGTGTGTGTGTGTGTGTGTGTGTGTGTGTGTGTGTGTGTGTGTGTGTGTGTGTGTGCGCATATGGGGGTGGATGTGTGTGGTGCATATTTGAGATACAGGTATGATAAGTGACATAATTGCTTTGCGTTCCCCTTTGCCATAATCCTCTTAAGACTGGCACATGTAGGCTGTCTGTGTGTGTGTGTGTGCGTGTGTGGGCGTGTGTGAGTGAGAGAGAGAGAGAGAGAGAGAGAGAGAGAGAGAGAGAGAGAGATTGGCGGAAGAGGCAGGGTTTTCCAATCTCTGCAGATTGAGGTATAGTGGATGGATGGTGTCATCAGTAGTGGAATTAATCAGATTTGTCATTCAAATTTCTACTTAAGTAAAAAGTAAAAATATGCATGGTAAAAGCAGCAAAATGTTCCCTGTGCCTGATTATATATGACATTAATTCTGATGCAACAATGTGTAAGTAACATTTTATAGTTGCAGCTGGTCAAAGTGGATCCAGTTTTAACTAGTTTATATACAGTTAGTTTAGTCCAGTGTTTCCAAAGCTGGGGGTTGACCCCGTCCAAAGGGTCACAAGATGAATCTAAAATTTTGGATTATTTTGCAGTTATTTGAATGAAACCATTGTAAAAAGTTTAGAGGCCAAATGTCTCTTTGATGGAACCGCTAATAATTCATACTCATGAAAGATGACAGAAGCCCTAATTGTTTTTTTTTGTTTTAAAAAAAAAAATCTTTAACATATTTCAAAAATGTGTTAATGAAATAAATAGGCTATAGTTTGGAGTTGGGAAATTCCCCCGAAATCCCCCTCCTGGGAATTCTGGTCTCAGTTAGGCTAACATTGGAGTTGGATAGTACTGATGTCACTTTGAGATTCATAGCGCCAAATGTATACGTCTGTTTGTTTAGATTGTTACATTGTTTGAAACAGCACAAATAGTTCCTTCATTTTAGACGATGAAGTGGTGTAAGATCGATCAAAACTCAATATCTGACGCTGACCTGAAAAACTCAGCTACCCATCGTGCCTTGAGACGACGATATCCGGGGTTCCAAAACGTCCATTTGGTGTTGCGCTTGTTAAGTACACCGGGACACTCGGGTGGCGTAGGTGCAAATAGTTTTGAAATAGCTTTGAAATCTAGAGCCGACTCCGCCCGTCCACCCGGGTGAGTTCCGGTCTACGCTGTGTATCACTGAAAGCGCATGCTGTGTCAAGACATGTACTGTTGATATGTGAACTTCCTGTCGCTGGCATCTTCTTATTCTCCAACTTCACTGTCTGACTGTCGGGAGTAGAATAAATCAGAGAAATGTCTTCGGCACAGACAGTAAGTGGTGCAGTTTACGTGCTAAACATTAGCTGTTCCGGGATTTCGGTAACGTTATGCATTTAACCGTACCACATTGTTAATTACCCCGCTTTTTCCCAGTTTGAGTTTCATCTGTCGTTATTGTAAGTTAGCTAACGTTCTAACGTTAACTGAAACTTAACACCCGCCAAACAGTTTAGTCTTTATGGTGACGTAACATCAGCTAGGAACTTACTTCAGGCTTCCAACAACATTCGTTTAAACAAAGTGAGGTTATGAAGACAAACTGGCACAGACCAAAAGAGGTGTGTCAGTTCACACATAGCTCTGTCAGACATGGGACACACAGTCGATGACTAAACTCAGCTCGTTACTTTCACTAGCCTACGGATAGCTGGAGGACAAAAATTAAAAAAAAAACGCTTAAAGGTTTGGTGCTACGGGTGATAAAAAGTTATACTCATGACAGTTGACTCATTGATTTTTAGTGAATGATGTTATAATTAAATATGAAGAAATAGTTACCAGTATTTAAAGTTATCGTGCCATCTACGACACTTGTCAGTTGTTCCAAATATCAACCCAGAATCCAGAATAACAGAAATCTACAATATTGAGAAGAGAGTGACTCATTGAGTGTTCCTCTCAAAGTCAATAATGTCATCCATCTTTCCTCTGGATATTGAGCTGTGGTTATTGTTGGCATTCAGCCTGTTTTGTCCTTGCGTGTTTGTCTAAGTTTTCAGATAAAGACCCGAACCAACACAAGCGTGTATCTGTTCAGGCCAATCCTGGATTCCTGGAGCGATTAAGTGAAACTGCAGGAGGAACTGTTGTTGGCGTTGGCTTGTTTTTCCTCTCAATTTATGTTCTCTTCACCAATGAGGTAAGGACAGGTGCCATCAAAGCCACAATGCACACTAATAAAGTCAAAGTCAAATTGTTGTGTTATATTAGATATAAATGTAAAAGCAGACTGCTCTCCGTGTCTGTGCTCAGGGACGGGCTCTGCGAACAGCATCATCTCTGGATGAGGGCCTCTCTCAGGTTGTGTCGTTGGGTTCCTTCTTCAGCCTCGACCTGCAGAACAACAACCGTTTAGTTCATCTGTCTGCACAGCTGCGAACCTCACAGGTTGGCTGTGTTTTTAGTTTTCAGTCTGAACTCTGTTGTGTCAAACTACTCTTTCCAATCGCACATTGACTTTGCCATTATACTCACTTGACTCAACACTTTAGCTTATTATTGATGCAATTGTTGATTTCCTGTTTAACACCATTGCTTTGTTTTTATTTTCTACTTTAGAGCTCAAACCTGTAATTTATTTATCTTAAAACATCAGAATTTCTTTCATGTACATAGTGGAGCATGTTATTCCTTTTGACTAGCTGTCTTTTGGATGATGTAAGATCTTTAGTGAAGAACAACTAATTTAATCTGTATGCACATTAAATAAATCTTTAAATGGATACAAGAGATCAATATAGCAGAATAATACACACAAACAAAACAGGAGAGGGGACAGGAACTTGTGTATATGTAATTTCTGAGTGTGTATTTTTGTCACAAGTTTAGCACAGGTTAGGGGGTAAAACAGGATATAAGTTTTAAACGTCTTAGTTGTTATTGACCATGTTTATTTTATTGTATTGCTGGTTTGATTAAGTCTGATCAATTCAACTACCCCTTCATCAACACAACAAGTAATTAGTTAAAGTGACACTCCAAAGTAAATTTTATTTCAGTTAATTTAATCATCTGCATCTTGTGTCCGTGTAGCCTCTCCATGACCCCAACTACAAAGTGGTGGTGCAGGCAGTGAAGCTGAAGAGGCAGGTGGAGATGTATCAGTGGGTGGAGTACCGGGAGAGCAAGTGAGTGTGCTATCGGCATGTCTCAACATTTAGGGTGTGGTCGGGTTTAAAATGTTGGCTGGAGTGACAAGTATTATTTTGGCAAGGGCAAAGGAGCTGTAACTTAACAAAACACAAGCAAACGAAGAAAAGATCATCATCAATTTGACACATGCAGAATTTAGCAAACACATTGCAAATACACACAACACTTTACAGAAAACTGCTGCAAATACAGAAAAAGACAACGCAAGTGTGGAGTGAGGACACTCGTGCTGAAGACTGCTCGGACACGCATGTTGTTGCTACAGTTTTTCCACTGGTGACGTGATCAATTTCGGGTCTCTCTTAATTGTTTATCTTTGTGTTGGACTGACATGCTCTACTCTGCACATGTGCGGAAAGTGAATGCCTCAAGCACACGCCCGACTTCAGTAACATCATGAGTCACAAACTCATGAAGCAACAACAAGCATGTCCAAGCTGCGTTCAGCTCAACTAAAGACACTTCCGCTGTCTTTTTCTGTGTTTGCAGCGCTTTTCTGTAATGTGTTGTGTGTATTTACAGCTTATTTGTGTCTAAATGTGCGCGTGCGTTGTCAAATCGGTGAAGATGTAATTTGCTTGTGTTTTTCCTTTTTGCATGTGTTTTCTTAAGTTACATTTCATTTGCCCTTGTCGGCCACTGTAATTATAAGCTTGAAGTGAGTTTGTCACTGTGTGGCTAATTTCAGGGACTACCAACAGGACGGTGAGACTAAAACTGAGACGACATACACGTACAGTGAGTTATTATTTTTTTTTAATATCATGTCTGTAACTTATTAGTAAAAAAAACAGATAAACAAAGATACCCTGTGAATAGCAGTGCTATTCTCCTGGTCCCAGCTGGTGCAGAGTAAACAGCAGACCAAAAACGATCAATATTCCAGTGTTCACCACAATACGATACGATTGACACTATTTTATTAACAATTTACATTAAATACAACAAGGAGTGAACTACATGTTTTGCATGTTGCTTCATCAGATTGGCTCTGTGACAGCATTTTTTGTAACATATTAGTATTTAACAGGTTTGACTCTGATTGAAGGTGAATGAATTGTTTTGATGTAATTGCATTCCTTTAGACACAGAGTGGAAATCAGAGCTGATCAACAGTCGTAATTTTGATCAGGAAATCGGTCACCAGAATCCAAGGTACTCAGATTATTCTGTTCCATACCGTGGCATTAAAAAAATTATTTTTGTGTGTGTGTGTGTGTGTTCAGCACCTCTTTAATTAAATCTCTGAATCCTAGTGCCATGGCAGTTGAGAGTGTCACAGTAGTGGCTCCTGAAGTCAGAGTTGGACCTTTCATTCTGTCTAAAGGTACCTGACATAAACACACTACATACAGAAAAACGGACGCTGTATTGTTTGTCACACTGTTCAGATTCTCCTCATGAGTCATCAGTTGTTTGTTTTGGTCCTCCACAGGCTTGGTGGAACAGATAAATAACTTCCAGACACTGAACTTGAGGGATTTTACTGCCTTTGACTTGGACCCTTTTCTCAGCATTGATGACGATTATTTCTACCACACTCAATATCCACGCAGGCCAGAGGTGAGCGTTGTGATGTGAACTCCCACATGCATAAACATCTGGCCTCTGATGTGTTGTGTACTCCACATTGGCACAGTTATGGAGTTCAGGTTTTATTTATTTGTTTGTTTTTCTTTTGTTTGTTTTTCATGAGGTCGGGGATGTGCGTGTGAGATTCTCCTTTGCTGGACTAAGCGGTGAGACGTCTCGCCTCGGCCCGGCTCAAACGGTGAGTGCTGCAGATGATGTAATGCACAAGTTTCAAGAGCCCAAACAGATTTCTCAAATTATTTAATGTACAATGGCATGAAATGCAAAAAAATCCTCTAATTTGAGTATCTGGACCTAATTGATGTTTGATAAATGATTTAGGTGATTAACAGATTATCCAAATAAAAAAAAACAATCAGTTCATCTTATTTATCATGGACTAAAATGAATGCACCAAAGATGAAAATATTTCATTGACTTCATTATTTTTTTCTTATCTTAATCTGCTGATTATATAAAATATTATACAGATAAAATTGTGAACTACCACAGTTTCTCATTTTCACAGTTTCTTTCAGCCCAATGAGACGGCTTCAGATTGCTTATTTTGTCTGACCAACAGCCTCAATCCAAAAACATGTTGAGTTCACTATCACATACGACAAAGAAAAGTCTTATTGTCACATTTAAGAAGCTGCAAAAAAAAAAAAAAACTGGAGAAAAAAATCGAGCTCCTAATCCCATATGTGCCAGGTGGTAACCTGAGGTCCTCTGACATGGCTCTACTGGATGTGCATTGTATTTTATGTGTATTGTATTTTCAGTTGTATAAGCACCTTGTAACCTACTTGGCAATTCTTTTTCTGACTTTCTATTAATCAACTTAATTGTTTCAGCCCTAATTGAAAGTGTCTACATTGCACATACTGTTTCAGACTCTGGCCAAAATGATAACTGTTTTCAGGTCAGTATTGTGGCCATGCAGAGAGGGGAGCAGCTGATGCCTTTCAGAACCAAGTCAGGAGATACTCTGGAGATCCTGTACCTGGAGGAGCTCTCTGCAGAGGTCAGTGTGGATTTGATTTCATCTCTTGGTTTTTTGTCAATTCAATCTAATTTGTTGAAAAAAAAAAAGTATGTTGTAATATTCATGTCCATATTTGGTTCTGGTAGTTGATGCAGTTGTATCGTTTTCTGTAGGAGGTTTTTGCGAAAGAACATCAGTACAACAGTATGAAGACATGGGGACTCCGGGCTGCAGGCTGGGCCCTCATGTTCCTGAGTATTCAGCTGACCATGCGCATCATCTACACTCTAGGTAAACACTCACTGCTGCTGAACATCCACATCATACATAGATTTCCTTCTCTGCACCTCTCATTAATAACACTCTCTGTTGTGTGCCCACAGTGGATTGGGTTCCTATTCTCAGAGAGCTTGTGTCCGTGGGGCTGAAGATCTTCGCCTTGTGCGTCTCCTGCTCTCTGTCTCTTCTCACCATCGGAGTTGGTTGGCTTTTTTACAGACCGTTAGTGGCTGTGGCTCTGGGAGCACTAGCTTTGCTTCCAGTGTTTCTCGCCCGCTCAGGACTTCCAGCCAAGAAGAATGAATGACTAGTTAACTGAAGGGTATCACACACGATCCCTGGCTGTATCCATCCATCAGAGGTGTGAGACAGTATTGTGTGCAGCCACAGCACATGACTTGCTTTCTTGGGTAAAACAGACGATCTATGGTAATACATGTATTTTGTACTAATTGGTTTAATCCAAAATCAGTCAGTGTTTCAATAGACATGGACCTATTTTATATTAATTCATAGTGGGCATCGCTTGATCACCCTAGAAATATATTTATGGATAAAGAGAAATGACATGTCAAGCACATCTTCAGACCTTCAATGTGCCCTTTCAAAAGGTTCCTCCACCCAAGAAAAACCCTTCACTTGATATTTTGTTGCTTGAAGATTCACGGAGAACCCTTTTTCATGCTGATATTTTGTTGCAACATAACTTTATCCGAGTCTCATTTTGACTGTAAATATAACTTGCCAAAGACTTGTTGCTCCCTCCACAAACCTGAAACTCTGAAACTCTTGCCTGTTTACTAGGTTACACCTAACTGAAAATAATGGTCTACTATAACAGTCCTGCAATAAATTCTACCTTCATGAAATTGATGTTCAGCTTGTGTTGAAACTGTTTTAGAGGTGTTGATTCAGCTTTGTTTATTTTGGGCTGCAGTTAGTTTATGGTGCTGTTACTTTGGATTGTGTTATGCTAAAAGGCGATTCTAATTAGGGATGTACACTATTTATCGGACCAATAAATTATTGATAAATATCGATCGATAATGGGAAATTTTATATTATCGGTTATTGGCCAATAATGACATTGTATCCGATAAATAGAGCCGATAATACAAAGCCAAGTTGCTTTCATTGACTTAACAAGTGCAGTGTCTATGCACTCTGACACAGCAGCTAGCAGTATGCATCCTTAAAGATGTTCTGCGATCTGCCAATAAACACAGAGAAGAAGACTTGCAGCACGCTGTTTGTCACGCTGATGACGACAAACTGCTACACCTGTGTAGAGCCACACAGCGTAGAGAGGAGAGCCAAACATGTCGTCACCGGTCTGGATGTTTTTTTTCAATTTTCAGAGGAAGACTATTGTAATTTGCAATACATGTTCCTCGAAGGTTCAGAGAGGAGGGAAAAAGTCTGAGTTTTAACACAAATCTTATTACAGCTATGGAATATTAAATCATAAATCTTTGCTTGCTACATCTTAGCTTTTCTTACCATCAGGTGTGTATAATTTACAGGTCAAGAACTTATTTTTAAAATGAAATTATTGGTTGTCTCATGAAAGGCAGGTAACTATCGATTATTGGTTTAAAAAACAAACAAACATCGTGCTTCCCTAATACTAAGTTTTAGTCTTAATTGATTGATGGATTGAAGGTAGGATTTATTGCAGGGGTGTTTATTGGATTGCATTAGTTTTAGCTAGGTGTGCATAATAAATTGGCAAGTGCTACTGGTACTGTACGTTCCTAATGTGAAACACTTCTTTATAGATCATTAATTTCTTCCTCATCTGCTACACTTGAAGGAGCATTGTGTTGCATTTTCAAAATATAACATTGCTTGCATCAGGAATTTTTTCAAAGCACTTAGGACAGAAAGACCAGTCTTTGTAAAATGCCAAAGAACTGTGGATTGCAATACTGTTGTGCTGTTTGTATGCAATGTATGTTAAATAAAGTACTTTTTGTATTATACACTTAAGATCTAAATGACTTCTGGCTCATGTTTTCAGTTGGGGTGCAAATCAAGATGGCCTGCAAGTACAGAGGCAGACAAGTCGAGTTTGATCTGTTTTCGCTTATCACAGATATCAGTAGACGTACATATCAGCAAATAACTAGAAATTCAGGTACAGAAATGTCAGACTGGTAATTTTGAAAGTTTGATTAGTTTATCCACCAGATAGAACTTAAGTTTGTTTTTCCAAGTGTAAATATCTAGCTCAGTATAGTATATCTTTGTTTCAATTTTTTATTAAGCAATTTAAGGAATCCTGGAAAATGTGTTGGTCAACAAAGTACATTAATCAGATTTTTTAGCTTTCAAACCGAAGTCAGACTTAAAAATCCCCTATCTGACAGGCTGTTCTGATGAGATTAAAAACCAAAGACTAGCTTGTATAAGCCTATAGTGTCCACCATATTTGCCGAGTGCTCTGTGGCTGACCCCAACTGTGAAAAGCATACATGTACAGTATGTGTAATGAATTAGATGCACATACAAAAACACTGTCAAATTGGCTGTGCATCCTGAAAATGTCTTATCCTTTCTTTTTTTTTGCCTCAACGCTGCTTAAAATCTTCATTCTGTATCCACGAGGAACTATAACTTGATCGGTGTTGATCAAGCAATACAAATGATCAAGATTCTTACAAAGTAATTTATTACACAAAACACTAAGTTTCCATTTGCGTTTTAACAAAATGAGTTTCCAGTCTTATATTGTGCATGTGATCATAATGCACAAACGATTTGTATATGAAGCACACAAACAAATTTCGACTTCCTGTGTGCATCCGTCTGTTGAAATAATTAAAAGGACTATAGGTCACAGTATACAAGTACTTAACCTTTGTTGGCTGTGAAAACATTCCTCAGATCAGCAAGCAGGGATTAAGCATGTAATTGTAGTTGGCAGGTATGACACAACAGGTCCCCTGGCTGACCTCTGATTACATAGTACATGTTGATAAAGGAGGTTTCATTATGGCAAATTTACTCATGTTAAAGTACAAAAAAGTATTTTCCATAACCTCAAAATTGAATACTGACAGAATCTCACTACTTTTGCTTAAGACAAAAAAAAGTAAAACCATTACACCTTTAGTAAAAACAGGGGAGAACAGTCTTTTGTGTGGGTGTGTTTGGGGGTCGGTTTGACCTAATGCTCCTTCTTCTTTCCCCCTGTAGGAAGCAGTCCTCGTGACCCCGTTTACAGTAGGACACATTTACTGCTCTTCTTCCCCCGCCTGGCCTGTAGTGCGGCCCTGGTGGCCATCTCGAACACTTCCCTCACACCATCCTTTGTTTTTGCAGAGCACTCCATGTATCCAAAGGCACCAATCCTGTTAGCCATGTCCCGCCCATCCTCTGGTTTCACAGGTTCCTAACAAAACAGTCGGGAGGGATTTTAGGAAACAGGCATTCATCACCAGGAGATTGTTTTTCTTTTGAAAATATTACCTGCTTCATTTTGGCAAGCTCCCTCCGGGTGTGCTCATCATTGCGCAGGTCCTTTTTATTTCCCACAAGGATAATGGGAACATTGGGGCAGAAGTGTTTCACCTCAGGTGTCCACTTCTCAGGGATGTTCTCTGAATAAGAAGACAAAAGACACAGGGAGTGTCAGCTACAGGGTACATGTAGGTGAGATGACTCGAGTGGAAGAGAAAATTACTGCATCTTAGCTGGAGAAATTTCTCAATGATACAGAGGTTCCTCAGAAATTTCATAGCACGATAAATGCCTTGATAAGTGTGTGTGTCTGCAGTTGTGACATACAGGAGTCTACTTCCCTCCTAATTATTCAACAAGACACCAGCTAATTGACACTACGTATGAACTGTTTTCCACTTGGACCTCTAAATCATCCAGTACTACAAACATTAACATACACTGTCAGCTCTCTCTCTCTCAACTTACCAAGACTGTCAGGGCTGTCAATGGAGAAGCACATGAGAATGACATCAGTGTCTGGATAGGAGAGCGGGCGCAGTCTGTCATAGTCTTCTTGCCCTGCTGTATCCCAGAGAGCTAACTCGACCTGCCATAAAAGTTAACAATCACATCAACTCATCAACAAAGCCAGACCATGTTCAGGGTGCTTCAGGTCTACAGGTTTGATATTATACTGACTTAACAAGTGCATAGAAACCACTATCCTACCAATATCAGAAATAATCAAGTATTACACTACTACTAAGTTGGTGTGCATAAAAACCACATCCCATTTACAAGGGTTAAGGCTATTTAGGTTTCTTCTGGCAAAAATCATAAGTTTGAATGATGTTATGGGTTGAAGTTTAGTGTTAATCTGAAAGAAATCACTCCCTTGTTTTCTCATTCACAACTACCAATATAATAGACAATATTTTCCTGTATAGTAAGCAGTAAATTCAGTTTGGACACTTATGAATCATTGGAATTTCACATTATCACGGACACATGTTGCACAACTGTAATTTTTGCATCAGCATTGTATGTTGCACTGTGGAATGGTTAATAGAAAGTTGTGCGTGTACCATGGACACTATTTTTTCCATTGTGGGACTTTTCAATGGCATTTACATAGTGCAAAAGATTGATACTAAGACACAAATAAAATGGTGGGCAGTAAATAAAATATTAAGAAGTTAATTCAGAAACAACCAGAGAGAGCAAAGCACATTACTTTGTGTGATTAAAACTAAGAAACCATATTATTTAACAATTTATCCAAAGTAAGAACCTAAAACTTGAGTAATGGCTGTGTTATGTGCTGCAATGAAATGTGCTATATAAATATAATTTCCATTGCCATAATTTTTAAATAATTAATAAGCCTTTCATCAACCCTCAAGATATGCAAACTGTATTTATATTAATTAACACATCACATATAACCTGTACCAATGTTGGTGAGAGGGAGTGTAATAACACTACAGTTGTAATCAAATGCCACGTTACAAAATGCTGATTCTAATCTCAAATATGATTTGAGCAAATGTATTCGTACCTGTTTGCTATCAACTTCAATGTCAGCAACGTAGTTCTCAAACACTGTGGGCACATAGACCTCTGGAAACTGGTCCTTACTGAACACAATAAGCAGACAGGTCTTCCCGCAGGCTCCATCTCCCACTATAACCAGCTTTTTCCTGATTGCTGCCATAGCTGCAGACAAGAAACAGACAAGAGACAGAAAACAGCAAAGGTTACGACATGTGAGCACTTTATCTATAACAACAGGGAGGGCCATTGCATTGCACCCAGACATTGTGCAATTACTACCACTACGCATGTGAGAAACTATGAGCAGCCAGTAACCTTCAGCTGTGTTGACACAACGCCAAACCCGTCTGAAATCAACACCCGAGGCTAACTATTTAGCTTTCTGTAGCAACATCAACATCGCGGCTGTTTACAGTCAGTCAACTATACATTAGGTTTTATATAAGGGTGGACACATGAACGGGATAAAAAGTTGAGAGCCCATGACTCGGACTTTTGACTTTTACTTGAAATTAAAGTCAGACTAGGAACCCTCTTCCATGATGATACATTTCCGCTTCAGTGTCTCTCACCCATCCCGGCGTCAAGCTTGACGAAATATCCCGTTTATACATTTGTCCCAGGTCACCATTAGATAGATTACTAAACTAGCCTAAATGGCAACGTCTTGATAGCTGATGCCAACACAATTGTGAATCATTAGAGACCTACATTTTAGTTAGCTAGGAAGCTCTGTTTACAAAAGACTTAACGCTAGCTACTTTAGCTAACCAGCTAGCGTTAGCCGGATATGCGGCTAGTGCGCTAAGTTTTCATCTTTATGGTATTATTCAAAGGTGGTGTCGTATACATGTGCGATATTTATGATATTACACAACAGCAGTTTGTGGTTTCTTTCTAACTACCCAGCTAGTCCTCGTTTTTTCCTTTGAGTGACAAACCGGTACGGCCAAGCTACCCTGGTTTAGCATAACGGAAGTCAATGCGACTTTATCGGACCGTTAGCTAGCTGGCTAGCGTAAGCTAAATATCGGAAGAAAACAGGTTTACATAGATTTACATAGATTATATAGATATTATCGCCAATAAGACGTACTGACAAAGTACTGCAAACCCCACATGTGCTTGTAAATATCACATGCTTACCAAATGATTGGTTTAAAATTTATCCAAATGATTTTCAAGTAGTGCTTTGTTGGCCTCCGTCGCTGCTCCCTGACTGCGCTGCTGCTGCTGGAGGATTAACAGGAGGGAAGTGAGGGGGTGGGGAGAGGATAACAATACAAGTTTATACAAACATTAAAAAATTATACTTTTTAAATTTAAATAATTATTATTGTTATTATCATGCCTAAAATTATAACAACAACAACAACAACAATAGTTGTGTATTATTATTATTATTATTATTATTGTTGTTATTATTATTATTATTATTATTATTATTATGTGAACTATACATAATTCCTGGTATAATACATAGCCCCAGGCTTGTTGTTTGGTAATTGATTATTAATTTGTAATTTGATGAAGATTGATCCTAAATTAATCTGTTTTTATCATACTTGATGAAACTGATTAATTGAGGAAGATGCACCATTTAAGCACAATATGGGCTTTTTCACAAAGGACATTTTGACTTGCCATAGTAGGTAAAGTGCAGGTGTTAATAATAACATTCAGTTACTATTCAGTTCAGTGTCTCAGTAAATCATGACAGTGTGACTGTGAGGCAGCACGCCCCTGAAACTGAAGCAACTAATTTTATTATTTACACTTGTGCCTTTTCCACTGTGACATGTCAAAGTGTATTCTGTGAAAATGCCTACAGCAGCCAAAATAAGGAATGAAAAATGAGGATCCTAAAAGAAGATTTTGACACAAGGCCTCAAGATCAAGTAAGCTGGTAAAGCAGGGCTCACCTTAATGATGTCATCATGTCAGAGGATATTGTGCTTCAGTAGTGCACATTCTTATATTTCCAAGACAGAGCCTGCTGATTGATATTGTACAGTAGTGGTACAAATTCTCTTCTCTAAATTTGCAGCTAAAGAATTACCACAAACCATCTGATGTGTAAGGATCGGATTTCTTCTTTTACTGCTGCGGATTTGAGTGAAACCATGTGAGACTAATGACAGTGTTTTGATGAGTCTGATCATTTAGCTATGGACTAAAAAAATGTGTTAACCGTTTCAAAATGCTAAGTTGAGGCAGAGATGTTTTCAGTTGGTGCAGCAGTGTATTAATAACTGCGGCTCTTATTCTAATCCTGATAAGAGGCTTTCTCAGCACTGCTCAGTTCCACCTCGCCGAAAACCAACTCAGGCGTTTCCATGAAAACAGTAATTCTGATACCTCACATTTATCTGCATGTTCAAGGTCAGTCATTCAACTGTGAAAAAATGAAATATTTTGAAAGAAAAGAGAAAACATTTCTGAGGTTTATTTCTCTGAAAATCCACAGGTATGTATGTATGACCCTCTTCTGAGAATAAAACCAGCTTGCAAACAGATGTCATTTAATAGGTAACAACAGATCTCCCATGAACAGCTTTTGATTGCCATGCCGGTTTTAATTTTGTAAGAATGTATATTTAACCTTTTTAAATGGAAGATTTTAGAAAAGGATTCTGCACACTAAAGAAATCCAAAATACACACAATTTCTTTTTTCTATCTTTTAAAATGACTTGTCAGCCACCTCTGATCCAACAGTCTGCATGTCAAGCAGTGTTAGCCTGACCGCCATCCTTTTATACTCATAATGTTAGTGGCATCGTGTCTTATCAACGTACCCTCAAATATTTAAATCCTTAATTACACGCAGATTGAATTAGACCAATAAAACCCAGACATGCAGAAAGAAGAAGAGAGTCGTTACAATGACATCCAGCAGGAAAAAAAAAATCAAAACAAATCCTGTGTCAAGATAGTAGACAGTAAAAAAAAGAAAGGGTGGAAAGACATTTAAAAGATAACTATGATGGTGCTCAAAAGGTGCATGTGCCACACGAGATCACTGTTGGCTCAGCCACAGTTCATCAGGTTCATTGATTTCATAACGAGTGAATAAACATTGCTTTCTTGAACACTTTGCAAAAAAGTAGCTGCTTTTTTCCACTGATTTATTGTTGATACGTTTGGACAATTGGGACTACTGGTCTAAAATATGCAGAAACCTGTATGACTCTCTTCTTACCGGTAGGAAATGGAGCAATTTAAAAGAAAAACCCCCAAAACAAAACAAGAACTTACATATTTGTAGAAATAAAACGAGTTTACAGTATCTGAAACAGAAATATAAAAGCAAAAACATTCTGGAGAACAGTCATAAGACTGAGCTCATTTATGAGCAGTGAGGTGACACTGAGGTTTATTGTATTCAAACAAATCAATACTTGCTCATGTCTGTTGCCTGGGGTGTCAAACTGTCCTAGATACACAGTGTGTGTTCATGGAGTGTGACCCTGACCCACGTTCCTGTCTCTGTGTCCTGCACCAGAGGGACAGAGACCCTCATATGTGGAACGGGTAGTCCTGCAGGTAGCGCAGCAGAGGCTTTGGGAGTGGTAGCTGGTCGGGGCGGCTGGTGTGTCTGTTGAGGGTGAGGCGCGTCAGGTGCTGCAAAGACGGGAAGGCCTCTGGTTTGTGTAGGGGGTGCATCAGCTTCAGAGGCACTCCGCTGTCCTTCGCTGTGTGCCGGGCTGGATCAGGCTTTGTTTCAGGATGAATGTCACCAGATGCCTGGCTCTGCGGCGTGTGGCCCGAGCCCATGTAGTGCTGTATGAGGCTGAGAACATCTGGGAAGGTCTGCAGGTGAGGCAGCCCGGGAGAAACGGAGTCCAGCCAGAAAGAGCCCCTGCTGTACTCTATGCGTACACTGGTAGGTCCACAGCGGGTCTTCACCGAAAGGGCCAGCATGTGCTGAGGATGACTGCTGTCCCGCAGGAGAAACGTGCCTTCAGACTTTTTTAGGAGAGCTTCCCGAGCTTCACTCACGGAGATGGAACCCCAGTACCAGCCTGCAACCAGACAGATGGTTTGGATGCACACAAATGGTGTTAATAGAAGTGTTGCGGTTAGGTTTAATTCTTATGATTATAAAAATATGATTTGACCATTATGATATGGACTCAAAACAAACAGTCAGATGTTGTATTTTGATGAAATCAAATGTGAAGAAGACTGCTGGTGGACCTGAGGTCTGTAGATACTGGAAGGTGGTGGTGATGCAGCGGAGGTCCTCTGATGGGTCCCAGGTTGGAGGCGAGGGATGTGGGCAGCATGAACCCCTGAGTTCCTCATGATGGAAAACTGATACTGCTCGGGCAACCATCTCTGACTGACAGCAGCCCTGTTGACATAATGTTGACATTAGAGTATAAACAAAATAATAATTCACTTAGCTATCAAACAAGGCTTTTCTTCAGGCTTATGTTGTATTCTGTATATTACAATTGTTGCATCACTATCGACTGTAATGGGACAACATTTTTTAAATACATTGTTGGATCTGTCTGTGTTTGTGTCTTGAAAAGCATAAGATAATAAAAGTACTGAAATACTGTTAAACAAAACAAAACAAAACAAAACAAAAAACATACACAGAATAAAACCAGAATAAAAAATAAATACATATAAAATAAGATGGAGTCAGTTGGGACCGGGCATTTTGAGGAGGAAGAGGATAAAAGGAAGAGGATAAAAACAAATGAGAAATACAGGAGGATCCATCAGCAGAACTGTCTGGACCAAAATGATCATTAAACCCTGAAGTCACGTCTCTAATTCACACAGCACAACGCCTGATTTTTATTCTGCATCACCGGGGTCTTGAACTCACAACTTTTACCACCAACGACGCGTCGTGATCACGTTGAGCTACATAGAGCAGTGCTTTGAGCTGGCAGGAATTATGAGCCGGATTTACATATGGTTATGACAAATACATGATGGCCTGTCAGCAGAACAGCCCAGACCATAATAACTTAAAACTTATTAAATGCCAAAGTTCTTTGAAATCATGTATCTCTAATCCAGTGTTTCTCAGTCCTGGTCCTGGGGATCATTTGCCCTGCATGTTTTACATGTTTCTCTGCTCCAAAACAAACATCAACGTTTCTTTAAACCCGATAACGAACCATTACTTTGAATCAGGTTTGTTACACATCTAAAACATACAGGGCAGGGGGTCCCCAGCACAATGCCTGATTAGGTATAAAATGTTTAGATGTGTATCACCCAGGGCTCACAACCTTAAACACCAAGGACAAGACATGATCTCACTGAGCTACATGCAGAGTGAGAAACCAGCTGGCTTCACACTGTGACTTTTCGACAATCAGCAGCTGCATGTAAAGGCAGAATTTAAACTATAGTGTAAAAAAAATCAGTTATCAAGATAAAATTCTGTCTGTATTATGAGATGTCTGTATTATGATTATTAATTTTTTTTTTTTACAAAGATTGACTACTCCATATGTGAGAAATTGATGTTTAAAGATGCTCTAATTCCCATTGACTCAAATTCTTTACATGAGGATTGAATTCAAAAGAAAAATAAAGAATTCAGAATATAGACAAAAATTCATTTTGAGACAAAATTCTGGAATTTACCACACTTCATCTACCATGATATCAAAATTTTCATTTAAAAAAAAAAATTACTAAGGGAGAATTTGTAGTAGCCTATATGTTTACAGTCAAACATTTTGATGCACTGTGGGCTCCAATTTTTTATATTTCAAAAACATCTGGCTGGATCGTTTGTGGAGGACAGTCCTGGACAGTCCAGGAGATAGGTTTAAAGAAATTTACAGGTTTGAGAAAAACAGAGTGATGGACTTCATAATTCCTGCAAGCTCAAAGTATGTAAAACAAATTCTGCCAAATTAGGCCTTCATTTTGGTGACAGTCCCAAAATCGTAGCACGAACAGCTGATTTGTTATGAATTTTCAAGGTTTTAAACTTTAAAAGGTGTAGCGCCACCATCAGAAGTTTCAGCACACAAGGCCAGCTGAGGAACATATAGGACTGGACCTGTGAGCAAAGTTTGGTAAATGTTTACGCACGGGAAGGCAGATTTCCAATGATGATGATGATTATGATGATTATTATTATTATTATTATTATTATTATTATAACATTGACAATTCCAAGAGCTGCCCACTCCCACATAACTCTTTATTGATTCAGGTGTTACAGCAGCACAAAGCAATAGGCCATGCAGATAAATAGAGAAAGTAAGAAAAATAGAAGTATTCAAAATAAAAATAAGAAATGAAAGAACAAAATGTCATAAACCAGACTTTGAAACAACAGATGAACCAACATGTGATTCAATCTTACCTTGAATCAAAGAAAACCATAGGGGTCGTGACCAATTGAATAAACAGCCCAGGAAATGTTGCAGCAGTCTCTCACAGCGACGGTCTCGGATGATGATGACGAAAAAGAAAACATTCCTTGTAAGTATCTCCTGTAGTCATAAAACATTTAGACATCACCAGCGGTGTGCTGCGAGTGAAGCTGTGTGACTGAAGCGGAGTGTGAGCTCTTTATTCAGTCAACTGAAAACAGCTCAGTTCACTTTGGACTGAAGGAGGTTCCACGAATCCGTTTCCAAGAAAGGTTTTATGTTTTAGCGCCCGCAATGACACAAGCCAGCCACTGCCAGCAGCCTCACTGCGCTCCGTCAGCTCTCACACCGTCGACACACTTACCACTTCCTGTGCAGCTTTCAAAATAAGATGCAGGATGAAGATGTAAAAATCTACAGGCGTTACAGTCATAAACCTGCTGCTGTGAGAGGTTATTTAAACATTTATAAATAATAAAGAATACTGACATCATGGGTCAGCCTGGTCCACTAAAACTGGTTGAGTCTGTGAAGTTTTTTTTGGATTATTTGGCCAATTTTCATCACAAATTCTGAAATAAAAATGCATAAACTTGGTTATTATTAAAAGGAGCAGGATGAAACAATAAAATGAGTTTTAAAACTATTGGCTTTGGCTACTTTACAATTTCATGGTTATATATGCTACACTAACTTACCAGTTTATTAGATATACTTACTACTAAAACTAATTCAGTCCAATACAGCAGTCGTACAATAAATCCTACCAGTTCAACAGCACCTTGTGGTGCTGTTGAACTGTTTTGTATTATACAGAGAATTATTATGTTATTTAGCCTACCCTCACTGATATACAGTAGGCCTAAATGGGGTCAACAAAGTAATTTGTAAGTAGGCCTGTAACGCAATACTAACAGCACTAACTACAGGCTGCAGCCTGTAAAATAATCATACACTTGAATCAACACATAATCTCAACAAAAAGTAAACACTGAAACATGCATATGCATATGTTGTAGGTTTTACCGCAAAACCGTTGTATTCGACTGAATTAGCTTTAGCTTGCTGTACCTGTCTGCATTATACTAACATAATATTCCATACCAAGTAGGCTAAGGGTCTGTTTTACAGCTTTGATTTAGAGCATAAGTAAATGTGACTGATTGTAGCATTTAAAATATAATTGAGTTGTTTTGTTTCCTCCATCACCTGTTCTTTCTAAACACATAGTTTTAACACACCTTTTATGTTGAAAGCAAGTAACGGTACTTCCGGTACCGATTGAGTTACCTCCGGCTGCCTTGATGCAGCTGCCGGCAGTAATGTGTTTAATTAAATTTGCATTTGCGTGCAATACAAATTCAGCCTCTCAGCCTTTGCATATGTTACTTTATGCAACACTACAATGACTTCTGACTTTATTTCAGTTGGTTACTTTCCGCACACATGCAGCTAGTGAATATCATTTGGTTAAGTCAACATTGTACAGTAAAACATTGATATATTAACATACAATCACTTGTTTTATTCCCTCAAACTAATCTTACTCTCTAAATCTCATTTCAGCCAGTGATCATTTCTTGTTATGTTATCATTAAGCAAAAATTATCTGTGTGTGATGCAAATGGTTTACTTGTCTTCCTGGAATTTATCTGAACTGGTTCATGTCAGAAATCAGTATAAGGTTCAAGGTTCCCATGAACAAAGATAATCACAACTTAAAAGCTCCCATTCAGCTTTGAATTGTGTTTCCAAGAAAACACGTTCACATCAGCTTCCCTTCCAGTGAAGTATGAAGGCAGCAGAACTGCACGGCTGAAAGCTTCTGGGTAGAGGGCTTTCCTGGAAAACACACACAACATGATCCCGTGATCCCTGCTGCTGCTGGCCTGCATGACACACACACACACACACACACACACACACACACACACACACACACACACACACACACCCACACACA
>JBBPCS010000359.1:4906067-4926664 GCA_037974645.1 Hollardia meadi
ACACACACACACACACACACACACACACACACAGACACACACACACACACACAAAAACCCCATAAAATGGCTCCATACACATCCAGCTGTGCAGTGTAATCCAAACCTCCGGAAGCCCCGAGATCCCAAACTGATTTGAAAAGATTATTTATTTATAACCTTTTATAAGCTGAAATCTTCACTGTAATCACTAAGCTGAAAGCAATATTACACGCCCCTACAGTGAAGATGTTGACTTAGAAAAGGGTGTAATTAACATCTTTTCAAATCAATTTGGGATCTTGGGGCTTCTGGAGACTTTGGATTATGCCAGACGAGCTTTATGGAGCCACGTTATCCTTTTTTTGGTTGTTTTTTTTTTCTTCCTTCAGTTGTTTAGGGGAATGCTGCAATGCTGTTTTGCTGTGAAGCTTCAATGTTTTGTGGACTCAAAAACTTCACTCGGTGAGTAGATAATGACTGAATTTTCATTTTTGGGTGAATTGTTCCTTTAAATAAATCATAATTTGCTTTGTATAATATTTCATGTGGTGCGCACTCCAGTTTCTTTAAAACAAAAATTCTAGCACTACAGCGAGACTGTGTACTGACCCAGTGCCTCCTGCAGCTGACCCTGGTGGGAATGTTTGAAGATGAAGAAGTGGTATCTGGGGGAATCTGTGGGAATCCTGTAGGGAAGCTCCTGGGTCTCTGTAGGTTTGGTGTGAACCAGCTCAATGGTCTCTTTCTCTACATCCAGCCTCTGCGACACAACATACACAAACAAGCATTGTTCAGGTCAAGTCATGCACAGCCAATTTTACTGACAATCACTAATTCATAGTTGTTGTTGTTGTTTTAAAAAAAACAGGAAAAAAGAAGATCCTGACAGCTTGTTGTTGTTGTTTACGGGGAATCCGTTTTTGTAATAAGTCATAAAGGTTTTCTGTCAGGACTCACCAGTTGTATGTAGTTGATGCGTCTCTGCTTGAGTTGCTGCAGAGCTCGTTTGGCCTCTTCTTGTAACGGGAATGCAAGACCTTGAAGAGTCTGTGCCCTTTTGTCTAAGCCAAACTCCATTGTAACCTGCAGGATTGAAAAAAAAAAAAATCAAGTAAACATAGAACTCTCAGTCCTGATATGTCCCAACACGTGACAGAAAGTGAAATGCCAGGGAGTCAAACAGAATGTGACAAACCCTCGCTCGTGCTGTTGGAGTCCCAATTCGTCTACGTTCATCCTGAGAACATCAGAGACAGTTTTAAAATCTGCTCTTCTTGATCTTCTTTATGCACACACACTTGAATTTGTATTAGGAAGAAAAACTACATACCCATACAACTTTATCCTGCAGAAAAAAAGTAGAAGCATACAGGATGAGCACACGTAATGTGCGTAACACGTTAAGAATGCAGCTCATTCGAACATTTTCCATGGTTTAAACTTTACCTCTGTGACTTTAATTCGTTGCAGTTCCTGCTCGGCTGCTGTGAGCGGAGCCGGGGAGGAGCAGGAGGACATGTGTCGCAGGTATCCCTGAAAGCACAGGTCGTCCTGCAGAGCAGACAGACAAACAGGATGGTACTTAGTGCCCAGCAGCTGAAGATTCGCTGATCAGCTGTCAAGTTGAAGGGATTTTACTCGCCTCAACTGTGCCGAACATTTCATCTTTAATGTGACCGCCTCCAAACTCTTTCTTCAGTGTGGCACGGGTGGCTGCATACACCATCTTCTGCCTCACCTAACGAAGCCAGCACAGACAGGAAGATGGAATGAATATTGACTATTGGATATTATGATTTTAGATTTGGATTCCTACAGGCTCCACATTTTTTGCTTTTTTGAGTGTGTGTTTTGAGTGCTCATTCCAGTAATGGAATCTAACTGAGTCCATTTACTCAAGTACTGTACTTAAGTACAATTTTGAGGTTCATGTACTATTTAGTAAAGTACATGTACCTCATGTACTTTTAGTGTTTCCTTTTTCTGCAGCTTTATACCTGCACTCCACTACATTTTGGAGGCAAATAGCAAATATTGCACTTCATAGTCAGCTACATTTAATTAATAACTTTAGTTACTAGTTAGTTTACAGGTTGCATAAGAATCAGAGCCAAAGTGTCTCATTTTTGAATAAATTCGATCTGGAAAACCCCCCAGAGATTTCAATAACCAGAAAAAGGCTGAATATCGGATTCGATAATCGGTCAGGCCAATAATCCGTCGACCCCATTTTTTTTGGTAAGAATTGTAATACAAAGTTGGAATGATAACTATAGAAGACATATGTTGAATGTGTTTAAAGCAGGTGTTGTGTAATAACATGTAAATAATTAATCATAAAACTGCTTCTTAAGTGGAAATATTTTTTTAACTGTGGTTTTTGTTACTATTTTTCAATCATAACAATTAAAATCTAAGTCTAAACCTGTGCTTTATTGCCTGCACATGAAAAATAATGTTACAATTTTAAGTTTAAGTTTTATACAGTGTTACAGAAAGGTTTCATTTAATTCAATCTGTTTTCCATAGGGTCCTGTTTACTGTAGGCTATATTCCTTCTTTTAGCTTATGACAATGTTTTCATACATGTAATTTATGGGTTTTTTTTTTCAATTCCAATAATTTGGCTGCAGACTTTGCTAATCAGTCCCAACATGTCAATCAGCTGCTCCAGACATACTGGTGACTGGTCAGGTGACCAGGCGATGAAGATCCACTCGTATCCCTGTGCATTCTGGGAGTCCAGACGGTAGAGGATGTAGCAGGGTTCCTGAGGTGTGAGCAGAGGAAGCAGGAACTGATCGTAATCCTTGTCCCAACTCTGTGCTGGCTCTCTGTACCAATCTAGCACCAACTCCTCTGCAGACAAAAACGTGTATCAGCTCAACTCCCCTCAGGATTGTCGGTTGATGGTGTCAGATCTTTACGAATACAAGAAACATCTCGTGTTTACCATTTCTGATGACTATCTTCATTATTCTGATGGCACCTCCCCTCGCTCGGGCCAGAAACTCTTTCAGCTCAGATGTTGCTAAAGTAACCAGATATAAGGCAGACAAGTCAAAACTGAGGATGGGGAGGGGGGGTTGAAAGCAAGTGAGACAGAGTTGGGTAGGTAAGAACCTGAGACTCCACTTCAGGGAGAAAATTTGATCCACTGCCAGATAGTCACACCATCGCCCAGAGTGACTTAGACGGGCGGAACACATGCACCAAAGAGCCACTGAGAAATGTGAGTCTGAAGGATAAAAGCACCTTATCCTTCAGCAGTTTGCAAACCCATGAATGGTAGTTTGGTACTGAAAACTGGATTCGGCTCCTCATTACACTCTCTCCTTCTCTCTCGCCATGGTTACCAAACACAGCGGTCTTATAAATGATGTAAGACCAGGTGAGAAAGGTGAGAGAGCTACGCTTCTGCCAACCTGTCCCCCACTCCAATTACCTAATGCCATAACACACACATATATAGGTGACACTTAAACTATCCATAAATGCCTGTAGACACTTAATATCATGATTAATGGTATGAAAATAGAAGACAGACATTTTAACTGTGAATCAGCTGTATACAGGCTTGCAATGTTATAGATGTGTATCCATAATTATTTTTGATCCATATTGAGATGATCTTAAACAGCATCGGTCAGATTATGAGGATGAATTGCATATAAAGGATGTGAAGACATTTTAAAACCACCTAAACTGAATTTAGAGACAACTAGACTAATACACACAGAAAAAACAGCTTTAAGGAAGTTTACTGTTTTCCTTTTTTTTTTAAAAAAATGAACTTACCATTAATTCCAGTTTGGTGTGACATCTTTTGGCAGTTGCTTCACACTCCTCTCATGCAAGAACGACCAGGTCCCCGTGTCCTCGCTCTTCTTGCTCAGCAGGTAGGCTGCCTCTACACTGATGGCAGACAGATGGACCCACACGCACCAGTGACATAAATGCCTCGAGGGTGACTCGGGAGATCCCTAACACTTGAAATACAATCTGCAGAACTGTGGCTGATGAGTAATAACGTGTCTGTCAGTGGATATGCCACCCTAACCACTGATCTAAAACTCTTTGCATATCGATGACCACAACTTTAAAAGTCTCGGCAGGGGAGCCTCTCCCAGGTTACAAACTGTCCTGTAGAGGGAATCCAGCGATCCTGACATCAGCGCTCAGTACAGTGTTTTCAGATGCTGTCAGTGCACCACCATAAGGACATTTTATTACTCATTCACAGAATGGACGATCAACTGAGGCTTGATCTCCAATTCCAGCCAATCTGGTCACAGAAATGTGACACCGAGTAAGAATCTTCATTTCAACATTGTTAAAGAGCTCCAAATGACTCGTGTGTGCACTACAAGAGTCGGCTGCTGCACAGTGAGACTAAGCGATCCATTACAGACCAAAAACAAATGCAACAGCACAGTGTGTATAGTATGTACAGTATGTAAAACTATCACCCCTTATTTCTCCCATCTCTGCTTCCACACATCTTTGGTGCACACACACCTGGAGGTGGGTGAGAGAAAGATAGGTGTGTACCTGTGAGGTTACCTGTGATGGGATCATTCATTATTCACTCAGCGGTGAGTACACAACCCAAGTATCTATACATTATTCAATAGAACCCCCACCCCCCTCCTCTACTTCAGGAAGACACACTTTATGTGCACAGAGAAAAAGAAAAACACCCCATTCGTCAATTTGATTAAAACTGCCCGTGTTTCTCTCATGATTGCATGTGTCTACAGATTGCAAAGATTAAAGTGCGAGCCTGAAATGTTTTCCAGAAGCAAATTTATACAATGTATTGAATTATTATATGAATTTTAAAAACTAGTCTATAACTGAAATCAGGCATGCTGCCTGAGACCTTTAAGCCCTGCAGTTTGGTTTACTGACTGAGGAAACTGTTAAGTGAACTCATTTAAGTGTCATTGTGAGAACTACTGAACACTAATCTTATAATTATCTATAAAGACATTGACTATGTCTATGTTTCCGGCTGTACTTATTCAGACACAATGAGGGACTTGTGGAATCTTATTAATGTCAGATGTCAAAATCTAGATTTCCTACAAAATGTGTCCCATTTAGCGGTACTGTATAAAACTGAAAAACTCTATAAAATTAATCTGAAACTTTTTATTTTTTATAATTAAGTAATTGTTTATATAATTTTTCCAAGAAAAAGTTGCTTAACTTGACTTAGTTAAACTTTCTTGGTTTTGAGGATTTGCTGCTTTTCTCTGCCTTATGTGATGGTAAACGAAACGTCTTTTGGGTTTTGAACAGTTGGTCTGAAAAAACAAGAAATTAAGAAATCATCTTGGGTTTTAGAAAATTGCAATTCATATTTTTCACTATTCTCTGACATTTTGTAGTCCAACCAATTAATAATAATAATAATAATAATAATAATAATAATAAAATCAGTTTTATTAGATTTATCTGATGTATAATAAAAAATTAGGATGTCAAATTGAGGAAAAAAACAGTAGCTCTCATTGTCATCTAAACAGTTTATTATAATATATTTACACAATAAAAACAGTGATAAACAGTTGAATTATACACAAGATATCCAAATATTGGGTAAAAATAAGAACTGAATGTGATGTACAGAAAATAGGAGGTATGTGGGATTTAGCTGCATCAATCATTTTAAAAGTTTAATAACAGTGCAGGTAAAATGTTGAACATTAAGTATAAAAACAAACAAACATGTTTTTTCTTTGATTAACTATTAGCACCGCGATGTTCTTATCAGGCCACAACCTGAAAGTATTCGACATCACTGCATGATTGTGATGCATTTTACAACAAGGACTCACTTTGGCAACGTCCTTCTATAAGTCATCAACACACGGGAGCCAAAATGTCTGTTAAGGGAAGAAGAAATTACAAATGAGTATTCATAGAGGTTTGTCCAGCAGCAGCTACTGTACATGGAACACTGATGTGATCTCACCATGTTGGTGCAGGCACTAGCAAACGTCATGTATCTGGGGTTAAACTGAAGAGTGTTGATGGGTCCTGGATGTTTCCCATCCAGCACAGCCACCTTCATCCCACTCTCAGTGCTCCAAACATGGACTCTCCCGTCCTCTGAGCCTGCACGACAAGACATATTCTAACACAGATCTCACAGGAATAAACCAAAATATAAAACAGACGTGTTCAGGCTTACCGATCATGACAAACTGCGAGTCGGGAGTGAAGCACGCCTCCAGGGAGATACCTTTACTGTTGTTGTAGCCCTTAAAATCAGCAAAGACAGAAAAAAAATCCCTCAGCTACTTAAGAGTAATTGTACTAATATACAATTCAATAGGGTTTCTGCAATGTGTATGTCTCTTACGGAGAAAGTGTGCAGCACAGATCCATTGAAAGCATTCAGGACACGAATCATCCCTCCATTGGTGGAAATGAGAATCTGTTTCCCATCATTACTGAATTTGAGTCCAGTCCAGTCACAGACTCGACTAAACCTCGTCTCAAAGGAGGCAAAGGGACCCTTTTCACAGAAAGGTTAAATACATTATTAACACAGTATAACATAGAAAAAATAAAGCAGGTGTATGCATACAAGCGTACTCACGCAAAACACTAATTTGCATTTTACCTTGTCAAAAGCACGAAGGTCGTATAATTTAATGGCTTGTGATTCCACCCCTGCAGCAAATATCAGCCCCTCAGGGTCAAAGGAACAAACAGGTTTCCCCAGAGGACTAGCCAAACCCTGACAAACAAAAACACACACACACACATTAAAGAAAAAGAGTGAGAAGTTGGATCATGAAGTCTGGATTTATCCACCATATTTTAGCCCTCCGAATTAATGACATGTGTTTATGTCATGCACTGTTCTGAGAGGGAAGATCCAAGTGCCGCAGTAGTTCTCTAAGCAGGTCTGGGGACACCCAGTGGTCACAGGACACATGCAACAGTAATTATAAAGAAAATTATAAAAAGTAGGTTTGGTAACTACTGATGCCTTGATGTGCAGTTATCTGGGAAGTCCTGATCTAATGTGCTAACAGTTGTAGCAGCAGCAGTACTTACACATTTGAGTAACTGCCTACAGAGAACAGTGTCATTTTACAGCCTGATCACAGACTACTGACTTGACAGTTTGGTGAACGCAGGTCCCAGATCCGGATCGTCCTATCCAACGAGCCTGAGATAAACGTATCATCTACTGGTGACATGGATAGAGCAGTAACTCTGAAAAAAATAATAAAGTGAGACAAGAAAAAAAGCAGATAAGACAGACTTTAGTAGAACAGTCGTCCACTAACCGGAGGGTCGGTGGTTTGATCCCAGGCAAGGTGCTGAACCCGAAGGTGTGAGTGTTTGTGTGAATGTTTATTGCTGTAGTTGTTGTTGTTTGGTACGTTAGCCACTGCTGGCAGAATGTGGGCATGAATGGGCGAATGCTGGCTTGTGTTGTGCACTTTCATTGGTCATTAAAACACTTAATGTTGCCCGACTACGACTTCTTTGTGCATGTGTAAAACATTGAGTGTAAATGTGACCATAGCTTTATCAGCATATTAGAATAACATTACACAATACATGAGAAGTAGAGAATAAAGAGAATAAATACCTAACTCCAAAGATGAAAAGGTTATAACAGTGTACTTTTTGTTACCATTCAACACCTTCCTCATTTGAGCTGATTAAAAGGCAACGGAGCTTGAATTGCTCTCCAGGTGTTACAGAAGAAGAAAGTGTTATTTAAGTGTTTTTTTACTCACCTTGCAGTGTGACCTGGGAAATACCTGATGTACTTGTTGTCAGTGAGTGACAGGTATCGGATGGTATCTACAGGACACAAACACATGCATTTAAATTCCACTGTATATCTTGTTTGGGTTTTATTTCCCCAACAGCTGACTGTTGGTACTGACTGAGTTATTACCATCCAGTTTGTTGGAGCTGTAGACCACCGTCTGTGTGTCTCCATGTGTGTAACGGATGAGGTCTACTCCATACTTCTTGCTGAACAGGGTCCCTTTAGGTCTGAGAGGGGACGGAATAATTAAACCCGATGAACCAACATGCTGCACTGCCAAGGTCCACTCGGTTACTTGTTTAAAACACTTTCAAATGTTCAAATTCAAAATGTTTAGATATGGAAAAATGCATTAATATTGGCCACTTACTTTCCTTCCCGGATGTCATATAACACAATGCAGTCGTCGTCGCTGCTTGATATAGCATTTTCGCCATTTGGGCTAAAGTCCACACAGTTGACTTTCTGGGAATTTTTGCGATATGTTCTAGCAACCCTGAAACTTCGTAACACGCTGTCAGTGATCCTCATGTCTGCAGCGACGGTATTTTCACACGAAACATACAATGTAAAACCTCATTTGGTCGAGCAATGCATGAGCAATATCATTTTAGACCCTTGGCAAGAAATAAATGCTTATATTTTCAGAAAAACAAACGACAATAAAATCAGGAGCCGCATGTTATTCACAACATACAACAATAGAGTAAGCTGGAGTGACATTAATGCATTCATTTTAATCTCATCATCTCCCAAGTTGGCGGTGTTCTCCAATCACCATTGCATTTAGGGGCTTTAGCTGACCGGGCAGTGACGGAATGAGAAACGACCATACCTAATGTCAGAAAAAACGGATCTGATGACACACAATCACAGGAAGTTGTTGCTACACCCCAGGATATAATTGGAGTTTTTCATGTAGAATTATGTCATAATTCTATTCTGTCATATTGTTTCAATGTGCCTGATATTAGTTAACTGTATGGTTTTGAAAAGGCAAAATAAAGGTGTAAAAAAAATAAATAAAATTATGTCGATGTGTTCAACTGGTTTTAAAGTTCAGAAATATTTTTATGTCAACGCTTGGTCTTTATTTTTTGTAAAAAAAAAAAAGCGACTGAATTTTTTACCAAAATCGCGATTGAACTATTAAAATAATCAAATTTTAAAAAATAAAGTGTGTCCGCTTTTATTCTGAAAGTTGTGACCCGGATGTAGTTTAACGGCGGACATGCTTCCCCCCTGACGTTGTGTGTATCTCCAAGCTCCAAGCTAATGTAAACATAACTAGACGCTACAATGAACAGTTATAGAAGAGTAGCATGTAACGTTAGTGACTGGAGATCCGGCCTGACCACCGTCTTCTCTCGGTTCAAAACACGGACAAACTGCCGCCGGTGTCCGGGGACAGCATCGTCTCTCAACCGGAGTCAGGCCACCGCCGCTAAACACGCACCGGACACCGACACGGCAGAGAAACCCCGACTGAGAGCGATCGACCTCGCCCGGAAGGTCCAGCAGGAGAGGGCGAAGACACAGGCGGCAGAGCCTCCGGTGTCCGTTCAGCAGAAAAGGGTGACGGAGCTGAAACGATTCAGCATGCAGCTTCAAAACGTTCACCCTAACGTGCTGGCCAAACACCTCCACAGAAGCGTGCTGTACCAGGATAAAGATGTAGTTGTCATCAACAAACCTTATGGTGTTCCTGTCCGAGGTAAACCAACAGGAGCTCACTATTGATTGAGGAAAAAAAATAATGTAAGATCATCTCTTTAGAGCTGAAATCATTAGTTGACTAATTAGTTGATTGATGGGGGAAATGGTCGATTCATCGTTTTTCAAGTAAAGTGCCACAAATTCTCTGATTCCAATTTCATGAATTATTAATGTTATTGATTAATCAGCTGATCTATCTATCTTTTTGATTAAATGTGAAGAACAGTCCATCACAAGCTCTAAGACCAAGATGATATTTTCAAATGTCTTTTTAAAATCCACACATTTGATAAAATGAAAGCAGAAAATGTTCTTTTAAAATAAAAATAAAAAATAGTTCAAGGATTAATCATTGTGAAAATTGTTGCCATTCTGTCCATCCACTATTTTTTTTTCATGTCACCATAAATTGATTACTTTTGTGTTGGACAAAATCAGCAATTCTAAGTTGTCACCTTTGATGGACATTTTTCTCTATTTTCTGACGTTATACACAAAAAAAAAAATTCTACGGATGAATGGTTAAGGGAAAAAAACTTAGGTTGCAGACCTTAATTTCTTTTTGCACATCTTCCAACATCCTGTATGTGCCAATACTGGCCCATAAAATTGGTCTGTTGATATATTTGTAGGGCTCTATTCATATGATATATGAATATATATACATGGTAGTATTGGGATAGGCTGCAGTACAACAGAAATTATTGGATATTGGCAGAAACATCAAATCATACTGGAGCACCTGGAGCTAAATACATGTACATTTGTTGCCATCTGTCAGATGACTCTGGGGTCACATCCATCTCCTCTGTGCTTCCTGTTCTCTCCAAAATGATGGATGGGATGAAGTGCAAGTCTGATTCTCAGCTACTCCCCTGTCTGGGATTGGAGAAGGAAACAACAGGAGCTCTCCTGCTGGCCAGGAGGGAAGAAGTAATGGAGCACATACTCGGCCTTCACAGAAATAACCAAGTGCAGAGAAAGTACTGGTACGGTACAGTATGGAGATAGTAGAATAAGGATTAAAATTGGACTGAACGATTGTGCGTCCTTATTGTCACATCACGTGCTACAATAACATGTCCTCCTCAGGGTCATCACAGTTGGAGTACCCGTGCCCTCTGAGGGACTGATTGACATTCCCATCATCGAGAGAGAGGTCACCGGCTCTCTGCCACACTACAAGGTCCATCTTCTTCTGTGGCTTTGATGTTGGAATTACTAGATGTTAACCAACTGACAGAAAATGAATTCCAAAGTCAAGCCACTAGTCAATGATTTATTTTAGTGTTACTGTAGGACTATTCATAATAGTGTGCATAGTTTCTCCAATCTCACAACTTCCTTTTTAAATTTCAGATGGCTCTGAGTCCTCTTTTTAAAATGAATGATGCTGGCGACGGTGTGACCAAAGTCCGTGCCCATCGGCAGGCCCACCCTGCAGTGACCAAGTACAGAGTCTTGGACAGCAGCGGTGGTTGCAGCCTTGTGGAGCTTCAGCCTTTTACTGGTAAGAAGTCTGTCCTTTTTGGGGGAACTTGTCACAGGAAATAACTCCAAAACCAGTTTGTTAAATTTCTTTTTAAGAAGACTGGACACATTTTCTATTTGTCTGCTTTCTTGCATCCACAGGAGTGAAGCACCAGATGAGGGTTCACATGGCATTTGCTCTGACATGCCCCATTCTTGGGGACCACAAATATTCCCACTGGAGCAAACTGGCACCCCAGGTAAGATATGTTTACAACTTCACATGAATGCAGAGGTATTAAACAGTGGTACATGAAGATAGCAGCACCAACAGTGAAAACTTACTAATAATATGCTACTCTCGCTTTATTGTCATATGACAATGCTTAATGATATGCCACTTTGAGTAGTAGTGCATCTACTGGCATATAGCAATAAATGGCATGTCACTCGGAAGGCACTAACTTAGCAACTGCTCAGCTACAGCTGCCTACAAGTAGTTATCTTTCAGTACAACATAAGCTACCTTTATAGTGAAAGAATTGATATATGCATGTGGAACATTAGTGACATCTGGTTTAAATGCCAGTAGAACATCAACTGCATAACACTAGCAATCAGCAAATTCCCCTTAAGGGAGAGTGGTATATCATTAGCTGCTTTTTAATTTCAAGTATAAAAAGGAGAATTGTTATTTTAAGTACTATTGCATGATGGTAAAGACTTTTAAAAAATGTCTTCTACAGATCGATGTTAAAGGAACAGTTCACACAATCAAAAATACACATTTTTCCTCTGGCTTGTGGTTCTATTTATCCATCTAGATTGTTTTGCTGTGAGTTGCTCAACTTTGGAGATACTGGCTGTAGATTTGTGCCTTTTCTCAAATATAATGGAACTAGATGGCACTTCGCTTGTGGTGCTCAAAGAGCCAATGAAACACTTAAAAAAACAACAACTCATCAGCAATGTCTCTTTCCAAAATCATGACCTGGCTACTCAAGATAATCCACAGACCTTGTTGTGAGTAGTTCTATGTAGGAACTATTTTCTTTCTACCGAACTACACTATTACCGCACGGAAGGAAACACATATCTACCAAGACAAGAGGCTCATGCTCGTGACAGGGTGGGATGTAAATATTAATGACTTGGCTGAGTGGTAAGGTTAGCTAGCCTCTCATCCATGAGTAGATGTGAGCTTCCTTTGGAGCGATGGTACAGAAAGAAAATAGTTCCTACATGAAACTGCTCACAAGGACTGTGGATTGTTTTGAGTAACCAGGTCATGATTTCTGGAAAGAGACGTTGCTGTTTTTCAAACGTATTTTAGTGGCGCTTTGAGCACCACAAGACAAGTGCAATCTCGTTATATGTGAGAAAAGGCAGAAATTTCTCACCTCAAATCAACAGATGATTCATTGTGTTCTGGCCTTTATAAATGTATTGTAATGTTAACTGTCACACTATGAACTGGGGTTTACAGCATCTTGTACTTCTCTCTGTGATACAGCAAACCTCTGTTTAAGTGTCTTATTATACGACTTAAAGGTTGTGGTAACTCTTATGGTCTTACTGCTCCTCAAACATACCCTATAGGCACAGCAAACGGTGCCTTTTTAAATCGGCTCATAACATGTCAAGTGTAGAAATGTTTGTTGCTTGCACTTTGGGTACGTTATTAAACATGTACAAATAGGAGGGCCAACTTTCTGCAAGAGATTGTTTTTCTGTCAGTAAGTATCTGTTGTTCATTTTGGTGCACAGAAATTACCGGAACGTGTGCTGGGAAAGCTTGGACTGGAACAGAGCAAGAGCCGGCATCTTCCTCTTCATTTGCTCGCTCGACAGCTGACACTGCCAGGAACGAATCACACTGAGATCAGCGTTACCTGTCCCCCTCCTAAATACTACACACAAACGCTGAATCGACTGCAATTAACTCCTCCTGATAAGAGAGACCGTGAATAGTCACATCTTTGCTTTTTTTTTTTTTTTTTTTTGTTAAATTCTTTGTAATACAAGTGTCTCAGTTGTAAAGGATGTCAAACTGCTACATGGTGGGGGAAAGTGTGTCATGTGTACCATTTAAATTAAATGGGGAAATTTGATTATATAAAGTTGAATTATTGTGATGCTATTATGTAAAATGGTCAAACACAGACGAGCCTGTGTGGAAAATGACTGTACAGTGCTACATAAATCATTTCAGTAATAAACAAATGTAGCAGAACTGCATCACGACTATTTTTTGTCAATGTAGTTCATCCCTATGTACACGTCATTTAAAGAGAGGCACCGCTAGGTTATGGAAGCTGTTGGTGTGACAAGTCTGTTTTATAAAAGGCCCACAACTAATCCTCATTTCAAATGTCAATTCCACAAACAAAACAGCGGCAAATACTTTTTAACATTTTTGAACTGCTTGACATGACGTTTGATACAAGGATTAATATTGTCTTAGCTAAACAAAGACGTTTCCATCTGCATATCCTGTTTAATAACCTACTATACATACAGGAAAATGTTGGCAAATATCTTTCAATCACTAGCTTTGACCTGAGAAAAATAGCACTTGACCTTGTGAATGTCTGAGGTTCGCCTCACTCAATGATCCACAAGTATGAATTATGACATTATTTTTTTGAAAAACAGGCACAAGTTCTTCAGCTTTGAACATATCCATAGATGGTCCAAAATGTAGTCTATACAAAATTTTAAAAAAAAGAGCTGTGGAACATGATCCCTGTAGAAGAGAAGTAAGACGTGGTTAAAGGTCTGTAAGGTTAAGTAGAGAAGGGTTAAATATCCTCATATATTGATAAGACTTACTGACACAAACATTTACCACCTCTGGTGAGTTCAGAGAGCAGCAGCAGCCCAGGAGGTCAATCATAGTCCAGCAGTGGTGAGACTAAAACCTCCCTTACTTGCCAGTTCAAAGGCTACAGAGACAATGGCTTACAAAAGGTACTCAAAGGAAAGAACAGCCCACTGCATCAGAAGAAAACAGGAAAGGTAAGAAAAAAAATCTTTGCTGTCATACACTCCTCAGAGAAATGATGATGATTGTTTCAGAAGGTGTTCCATTTGTCATTGAGGTTTATAGAGTCAGGATGGATACTGCATAGTCAACAGCCAGTGACTGGACAACTAGTTCCCATGATGTCCGGTCAGTCCTCTCAGTTTAGTTCATGTTGTCTAGACCGGTGTTGATGATCTCCTGGATCTCTCGGACCACAATGATGCGGGACAGCATGTGCGCCACCTGCTGACTCACGAGGGGCTGAGACGAGTACCACATCGGGCTGTTGGGTGCAACAACGGGCTCTGGGGTCATGTAGTACGCGTCGTTGCGTCCCTTAACGCTTTGAGGGCTAGAGAAGGGAAAGGATATTCCGATTTTTTTTGTGGGTATGTATTGAAGTATTATGCAGTTACACTGGTTTTGTGTGATGGATTGTCACTCACCATTTGAAGAGATAAAAGTCATAAAGTTTGATGGGGCAGCGGAGAGGATTTTCAGGATCTTCGGCCTGCTCTTCATACATTTCATCCGTTCCTGAAACAGAAGTCAAACAGCTGGTCAGCAACAGCAATTTCTGCTGTCAACGTCTGTGATTCATAGCAAGACATGAACATGATCCAAACTGTATTGAGCACCTTTCTGTGCTGCGCTGTGTGAACCTTGTCCTTTGAGAAGGCGGATACTGGTTGCTTTGTCCTTGGAATTAGTGGGGTTCTTCCTCGTGTGTCTCAGGACCTTCGTGAAAGCTACTTTTAGGTGCTGCTCAGGAGTCGTCAGGCGGAAATGCCTGGGACAAACATATATTTAAAATATATCTATAATACATGTCTTTTGTCATTAAAGAGAACAGATCCAGGTCATTCAGTGCCGAGAAGCGGTTACTCACTTGGTGTTGAAATACATTAGAGTTGTGAGCAATGTGGCTGGTGAATGTGCACCGAGCTGTTTACACTCCCACAGCATCTCCTCTGTCACATGACTTGGAATGATATAACCTAAAATGAAAACACATGACACAGGTTCATTCTTTCTAAAAAAAAAAAAACAATTACATAAGACTTTAAATGTTGATTTTCCGCTTACCTAATGGGTGGACACAGGGTTTCCAACCATCCAGGATTTTGTGTAAACACTCAGAAAAACGTGTGTAATATGGATCAGAGAAAATATCATCCACACGGCCATTTTCGCTGAGAAACTACAAAAAAGAAATATGCAGGTTAAAGCTTAAGGTGACTTAGAAAGCCTTTTGGCATGACGCACAATTAAAGCATGGGGACACTAACCTTTTGTATACACAAGAAAACATAATACAGAACATCGGATGTAAATTGTTCTTCGTCTGATCCTCGTGCCTCCTGCGTCATCAGGGAAAGACCCAAGTTTAGCTCAGCTACAGCGCTGGACACCAAGTCTTCTTGAAAACGCAGAGGCTGGCGACCTGGACACATAACACATAAAGATGAGCTTGATGAGGTTAAGTTTTAATCAGAGCTATAAAGTTTACTTGCTTATTTCTAGGGATACACAACATGGATTTTTCTTTTCAGCTGATACCGAAAAACAATAATTGCTCTACTGCTTCTCATGGTCGATACCAACAAGATAACCGACAATTTCATTTTTGTATTAGAAAAAGAAGTTCATGACCTGTAGTTTATGTACACCTGAGCAAAGAATAAAGATGGATGATAGCTCTAAAACCACTTGTTGCATTAAAACTCTTTAACTTTTCCCTCCTCTCAAGGTCCTTGTCGAACATGTATTGCAGATTACACTCGTATTCTTCTGAAAACTGTAAAAACATTAACGCTGGCTTCTTCTTCTCTCTGTTTATTGGTGGATTGCAAACCAACTTTAAAAGTGCATATCGCCGCCTACTGTATCGGAGTGAGTAGATGTAGCACTTTTTAAGCCAATCAAGGCAATTTGGCTTTATTATTGTCTCTATTTATCGGCTATAATTTCACTGATAATGATAAAATGCTGATATTATATCTCAATAAATTATCAGCCCAATATATATTGTGCAACCCGGCTATTTCTTCGTTATGCTAGATGTCAGTGTTGTTTTAAAACTGTCACAGATGAATGTGTGTTCAAACAATTATTAGTTGACTCACGTCCTATAGGTGCAAGCTTTGTTTTTTCCTGCTTGTCCAGCTCCTCATTTTTTCGCTGAGCCCAAAGGCGCCAGACCTCCAGGCCTTCCTCTGGCTTTAGACAGACAGGAATCAGAATCTCTGTAGGTGGTTCAGCATGAGCCTCCGTCTCTATGTGGCCCTGCCCAAGACCACAAAAAAACCCCCATCAAAGTTAATGCTTTCTTTGAAAGAGGGCAGCAAAGATAAAACGCATATCAATAAACACATGATTATAATTCAGCTGCATAACAGTATAATTGAGCAATAAGTCATGTGATTTCACAAGATCAGTCTGTCCGAAAAAGACCAGAAAAAACAAAACACAAGGGAGAATTTTAACAGTGATGTATACAAAATAGAAAACACCAGGTCTAACATCAAGACGTATTTGCAAGCTTTTTAACACTATTAGCAGCATTTTTGGTAGAAATTGGTAGATTTCAGTTATTGTTCTTTTATTGTTCTATTTCCTAACTATAAAGGATGTGCGTCTGCCACATTTTTCATTCTTATAAGCAGCATTAAGACTAATTTTAAGACTAATTGTTTATCCCTTTTATGCATTGAGCTATGTAAACAGGGTCCAAAGCACAGGATAAAATCAATTCCAAACATACTGATCTAGGACTACTGTATGACTGTAAAAGGAAAATGTCTATTCGAACCTGCAGATGGAGCTGCTGTTCTTGTTCCTCTTCTCCTTGGCCCTGCTGCTGATTCGGGTCCCATAGGTGGACTGACTGTGTAGTGTTGTAATTCCCTCCGACAGTCTGCACGGCCACAGGGATGTGAATGTTCCCGTTCATGAATTGTGCTGGGAAAAGGGTCTGTACCATTTCTTCCTGCGGGCCAGTGGAGACCGACTGCACATCTGCAGACCTTGATGAAGAACTGGGGGACATTTTGTCCTTACCGTTGGTGGTGGTAACTTGCACTGTGCTGTATGTCTCCTGTGGTATGGCAATGTGAGTTACACCCTGCTGCTGCGGAGTGGAGTACACAGGGATGGTCCAGGTCTCACCTGTGGGACCTGTGATTGTTCCTGTAGTGCTGTACAGCTGAGTGCTGTCGACAGTGAGCAAATCTGGTCGTAGGGACACGTAGCTTTGCTGCTGCCCTTGAGGGATGGCTAGAACTGTGGCCACCTGCTGGCCCTGTTGAATGGCATATGACACAGCTAGAGGGACATCCACTTTACGCTTCTTGGCAGGTTGGAGAACAGTTGAGACAGTGGCAGACCTCCTCTCTGCCTCCCTGAGAGAGTCCTGTTGCTGTGAAGGAGACATGGCCTCTATAGTCTGGATCTGGATCTGTTGCCCCCCTGGTAGCTGAATCTGCTGGCCACCCTGAAGTTGAATCTGCTGGCCACCCTGCAGCTGAATATGCTGGCCACCCTGTAGCTGAATATGCTGGCCACCCTGTAGCTGAATATGCTGGCCACCCTGTAGCTGATATTGCTGGCCACCCTGTAGCTGAATATGCTGGCCACCCTGTAGTTGAATATGCTGGCCACCCTGTAGCTGAATCTGCTGGCCACCCTGCAGTTGAATCTGCTGGCCACCCTGTAGCTGAATCTGCTGGCCACCCTGCAGTTGAATCTGCTGGCCACCCTGCAGCTGAATCTGTTGGCCAGCCTGAAGTTGTATTTGTTGGCCCCCTGGCAGCTGAATATGCTGCGTTCCTTGTAACTGGATTTGTTGGCCACTTGACAACTGGATTTGTTGACCTCTGGCTACAGCTGCAACCAACTGTGCCTGAATCTGTGGAAGAAAGCCGCCAAAGTCACAAACCAGCTACAATACATCAAATGGATGCACTTGATAAGTTTAACTGTTAAAATACATCTTGTACCTGCTGCTGCTCCTCCTCTGTGAGCTCTGCCTGCTGGACAAGTTGGGCTGCTGAGATTCCCTGCAGGTCCTGCTGAGAAGGGGAGGCCACCTGAAGAACCTGGCCAACTGCTTGGCTTTGCTGTTCCTCAATCTGAACCTGGCACGGAGGGAGAGAAGGAAGAGGAAATTATGCCAACGAAACATTTTTGATTTTTCCACATTTCCATTGAGTGAATGTGTTACTGAATGGATTCTTAAGGAAGCACACACATTTAAGAAAGAATGATTATTATTTGTATTAGAGATGTATAATAAAATTGTAGATTGTGAGTAATAAAATATCTTACTTGCACTATGAACATATGAGCAGTAGAATGACAACTACTGTATATTCTCAAAGGGTAAAAATAAAAGAAGAATCTGACAGTTTGGTTTTGAATTGGAATGGTAAATCCTTCCACACTTCACCCTTTTCTCAACACCAGGTGGATACAAGAATCAGAGCTAACAGAGCAAAGCTATTTAACAGCTACAACCAACTACAATGAATTTAACTTACCCACTCAAACACCACTCTTTTTTTCGTCTTGACACTGAGTTCTGGACCCTCCCAGCCCCATCTGTCTTGTGCAATTTAAATAGTACCAGTAGTATGTCGTAGTACAAGAAACTGACACTAACCTGCACTTGAAGTTGCTGTTCAGACTCTTGCTGCACAGACAGATGAGGTGAAATGTCTGCTGAGGTCACCTGTACCTGCCATAAAACATGTACATTTATGAATTGTAGCAGATTGCACCACACTGGAACATATTGATAACATTATTCAACAGCCATAACTAAAAAAAAACGACCTTCTCTTACCGGACAAGCCAGCTCTAAGAGAGAGCCAGCCACCTCGGTGCTGTCAGTGTAGATGCAGTTGGTAGCCTGCTGCTGGTACACCATGGCTGTGTCGGTGGAGGTGGTGGGGGTGACCGCCTCTCCCTGCTGACTGAACTCCTGCAGCACCTCTGGGCCTTTGGCGAGAGACTCCAGGAACTCCTTCATCCTGTGCTGAGGCACAGTGCGGGCCTTTTGTCGCACATATTCGTCAAAGGACACTACCCCACTCTCCTGCTCATTCATTGTCAACTGACCTAGAAAGATGAGAATATATATATATATATTAAAAAAACATTTGAGAATCTCATCAAGTCCAGAACATGTACATATTTACATTTACAATGGGGCAGCATTGAAAGCAAAGACGCTAATAATGAACAACATAATGAAAAAGGGGCAGCGGTTTACTGTTGCATCAGTAATTCTAGAAGCACGACATGATAAAGGTAAATAATTTATATCCCTGCTAGTTAAATAGAGGGACGTTAGAATACATTGTAAAGGTCACGGGACAAAGTGCATTTTGGCCTATACGTTAATACAATGACTGTGCTGCGCTTCTATCAACTTTTTCTAATAACTTGAAACATTACAGTCACTGATATAGCTCACAGCTAAGTCTAAATTATTATACTATGAAAGACATTTTCGGTTAAATGTTTATTAAGCTACCGATCAAGACACCAACAATACGTTTGCCTGACTTTATGTACGGACTTGTCTGATAATAGCGTCTACGTGGCTAGCATGCTAGCTTCACAATGTTAGCAAGGCATAGTGTTGCCATAGCCCTTATGCATAGTTAGCTGGCTTGCAACCGCTAACTGTATTCCACACAGTCGAATACCAATGTTATGTCTAGTGTTAAACATGTTAAGCTTAGTATTTTGTTAACAGGATAATAAACACCAAGGCAACAAATCCGTCCATTGCAATAACATGACGCTAGCTAATTATTATGCTAATGTTAGCTAGCTAGCTCCACGGCTCTGGATCCTGTCATGCTACCTTAAATAAAACGAAATCCTCTCCTTTCCGCCAAGGCACGGTGTTTAAAACTAAAAAGCCGATAAACGTCTACCAGCTACCACCAGCATGCCATTTACTTGACTACATAGTGCATGTAGCAGCAGTGTAATCCAGCAAACAATGCTGTGGTTAGTTGCGATAAAAAAAATTAACAGCAGCAACAACGAGTAGGCGAGGTCTGACGTCTGCTTATTTCAGGGTGAGATCCAAGCAGGCTTCGGTGTAATACAAGTTTCCTAGCTCCAGCAAAGCACTGATTTGTTTATCCAATTCAATTCCGCGATCAGTATCACTAAAGCTTGCACCACACAGGTAGATGGAAAAAAAACTCCACTGTGTTTATTCAGTGAGATATAAAATGACGGAAGCATAGGCCCCGAAAACAACGCGACTCCTCTCCACACAGACTGCTCTGTCAAGCAACGGCCTGCCGCGGTGTCCTGTTAATAACAGGAGTTCCCATCCTGACACCCAGACCAAGCATGACACTATGTGGGCTTCCTAAAACTGTGCAATGGAAAATGAAGTGACATTTAGACAAAACATACAAGCACGGGTGTATAGCTCAATGTATAATATGTCACAAGCTGTAATTTGTCTCTTTAAATATTTTAATTACCTAGTATTCTCTCTCTCTCTCTCTCTCTCTCTCTCTCTCTCTATATATATATATATATATATATATATATTTTATTTTTTTTATA
>JBBPCS010000359.1:4926764-4940538 GCA_037974645.1 Hollardia meadi
GTGTGTGTGTGTGTGTGTGTGTGTGTGTGTGTGTGTGTGTGTGTGTGTGTGTGTGTGTGTGTGTTAGAGAGAGAGAGTGAGAGAGCTCTCCTGTAGCTGTGAGTGTAGACCCCAGTGAGACTATAGCTTTCGGCTTAGTGCCAGCTAATAGGTGTGCATATGGTATGAACCAAATGTAACCAAAAAGGATTGTATTCTGCTCATCACAAGCCCAAAGTGACAAGCAAATGTGTGACACTTTTGCCTGAAAAATTACTGAAACAATCAATCGTTTATCAAAATATTTGGCAACTAATTTTCTTTCAATCAACTAATAGATTAATTGACTAATCATTGTAGCTCTACTTGCTATTGTTCACAGTTTTACAACACTTTTGATTTACTTTGCCCAAGTTGTCTTTTTATCAAACTAAAATGAATACATGAGTAAATGGAGCGAAGCTCTGGAAATGCTAATAAATATAAACTGGGAAAAGATGAAAAGGGGAGACACAGAATGACTGGAGGACATGTGTGAAGTGAGATGAGTGAAAATCCTCTAAGAGAATCAGAGCCAAAGAGTAAGAATCCCCAAGTGGTGGAGAAAGCACCTCCCCAGTCTCTTCCTCAAGTATGCTTTGCCCAGTATTACCATGGCAACGCTGAGTCTTCCACAAGCTGACCACATGCACACACTCACACACTTACACATACAGTGTGTGCTCAATTTCACACGTATACTGTAGTACCTACAGAGCCTTGTACACAGGTTTGAACACACACATAACCAGTGCTCCCTGCTACTAAATGCATTAATTTATCAGCAGCAAATTAATCAGCTACTGTTTTGATACTTGAGTGATTTGAGTTATTGTTATTCAAGCAAAAAAATAACAAATATTTGGTTTCAGCTAAAGAAGACGATTGGCTGCTTTTCTTTGTTGGTGAATTTAATATGTTTGGGTTGTGGACTGTAAGTCAAAACAGACAAAACAAGCTATTTAAAGCTTCTTCCTTTTTTTGCAGTTTCCTCATATTTTGTAGACCAAGCAATTAATTGCTTTAGTAAGAAAATAATCAGCATATCAAGTTGTAATTTGTAAAAAATGTATTGATCATATCAGAACTATATTTTGCAAGTTTTATGTCAAAATAAGTCACATGCTATGTCTGTCGATCACACGCAATCCATGTAGCCATGTAGAAATGTGGACAGGGAGATGTTAACTGAACCAGAGTGTCCAGATTGCAATGGGTTGAGCTGTATGCCTGAAATAAGAACATTCAAATTTGATTCCATCTATCTCATCTCCTCCCCTCCCACACAGAACAACCCTTTCACCTGCTAGCTAGTCAATTATCATCATCAGCTATTTCAAGCCTTACATTGCACTGAAGAAAAGAGAATCTCATTGATTGAAAGGAGCACAGAACAAACAGCATTGACTTTGTGTTCCTAAAATGTGTTCAAATGAAGACTTTAGTCTCCGTGCCAGGATTATCCTTATTTACAATATGAGAAAACACAACTTTAGATGGACTAAAATCATAGTAGCAGGAAATTATATAAAATGAGGGGTAAAAATCATAAGATGGCTTTAAATAATCAAAACCTATAATGAGAAGTTAAGAGAAAAACAGCTACAGGAAGAAAGTGCCACTGTATCTCTATCGCACCAAATATTGGGCTGAAAATAGACCTTTCCTCTGCCTCTCTCCAGCCCCCAGATAAGGAAGGCGGTCTGCCGAAGCAGGTGGGCAACAAGACAGAGTGCGGTCTGCTGGGATTGGTCTTGGACCTCAAGCGGGATTACCAGCCAATAAGAAACCAGATCCCAGAGGAGAAGCTTTACAAAGTCTACACCTTCAACTCTGTCAGGAAGTCCATGAGCACTGTTATCAAATTGTCTGATGGCAACTTCCGCATGTACAGCAAGGGAGCCTCGGAGATTGTGCTCAAAAAGTGAGTCTGGTTTTGCAATTAAAATGTTGTTGATTGTGATAATAATTGCAGCACATAATCTTGTTGTACGGTGATATGATATAATCACGTGTGAATTTTTAACAAATGTATAGCAAATCCATTTTCAGTGCACTAGGACATATAAAATTAAACCTTTTTTCATGATAAATGTTTCACCTTTATCGCCCAGCCCTAACTGTATGTAGTCCGATCATGCTTACTTTTGTGCGTAGTCACCCCCCAAAGGCCCTTTTTGAGCCAGGAAAACCACTGTCTTCATCGACATCCCTGCTGGTTATCATGGAATTGGAGATCTTTCCAAAATACATATTTTTCCTCTGGCTTGTAGAGCTTTATCCATCTAGATTGTTTCGATGCGAGTTGCCCAGTTTTGGAGATATTGGCTGTAGAGATTTCTGTCGGCTGAGCTAAAGCTAGTTTAGTTAGCTAGCCTCTCATCCATGACTAGATGCATGCTTCCTTCTGCATGGTGATACAGAAAGGGAATAGTTATCTTGAGTAAATGGGTCATGGTTTCTGAAAAGAGACAGTGCTGCACTACAAGACAGAGGAAACTCTGTAGTTTTGATTTTAGGATGAATTGCCCCTTTAAAAGATGAGATTTAGAATTAACTGACTTTGGAGACAAACATTGATAAAAACAAGCTCACTTCAAGGTCGATTAAGTAGCTGTGGTAGAGCTAATCGTATCACATTTTCCTCAGCATATTGAGTTAAAACTAAATAATTCACAAATATTATTTATCTAAAGCCTCATGTTAATTTTAAAGCAATAGTTACCCATTGTGGGGAATGCCCTTATTTGTTTTCTTGCCAAGAGTGACATGAAGATACCAACACCACTCTCATATCTGTCTGTGAATTAAGCTACAGCTAGTTATCTTAGTTTACCATTAAGTGGTGAATTATTTGTAAAAATGTCGATTATATACAGATTAAACAAGCTTGATATAATGGGTTAATTAGTGAGCTTTAGGGGGGCTGGTAGGTGGATTATGTTACCTTTGATAGAGCCAGGCTAGCTGTGGCCCCCTGATTCAAGTGTGTAGGCTAAGCTAAGCTGCTGTAGCTTTACATTGAACACACAGATATGAAAATAAAGATTTTCTCATCTAAAGAAAGCACAAAAGTAAATAAATGCAATGCCCAAAATGCCAAGCTGTTCCTCCTTTGTGCATGTTTGTCCAACACTAATGAAGCAGTGATGATGATCATTTAGATGTCCTGTTCATTCAAAGTCGCTACAATTAAAGAAAACATATATTTAACATGCAGTACTGTATTAAGTGGATGCATGGTTCAGGATTCCTCTACTGTATATCCGAGTTTCCTTAATGGGTCATTTTGTCAATACCAAAGTCACAAATCACAATTTTAAATACTTTCTTCCAGATGCAGCCATATCCTGAGCGAGGTGGGTGAGCCGAGGGTTTTCCGTCCACGGGACAAGGACGAGATGGTAAAGAAGGTGATCGAGCCCATGGCGTGTGATGGCCTGAGGACCATTTGTGTGGGGTACCGTGACTTCCCTGGTGAACCTGAGCCCAACTGGGAAGATGAGAACAGCATCCTCAATGACCTCACAGCCATCTGTGTTGTTGGGATCGAGGATCCTGTCAGGCCAGAGGTAGGTGATAGAGATATGTTGATGACCTACTGAGAGGAGTACCAGCAGCTTAACTTTTACATCAAGGCATTTCATATTTATGAGATCTCTTCTGCCCTTTTAATGTTTTTAATATTTTCTAGATTTTATAAGATTTTAAGTATCTGTACTGAGCTACTTGTGTATGCTGCCCCAGGAATGAATTAAGTATTATTTATCATTCATCCTCTGTCAACCTACTTTATCAACACTGTCTACACTATGCTTACAGTTTTCATACCTACATTTATACTTATACTTTATGATAAAGTTCTATAATATCTGAGACACTTGACTGAGAGACAACCTAAAAATGATAGACAGCAAAGTAATTTACAACCTGTATCTCAACAATGTTTTAGGTGGAAATCTTCTTTTGAGTAATAGAAGATATGTTGCTGTTACAAGAGCCGACATATAACTGTTCACTATTATATAAAGAAATTGTGTGGCATGAAATGGGTATCGATATCAACAGTTAGAAATGTAAAGTTTTATTAAAATATAAGTAGAATTTGTCTTAAGGGAGGTCAGGAACGGCTCTGTTAGTAAACCTCTGTTTGTGTGTGTGATGTTGTGACAGTAGCGAGAGAGGTATCATCTATCATTTAAGTGACTTGACATTGGGGTGTGTGTATAATCAGTTGTTTTACTGATAATTATTGATTAATGAAATGCACACTTCAGACTGGGACAATCGGCTGTAGCCAAACTGAATGTGCACTGCTAAGTGTTCATGCATTGCTAATCTTTTTAACATGTCTACTTATATGTGTTGCAGTTATTTTATAAGGAAAGGTTTTAATATTTAAGTTTATCTGACAGCTGTATTTATTGTTCAGTTTGCAGGTAAAGATTTTACGTTCAACATAAAATCATCAAAAATTACTGTTATTGGGTAATAATATGCAAAATGTCAACGTTAAGGAACAATTAAAGACAGTTTAAAAAGCAGAACAGAGGAATACGTTAAAATATGTGATTCTTATACTTATTCACTTACTCCCTTACTTATTAATTTTTGAAAAAATTATTTATTCTTATTTGATTGCTGAACTTTCACTTGTAATTCAATACTTCTGTTGTTGTCATTTTTGCTTATTATTTACTTTAGCTCTGTTGTAGGCAAAATAAACAATTCATAGAAATAAGTGATCCATCGTTATTCTTGCTAATATAAGAATAATAATAATAACTATTCAAGTGGTTTCTTCAGCAGTACAAGCCTTTGATGACGAGTTTCATTTGAAGAAAAAGCAGGAATATATCTGTAGAAAGAAAGTAGGGTTGGGTCTGTGTACAGTTGGAAAACTGACCTTACTTGAAAGATCCTGTGCAGGTACAGGGGAGCAGGAAGATTACTGACTACTGCATTATTTAACTTCTTCCTTTCATCTTTTTTTCATCCCCCATCCTCACTCTCACTAACACTGCCTCTCAATCAACCTCTCCCTTGCAAATCATGTATTCTTCTTTCTTCCTCTTTCCATATTGTAGGGTTTGACTTTCACCTTTCTCTGGTTTCTCTCTTTTTCTTTTATCTTTCTCTGCACCTGCTTTCTCTCCCTCTCTCTCTCTCTCTCTCTCTCTATCTCTCTCTCTCTCTCTCTCTCTCTCTCTCTCTCTCTATATATATATATATATTTATTTTATTTTTTTGCTAAATTTGGTTGTTTATTGTCCTCACAATGCCCCCTGTAGGTCTCATCTCCTCTTTATATAACCATATCACTACGCTCTGCACCACAGGACCCCAAGGTCCATCATTTAAAATAGACACATATACATATCTGAACTGAAGCAGTATTAAAAAGCTGTCCAGGATATCCCGGTAATGTCGGGTACACATTTGAATGCATGTACCTTTAATAAAAATTAACTTCCCCAGTCTGCCTTAAAGAGCCAGGCATGTGCTACTGAGGGCCTCCCCCTGTTCTCTCCACAACAAACTGCCTCTCGCCCATCTTAAGGTGGACCAACACAGATGTACTGCGTGCATAGGCTATGTCTTCTATACACTGGATAGGGAAGAGTTAATTCCCACACTCACTGCAGACTGGGATTGGAAGTGTTGGTGGTAGTTACACAAATGTATGTTAATTTTCTTTTTTAAATAATATTGATTGCATAAGACTGATAGGGAAAACACGTTAACATACAGATCATGCAGTATGCATAGCATCTACTGTCATGCCATGCTGGAAGAAGCATGAAAAAGCATATGCATGCTTTTCAAAGTAATAAGCCAGTAAGTTGGCATGAAACATTAGTGTTTGTGTCTAGTTGGCTTCACATTATCACATTATCACACTTATCATGTGACTTTGTGCCACTTTAAGAATCTTAATGTAATCCTTTGGAGAAGGGATTTAACCCTAACCTCAACACAATGGTATATGCAGGGAAGGCTTGTAGACTTTAATTAATAGTCAAGTTTAAAAATATATATATATATACACATACGTATATGAGGACAATAACCCAGAAGTTTTTTATTTAAGCATTTTTTTCAGAGTTGGCCCCTGTTAATGTGGTTTTACAATTGTTTCTGCAGCTGAAATTCAGGTTGGGAGGCTGCCAAGTGACCAGCCGGTGCAGTAATAGGAATAAGACGTCAGCCTGACAGCTAGATGGCTATAAGCATGTCAGTAAATCCAATGTATTCAACCCCTTACTGTGATGCTCTACATGTACCCACATCAGAAATCAGATGCTACACATGCTTGTATGGCAGCTAGAGACGGAGTGCTACCCACAAGGATCTAAAAGGAAGCAGAACCACGAGGAATCACAGGGACATCTGATGGTATCTGGTTTTATTTAACATTTTATCATCTTTGGTTTATATTGTGGGAGAGATTGTTATGACAAAGGGATTTTCTTTTCATTTGCGTTTTGGCAGTGTTTTGAAAGAATTGTTTGTATACTTAGAAAATCCCCTGCGTGTTTTAGAGACTTGAAATATCTTTGCATGTACTCTAAAGCCTTTTTAAAAAATTTTTTTTTTTTTTTGCATTTGTTTTTGATTGTTTTGGTAGAATTTCTAAACAGTAAGTCAGGACACAAGGCATTGCTTTATGTTTTGAGCAGAGTTAAAACAAACAAAGACAGAAATAACATTCATTTATCATCTAAACTCACTGCATTTGGAGAATCAGGTCACCTGTGAAAAATGTCTATGTCATGCTGAAAATACTATTATTACGCATAATAGTTGTTTTCTATTGGCTATTTTTAATCATTTCAGTCATTTATGATCCATATTTTTCATATCATGTTTGATTTGCATAGAATTTGAAGTGGCAGCTTGACATTTGTGAAAAAAGCACACAGACGGATCAGTCTGGCTCGTGCTTGATGTGTTATGTTTCTTCCAAGCTGTGTTGTATTTTTGCTGACACAAACCATCCACAGATGTTGTAGTGTGCAAACTCACACTGGATTACACAGGGGAATTATGTCTTTATGGGATTTAAACACAAGATTAATTATCAGGGAATCTGTTTGGGTCTTTACGTCGACTTAATCTCTGATATCCTTGTACTATCAACTCTCTAACAATTATATAAAATAGTGTACTGCAAAAATACTGCATCCTACCCACAGGATAAAGGTCCAATTTTGAAGTTTTGAAATTTAGTTATATTAATGCCGAATAGTGATGTCTATAGACAATGTCAGTTTGCAGCTCAGAATATTTTCATTTCTATGGGGAAACATATTCTTACTGGTTCTTCTTTGTTGTTCTACAGGTCTTGGGATTCTGACTTAATGCCAAAAGTGTCAAAAATGGTTTCATTTTTGCTTTTTATTACACTGACTGTGCCTCTTTCTTCACTTGGACGTCTAATTCAAACTTCACATTCACTGGACAACTCTGATTCAGTCCGAAAGACTCGCAGCACCGACAGAAGCGACAATGCTCCGGACAGCTTATCCAGTGAAGTCATCTTCCATTCAGAGAGCAGCAGGGACTCTTTGGAGGGCAGTGGACAGAGTGCCGACAGCGTCGACAGAACAGCATCACCGACGCTCATCAATAGCACAGTCATTCCAAAGGAGCCTGAGCCAGCCGGTAATGAAAAGCATTCTGGATCTGGAATCTCATTAACTACAACACCAGCACTTAGTCTACACCAGTCAGGGACTCACGACCAAGTAGCTGACAGAAGTAATCAGAATAATAAATTCTCCTGCATCTAAAATAAGCTTTTCCTCTTTTCTCCCTGTCACTGTTTCTTAGGTTTGTCCTCAGGCGTGGAAGGCCCTAAACTCCCTGTCCAAAACAATGTGTTTATCTCCATGACAAAGCAGAATCAGTCAAGACCCGGAAGTCCCTGTGTACTTGGTGTTAGTCCTTGTGTTGTTCTTCCAAACTTTAATGGCACCAATCTGCTCTGGGATGACATGAGGCGCACATTGGCATTTGCCTGGGAACTACATGTCTTTGGATCTGCCAGCCTTTTCATATTGATGGCAGTCCTGGCAGTTATGGGGATGGCTGGTGCATGCACTCTTCCTTATCCCATCTGTGATACCCTGACCCTGGCAAATAGTCTCCTGATCCTAGGTGGTACTCTGCGTGGTGTCCTCCTTCTAATTGATCCTTATGGTACCTGTCAGATCCTGTCTCGTGCTACTCTGGCAGCACTCCATAATCTTCCCCTGCAGCTCCTTCTGTGGGCCCAGGTTGCCTTTGCTCTGGTCACACTCAGAGGGCTGAATTCAATATTGTTCCCACTAAAGCTGCAGCACCCGTGGGTGGTTGGAGGGCTGGCTATATCACATTGCACCCCATTACTTGTAGCAGACCTTTTCTCTCCAACTTTGTCCCCCACTCTCCCTCTGTTACTACATACCCTCTCCCTCTGCTGGGGCCTCACACTCTGCATGGGAATCCTGCCTAAGTCTTGCTCTCATCTACATCCCTTTCTCGGGTCCTCTGTACCTCAGTGGGTTCCCGCACAGAGAATTGAAAAGTGTGCAAAACAAGTAACAGCAGGATGCGCCTTCCTTGGAGTCCTCTGCTGCAGCCTTCAGATGTATAGTCTCCTCTGGCTTTACGGGCTACTGGGGAACTGGAGACGCTTTGGTTGGGGCTGGTGGCTCTGTCAGTTTTGGGCCAGGATTCTTGAGTTATCTTGGGGATTCTCTTTGCTAGTCCTGGGATCCTGGATCTTCTGGATGCCATCTAGGAATCATTTGAGGGGCGATCAAGGGCAGAGCAGAGGTGAGGTGTCTAAAGAGGTGGAGGATAAAAGCTTATGGGCAAGGGTCTTGGCCAGCATAAGGAAAGGGCCACTAAGAAAATCAAATCAAACCTGGGAAGACTTGATGCCAAGTAACTGGGCAAAGTCTAACCTGTCAAAAGCAGGGTTCTGCAACAACGTCATGTGTCCATATGATGATCAACCATCTACCACTGCATCAGAATACCAGCCTGATCCCGTTAGCAACAGCAGCTCCGACTCTCAGGCTGCACTACTGTGGCAAAAAGTTGGTGAACGCGAATGTATTCTTTCACTTATAGAATTCGACATGCGGCAACCGTCTCCTATTAACCTCAGGCGCAGCATTGACAATGCCCTTTATCATGGACAGCTTGTAGCACAGGATCTGTTTATACATCCACCTCCCTCTTGGATTCAGTCTGTGGGCAGAGACACCACTGATGGAGATGGTACCACTACATTCCATCCAACTTACATAGGGTACGGGTGGACACACGATACAGAGTCCATTTCTGCATCTCTAGACCATTTCCAAGCTAAAGAAGTGATAGAATCACCTAGTGCTGACACTGATTATGATGGTGATGAGTCTGAAGCTACTGCGCATCAGGGAGAAGAATTTAATTCAGCGTTCTCAGCAGTGATGCATCAGCACGACTGGTTTGATGATGATGTCACAGACCTCTGATAAGTCTACTAACTTCCCACTCTCATCATCTAGCCTTCGTGAAATCGCACAATCACGTAATGTGGACAGTAATGCTCTTGCAAGATGTGACCAATAAAGAAACATTCTTTTCTCGAAAGTAATTCAATTATAAATATTCAGCACAAAAGCCCCTAGAAAAATCCTTTATTTTATAAGATGTGTATTTTGTTACAGCTTTGTTTTGTCACAAAAATGTCTTCACTAATTTCTTAATCTATTCATTGCGATTTGACTTCCATTGGGTCGACTGAGTTTAACAGTGTTTGTTTTTACTTGGCAGTATTATTTGTGTATACAGGATGGACCTGTTTTCAATGAGTATCACGTGAGTCAACACCTCTCTCCTGTTTACATCAGGTTAGTGTAACTTCACTGGTTAACAGTCATGTGAGCAATTGCTTTGCTTACCTTTGATAAACTGTGAAAGTGCGCTGTTTACTTCTGCACAAAAATGGAATATGATTGGATGTTTGCACTGTGCTGTTTGTGAATAAAGGGACTTCATGTGAATCATTGAAAGGCCCTATCACATTTATGAAGGTCATGTGCCGAAATGCTGCATTTAACCATTGGAAACCTGGAATCATTGCATTCTTATGCTTTCATGCGATGCAAACCACAAATACATTTGTATTACTTTAATGATGTTTGATTTGTACTTTATACCAACATCACTCATATATCAGTTTAACAGAAATGTGTTATTTTAAACATCTTGACTGCATCTTGAATTGAATTGAATCATCTAGGAATGAGGAATTTATCTGAGAAACAACTAGTTTCTTGTCTCATTCTGAAATTATTTTGATTTTTGATATGACTCTCTGAACGTTAACATGCATTTAACTCCACTTTAAGCTTTTCTTCTGTTTCCTGCATGCCAACTACTCCTTCAAGAGGAAGCGTCATGACATGTTTGTTCCGCACACAGGTGCTTTTATCGAACAGTGACTGGTTAATCAATTAAGTAACACCGAACACTATATGTATGACGAAACAACGCAGTGATTGTCTTGGCGTCAGCAGCTTTATTGAAACACACGTCTATAATCGTGATCGTCATCGCAATGCCTTGGAAAAAACATATGTTGTATTTTGTAGTGACGGCGACTGTAACGTCCTTACGGTTTTGTAATGGAAATGCTGTTGATTCTGAGGCTGTTGTGCAAAGGCCTTCATCACCAGGCAGCGTTCAGCTCAGGAGTGTGAAACATGAATCTGTGGCCCCGACACGACGCGGTTCACTTGCCTTCAAGTTTGACGACCCGAGTGGCCAAAAATCGCCTCATGGTAAGTTACAGATCACCTCGCATCTCTTTAAATAATATGACGACAATGTTTGGTGTCACGGAGTTCACCTCGGATGATTTCTCTTATAGTACCTGATTTCCATTTTAAATCCATGGGAGTTGAATCAAGCAATAATCGAACTAGTTATCCTATAAACTGTTCCAGTTTTGCACACTACGACTCGTCAATACAATAAAATGACAGAATACATGGATATATCCCCTTTTTTTATCAAGCTCTACATGATTTAATCTAGCTAAATTAGGCCTATGTAACCTATATTTTATTTATTGGCTATATATTTTATGTTTTATGATGCTCGCTCCTGTTGATTGTTGGCGAATCTTTAACACGCATGCTCTAACATGTTGACTATTATACATTAAGTAGCTTATTGAAAGTTCTTGAATCTTGTTTGTAGCCCATAGGAACACAATGGGGAAAAAGATTTTGCTTTGAGAAATGAACATTTGTGCTGCACTGCTGCTTTATGGAGAACACCCCAAAGCCACAACCCTCCCCTCTTTACCTGTTTTAAACCATGATGAGAGTGGGCAGATAATCCTCAAATGTTTTTTTCCCTTCTTTTTATCATTACTTGAAAAGTCAGGTTAATCAAGGAAAATGGCCCAACTACCTGACCACCCCTCCCATATCTGTGCCTCAAAAGCTGGAAAATTGCCAGGATCAAATATGTTTATACTTCTTGCCTGTTGGCAATAAAAGCTTGTAAAAGCTTGTTAATACCATCATGCTTTTAGGCAAGTATAAATGCACTTATTATAAAAACACCAGCGAAACACTTTGGTTATCTTATTTCTCAAATTTCAGACAAATAATTTTTAATGACCAATGGAGCTGTAGAGAAATGTGTTATTGAATGTGTTCCACTGACAATGCACATGTGTTCACACGCACACCAAGTGTGGGAAATGGTGTGATACACCTTCAATCCCCCAGAATACCTTGACACTTGACATGCAATGTATATGATGTCACTATTTATGATGGCATAGGCTGTCTGGAGTGTTTGAATTTCCAAATGAACACGTTGAGTCTGTGCTTGTTTTTTCAGTGTTGTCCAGTTTGATGAATGCGAAACTAAAGCACATGGATCCATCGGTGCAATGTAGCGACAGCTTAATGACTCTAAAGGTCAAACGGGTCAGAGCTCCTCACTTTCTTGTGGATAGTGGTAGGTTCCATATAAAGAGTTTTGATTTTTGGCCAATATACAATTCGCTGTTTAAATTCTTTTTTTTTTCCAAACGTCAAACAGGTGGGAGACCCCTTATTCCTTTCTCTCAAATGCCCTCTGAATGTGGCTACTCGGTGAAGAGGTCCCGTAGAGATGTGCACTTTGCTGCACCTTACCAGGGCTGCCATGTTGCTCAGCAGGTGAGATTAATTTCAGTGTCAATATTCACTGTATCTTTTGTATGTCCTTAAATCGGTTGCAAAACTGCAGTCAAATGGAACTTTTGGATAATTTCCAAAGTGAACTTTCATCAAGCATCTTTCTAACTTTGTCTTTGGCCACTTCCTCTCACTTGGTAACTAAAGTTAAATGTTTGATAAATGTGCTACCTTATGTCTTCAATTGCTCTAAACTTCTTGGATATGAATGTGCTGTTCTCGCATCCCTCCATCATTTTACACTACAGGGTGGTAACTATGTACTACCACTGCGTTTATGGGGGGCACCAGTGACAATGTCCTGCCCAGCTGTGTCATCACCACCCTCCGTTTCCTGCTTCCCATCTGGGATGGTGGTGAAGATTGGTGGTATAACGGCAAATGAACTCAAAGTTAAGGGTAGGTGATATCACATATTGGCTTTAGAAAAGTGCTTCAGTTATTTTCTCATCTGACATTAAAACTTTTGCAGTGTCTGGCATGTGGAAGTCCCTTTCATCGGTCTGCAGCGGTTGTGGATTTGCTGTTGAAGTGCTCTCTGGAGGACTGACTCTCACTGCACCCTACAACAGAGGCCCATGTGTAGAAACTGAGGTATTGTGGGGCCCTCTTGTGGTTAAAACTAGAAGCTGACGTGGATGCATGCTTTTGATTTAAAACAACTATTTACTTTGTTTCCTTGTAGGATGAGAAGTATTTACTCTCCCTTCTGTTGGCTGATGTTGAGCTCTTAGTCACATGTCCTTCATTACCGGATATTAAGCCTACTACAACGACTACCACTACGCCTCCCAGTGATGGTGGCCAGGTCTGGCAGTATCCACAGTACCCCCAGTTCCCAATGTTTCCCCAATACCCAGTGTTTCCTGGGCCCACTCCTGCAGCACACACTCCTGCCCCTACCACAGGTACAGTGGCACCTTTGCCACAAATTCCACAGCTGCCCTCAGGTGCTGCCAACACTGAAAACAAAGAAGCACCTGCATCTCAGCACCCTGCATTTCCATTCATGCCACAGTACCCACAGTTCCCTCAGTACCCTCTGTTTCTCAGACCTGTACCACCAACTCCATCTACCGCTCATAAGAACACTGCTGCTCCTCCAGCCCAATTACCTCAGATACAGCAGTCTCCACAGTATCAGTTTCCCTTTTTCCCACAATTCCCCATGGTACCTGGAATTTTCCATCCAACAACCCCTCCGCCTCCTCCTGCCACTAGAAAGGAGGCTTTGGTAACCACACCTGCACCCACCGCTAAGCATGACGGGAAGCCTCATGTTCCCCAGCAGTCACAGTTTCCAATGCTCCCTCAATATCCTTTCCTGCCATTCCCACAACTCCTGCAGCCTCCAGAAGGTCAGACTCAATCTTTTCAGGATCACAAACCTGTAATCCAGAAGCCAAACCCATATTATCCTCAGACCTACCAGATCCCTGTGTTGTATCCTTCTCAAAAACGGGATACTCAAACTGCAGCTCCTGCTACCACCTCAACAACCACTGCAGCTACCACCCTAA
>JBBPCS010000359.1:4943919-4956869 GCA_037974645.1 Hollardia meadi
AGTATTTTTTGCTGAGTTTTTGTTTCACGTAGTGGTGTAATCAAAAGGAAACTTCGTCCGGCCATGTTAGCACTGTGATGATCTCATCGGCATACACATATGACTGTATCCGCGTGTTCGTGCCGGAGCCCGTTGCATTAATGTAACTGTACATTGTTGTGTTTACTATTTGTTGTTGCCTAATTGTCAGTTTGAATTGTTTTCTCAGTTGTGGCGCTGCAAGAGAGGCAAATGCTTCATGTCCTGCAGATATTCCCTGTGGGCTATTTGGCCCTATTAATTAACATTACACATTTAATTAAGCTAAATGGCCTTTGAGGCCTGTGCTGTACAAAATTAATTAATTAATCATCTTGCCATTTAAGTAATGAAACCACATACCAGTACATGTATTCATGAACAGAATGCCTGTGCTGTTTTGTGAGTGGAGTATCACATATCAAATGTTATTAGCCATAATCTAAATATCAGATCTTGCGCTGAGCTGCATTTTAGGCTTGATTCTTTTGAAAGTAGGAGAGACATTTAAAGGAAGGGTATGTAAACAGCCTGACTCGGAAGTTGTGATTAAACCCTAGCCCATATTGTTGAAATAGATTTGGTTCTTAAGCTCTTTTAAAGGTACCCTGTGGGGGTTTCATTGTTAACCTGCATATATATTTTTTTGCCATTTGGTGGAATAATCACTCCACAGCTACCAACAACACAGATTGTGATATTACTTTATAACATTATGGCTAACATGTTGGTTAACAGTTGCCTATTTACACACCCAGCAGATATAAGAATTTATTCTGATTGGCATTTCTGACAATGCATGCTGGTTATATTTCTGTGCAATTATCCCGACTTGCCTCCGACGTCATGCAAACGGTGCCAAGGATAACCTCACACAGATCAAGGTGACTGCAGTTTTTGGAGCCAGGTGCCACACTTGCTCTCCACTGCCAAACTTCAGGGCATGATGGGGAAATGCATGGCTCTCCTCTGATCTAAGCACTGATTGGTTTAAATGTTGGGAGAACGATACAATGTTTAATAGAAAACAAACAGATAAGATGCCTGGCTTATATGAGAATTCTAGCACATCTAAATTTTCATGCAAAATATTGTGGTTAAACATTAAATGCTGTCATGGTGATCACAGATAACCTTAATATCTTTCCAATATACGACCCCGTCATACAGAAGAACATCATTAAAACAATTATTGGAGACTGAGAACAAGATGAATAGATTGGTCTTATTGTAGGTCGTTTATTTTGGTCCCCATCAGCTATCACGTGCCCAACAGCTAGTCTGCCTGGGGTCCACATACATTGCTCTACAGAGCCATATAGGACTTGGTGAAGCACCACTGCTGTATTTTTCAAGCAAAACTTTCTGCTGCACACTATACACATCAACCTTTGTGAGAAAGATGTCACCTTTGTGTCTAAAGTTGTCTTCATAACAAACAGTTTCTCATGCTGTCTTACCTCTGTCTTTTGGTTTTTCTTTGCAGCATGTGATCTTTCTAAATGTCCACGGAAACAGCTGACTGAAGTTTGACAGCTATCACAGCAGATTCCCATTTGTAAAAATTACCCAGAGGAAGCAGTGCTGGAAATTCGCCTGTGTTAGTTAATCCACAAATTGTCTGCAGATGACCACATCTGAGGGTATGTGTGCACTTCTTCTTTTTTTTCTTTTTACAGATTTCCAATGCGGAATATCAGTCTAAACTGATAAATTTAATAAAAAATAGTCGTGTAGTGTTACCTGCTGCAAGAAGACACTATAGACTGTAGTCCACTTAAAGCAATCACAGCTGACAAAATGTGACCAGTAATAGACAGTGAAGAGAAAATAGGAGAGGAAATGCAAAGGAGCTGGTGAATGTACAGTATATGCTGTTCATCCATTTTTTAAAATTCAAAATAAACATTTGTTTGTAAATACAATACAATACAAATCCTAAGTGATATGTGCAGATGTAGGAATACTGTTTCCAGATCAAAACTGGACCAGCTGCCATTTTGCAGAAATGTTTCTGTAACACAAGTAAATGCTTAAACGCTGCTAGTCATGCACAGCACTCTGTAGATGGTGACCTTGGAGCACTGCATGCACAGAGAATGATAGGCAAGTGTTGGCTGACCCACTTCACCGAGAACACTTTGCCCTCAGTGGCTGAAGATAATGTTTATCATACAAGAGATCTCATAGTCTGATCTAGTACTACATAGTCAGACCCATCACTTTGGATATATATCCTTTAGAGAAATGTGCTTTTCACTATTCAAACAGCCTGTTTAGGTACTTTAAGGCTAAAGGAGGAAAGGATTAGAAACTGGAAAATAAATTGTATTTTCTTCTTAATGAAGTGCAAGAGCTGTACAATTGATGATGTACTGAAAAAGTCCACGACTAATAGTGGGAGTAATTCAAGTTTAATTTAACAATATTTGAAGAACACATGTTGTGCAAGCAAAATCAGACCTTTAAACTGATGTTTTAATGTTCATGAGCTCTGTAACCAGGGACAGCCACTGTTTTGGTTTTGGTTCCTTGTGATTCAAGCGTACAGAGGCACAGTAGGACCAGATGAACCGTGTGTTTTTGGCATTAGTAAAGGGGTATGCCTGAGCAGTGAAGTTGATTTAAGTGATCGATTTCATCAGCATAAATTCTGTGCAAAAATGAACCCCTGTTAATAGTAAATGTACAAAAGAGGACAGGAGGGATCTTTCTCAGGCTAAGAGCTCCACACCCCCCCCCTTTTACGTGCTACAGATGAGTTGTGCAGTGACAGCTCCTTTGAGCAGTATTAATGCCATGTTTTGTATGTCGAACTACTGTTATGACTTGAACAGTGTCTAGAGCTTCTGTCATGTTAATGTTGTCACATGTCTGCTGTAATGTATAGAACCATAAGAAAATGTTTTATACCTAGCATGTCAGAAGCTTTCCCGTCTCTCATCTGGTGTAGAATTCCTTTTAAAAAGCCATTATTTCCAGTCACTACTGGGTGGAAATTTGTGTTCAAGTCTGTTTATTTCTATGTGATGTAACAGTTTGCCCAGTTTTGAACCTTTTCCTTCTCTGTTCTATGGAGCATCTTATTTATGTTTTTCATTTTTGTTTATTTCTGCCTTATTTAGCCAATCCTGAGTTGTGAGTCAGTAGAGGAGATGCTGGGCTGATGGTAAGCTCTCTGTCACACTCTTATCTTACCTCCTCTCTTGCTTTTTTTCTCACTCTCTCATTACATGTTGGTAAAGGTTTATACAACCTGTCATCTGAGAACCAAAGACCTGGATTAGTCCTTTACATTTCATAACGAGACTTAGTCTTGTTATACAATGAATGCAAACGCGGAGACCATTATGGATTGTTGAGCACCTTAATCAGTTGAGAATTAGATCACAATCACTGTCTATTTCATTTACATTTTTTACACTCTGTGGTCTCTTTGTTAGCGTCATCCAAGCACTCTGTTATGTTGATTATGAATTTCCACGATGAATACTTTCTGAAATGTAATTTTTCTTCCACAGTGAGGGCTTTTGTACATTTGATTTGAATTGACGGCAAAAAGGCATCGACCTCCTGAACATGTGCTGCCTAAGAAACTTGAACATTTCAGAAACTGTTCTCAAAGCTAGTTTATTTTGTAGACTGTATTTTGTTTTTGCATTACGGGGTTGGCATATTCAGACATGCCACATGCTGTTTAGATAAAATGGATCCTACTGTAGGCTATTCCTACAGCAGAGAGATAATATAAAGCTTTCAAACTTGAAAATTAAAAAGAAACCTTATGTTGAACTGAAAAAAGTGGTCCTCTCTGTGTCAACCCAGTTTATGTTGCTTGGTGTTGTTTTATATTCTACTGCTGCTTGTTATGTTCATCACTCACTGCTGCATGTCATAATCCATTTTATTTTCCTTTTGTGGTAGACAAGCATGACTTTGAGCCAAGCCACAGATGCATGCGCACTCAAAAGGCCCAACTGAGCGCCGTCCTCTCTACTTCCTGGCTTTCAACCAGTCGCTCAGTGGGTGGGTGTCGACGGGGCGTCGCTAGTCCCCAGCACCCCCTAGTAGGGCCTCACTGTGAAACTGGAGGTCTCTAATGGATCAGGGTAGTAGTGAGCAGAGTCCAGAGGAGCCGGACGCAGGAGGCCGAGCGGAGTCGGAGGTTGGCAGGAGGGCGTCGGAGTCAGAGCATGGCTTGTCCAAAATCACCCATAATGCCCTGGAGAACATGGGAGCGTTGGGCCATGGCCTGAAGCACTTCTTCCAGCCACAGCGCCGACGCTCCTCCGTTTCCCCCCATGACTCTGCCTCGTCCTGTTTAGGCGCCCCTCCCTCCGAACCCACTGATATAGGGTCAGAAGTAGGGGATGCTCCTGCCTCCTTGGCCCTCCCTTTGGATTCTGACAACCATGCTGCTTCCGCCCCTCCTGCAGCTCTGAGCCGTGTTCTGCAGCAGATCCGTGGTGCTCCACCAATAATGAAGCGAGGCACCAGCTTGCAGAGCCGCCGCAGCAAGGTAGGGGGCACTGGGGATCCTCCCCAGAAAGGTAGCCCACAGATTCACCGGCGCAGCACCCATGAGGCCCTGCTGCAGGCTGGACGCCCACGCTCCTCCTCGACCACAGATACTCCCAGCAGCCCAGCCCTAGCTGACATGCTGCTGACCTCTGGTTACCACTCAACTGAGGAGCCTGACAAGGTGAGTGTCTCAATCCTGTCAAGTAGTCCAGGTGAGAAGTTAAACCATGACCTTGGTATATTCTTTGCAGAGTAGGAAGAAATTCCAGCTTTGATGAAAGTGAATCACAGGGAGATTTGGGAGTTTTGTAATATAGGTTACCAGTGTTTCCCATTAATTACCTAGACTGTGGCATGCCACCTAGTCAAATTGAACCAAAGATATTTGAAAACTCATAATAACATAAAAAATCTGGTCATTGCTTCAACAAAGCATCTCTCTCTCCCAGTCAGTCAAGAATGTGGTGGAAGAAGAGAATTCTTCCACCAGAAAAAAATCATTTGACTCTCTCGTCGCATTCCTCCAATGAGTCATAACTTAATCAAATCTAACACACTCCTGGAATGAGCGTGACTTAAGTAGAAATAGTGTTATCTGAAATGTCTGTCACAAATAACATTAGCTTAGAACGTTAGAAATCTTAGAAAAAAAGATGCTTTTTATAACTTCAGAACTGGTCGCATATTCATCATGTTTTCTTGAGTATCTAAAGTAATCCAGTCTGTACACTGAGGGATTCAGGAACTACTAATAACTAATGCAATATCACTGTACAAGATGCAAATTTGCCACACAAATATAGGCAACAAAATGGGCCTCAAGGTTAACTCAACAGTTAACTCAGTGGCACCACAACAACATATTTTTTGATTGTAACCCCAAATTCATATATTTGTATACATTATTCATAATGTCCCACCAACACCAACATACTTCCCCGAAACACTGAAATCTCTTATAGTCAGATATATTTGGTGAGTTGAAAACGATGTGGACGCACAGCCAAAAAAACCAAAAAAATTCCTAAAATTTATCCTGGAGCATGTGTAGTATTTTAATGATGCCAAAGTGTTTGTATTCATAGAAACGTTGGCTTAAGGACATAAAACATTCAGATTGAAATCGTAATACAAAGAGACACTGCACTCATGACAAAACAATGCATTGTGTTTGCTTGCAACCTGGCTTTAAAAATGAAAAGATAAAACGGAGTCGTGCACTAATATCTGTGAATGAAGAAAGTGATTTTTGAAAACCTGTTAGAAGCTGTTAATGGCTTAGATGTGCCTGGATGAACCGGTGAACAGGGAGATGAGCTGTCAGTGGTGGAAGGTCAGAGATTGCAATTGAGTGGTTGGTCACTGTGCTTTAAGCCTTTCTAAATTTAGCTGTCTCTGAGAGTACTTCAGGTCAGAGAAGGCTTGCATGGCTAGACAAACTCAAACTTGTAGGATGTTTGTTGTTGTTTTTTTTTAACATTGAATGTTGAAACTATGTTGAACTAACAGTGTGACTACTAGTGAAACTGTCAAATGGAGGAGGGGTGTACGTGCTTGTGACATAATAAATGAAATAAAAGTACAGGAATGTATAAAACCTGAGACAGTAATTGGAACAGACGATAAAAATTCTTTACACACTAAAGGGCCATTGAAGTAGTGGTCTAGATGTCAGCAGTATGACAGGGTGACACTCTGGATTGTCAAATGGGGATAAAGCTGACATCGTAAAAACGAGGGGCCATGTCACATTGTTTTACAGCTTTTGGCAACTCTGTGGAAGCTGGAATTAAGTTTATCAAGTAATCAACAAATGTTATATGCAAGTTGGACACATTATACCCCCTTATTCTCGTTCAGCTCATTAGCAGCTCTATCTAATTGCCTGTCAGTGTTGCAGAGTCCCCTGCCTTGTTTTAAATATTAAATACATACAAGTATTAAATAGATCTGGAAATTGCACCTACCTGACCTCAAATCCCCAGGGTATTAGTTGTTTTAGTCACCATAAGTTTCCAGATTTGAGTTTTGCCAACTTTTTTACGTGGCTGTCTGTAACACAACTGAACCAGCATTGAGAATCCTGATTCTTGACATTACTGTAGTTGGTGCCTTCACGTACTGTAAGTTGTCAGACAAGGCTTTGTGGTTCACATTAAAGCTGGTTCAGACATACTTTACATTTAGTTCTTCAGAGTACAAGGACCTCTACAGCTTGTATGTGTCCAGTAGGAGCTGGTAGACTTTACCAAGGGGCCAATTCAGTGTGTGACAATGAACAAGATTTAATATTTGCCTCTCCTTTTTCTCCTCAGCCTCAGTAATCAAAAGGGAACTTTTTTTTTTTTTTTTTTACTGGTGCTATCTGCTGTTCTGAAGGAGTAGTGACAGATATAGGCCTATCTTAAAGGTCCAGTGTGTAGGATTTAGGGACAGAAATATAATATTGGCAGGAATGGAATATAATACATAATTAAGTTTTCATTAGCGTATAATCACCTGGAACTAAGAATTGTTTTATACAGGGGGAGCAGCTCCTCTTCCACGGAGTTCACCATGTTGTGCTGCCATGTTTTGACAGTAACCTAGAACAGACAAAAAAAACACTGCTATAGAGCCAAGTGCAAGACGACAACAGGTTTTTGTTTGTTCATTTCTTGTAAAAAACAAACAAACACTGTCGTATGTACAATACAGCATATATTTTGAAATGGGTTGTTCACATTAGATGCTATAAGGCTTCTAATTAGATAATTCCTTTAATACTGCAGGAGAACACGTGTTAAAACATATAATCACAATTTTTTTTTTACCATTTATTCTGTTCATTTCTTTTGAACAGCTGGATCGCTATGATGGATCGGGCCCTGCGGTGTCACCCAATGCCCTCCCCTACGGTGCAGATGGGTACGATGTAGTTGACAGTACTCCAGACCCCCAGCGAACTAAGCAGGCCATTGCCCAACTACAACAGAAGATCCTAAAGCTCACAGAACAAATCAAAATCGAACAAACTGCACGTGACGACAACGTGGCTGAATACCTGAAACTAGCTAACAATGCAGACAAACAGCAGAGTGCGCGCATCAAACAGGTGTTTGAGAAGAAGAACCAAAAGTCCGCTCAGACTATCCAGCAACTGCAGAGGAAGCTGGAACATTACCACCGCAAGCTTCGAGAGGTGGAGCACAACGGCATCCCTCGCCAACCCAAAGATGTTTTCCGAGACATGCACCAGGGGCTAAAGGATGTTGGAGCCAAGGTGTGTGCTTTCTCAATGCCTTTAATGTTCTTTTGTTGCCAAATCCCACACTCTCTCAGCATTATCTAAAGGTTGGTATGTCACCTGATTGATTAAAACATTTGCTTTCCTTTTGAAAATACACCACGTTGTTACACTTATAATTGTTCAGAGAAAAAGAAAACATCAAATAGGTGTTAAAAGTCTCTTTTCATGATTCTGTGTATCTGTCTGTATTATAAACATAACTGATTAAATCCTGTAGTGACACAGTTTATGAGTGAAGCCTCTTTAACACTACAGTCATCTAATATAATTTTTTTCACTTGTACATCTGGCATATATGACGTGTCTGGTATATTTTGATGAAACGACAGGATATTTATACATGTTTGTGTTCCGAATATAATAACTGTGCCACTGCTCCCCCTGTGCAGCCATCAAACAGCAGGAAATTCATACTAACATGACTTATTACATTTTTCATGCTAATGTGATGTGTGAGGAGGTTTCTGTGCTTTTAACCTTTGCTGCCGACTATCAAAGGTGGCATGTGGTAAGAACTACAAATTTTTGGAAATGACAGGATAAATGTTGCATACATGCTTGCCTCTAAACTGTAACTTTCCTAGTTTGCAGAAAATTGCTGTATTTCTAAATACTGAAAATGTTGTATATAATCTAACATGACATTGTGGCAATTAGTTTTCTCACCCCTCTTGATTGTAAGTGGGAAATCCGTCTGCCAAACACAGGTGGTTGCTAATTAAAAAATAGCTGGATAGAGTCTCCATGTACCAGCCATATAAACTATTGAAATCATGAATCTCTATCAGTTTAACAGAACACTATAACACTAGGAAGTTTCAGTCCACCCAGCACCTGACAACACTCCGTTTCCTCAAAAATCATATTTTAGGCCTAGTGCTAAAAATGGTACAACACATAGTGCCTTACACATCCATGCATGTATATGTATAATAACAAATGGCAACTATTGCATGCTATTTTGCTTTCAATCCGTAAGTTCTGCAAATCGGTGGGAAAAAAAATGTGTTTGCCAAATGAGTGCCAAAGGGATGTTTATTCAAATTTGTATATTGTCATCTGAATACTGTCAGCCACAGCCAGTGAGGCAGTAAAGCATGTGTCATTCATAACGTTGACATTTAAATTCTATATCAAACATTTGATTGCATTCGTCTTTTTTTTTTTTTTTTTTGCATTGTCATTCTGTTTAAACCCAGCATTTCTGCAGAGTTACAGATAAAGATTGGGCTACACAGTTATATAATTATATATTTATAATTATACTATTTGTAGAATTGGATTCAGCGGCTGCTGTGTAGGATTTCTAATAACTCCAAAGAGTTGTAAAGTAAAAATTCATTGAACAAAGATAGATGTAATCATCTCCAAAATTCAAGACATGTTTTTATCTAACAAAATATTGTGCTTCAATCCATATTTCTTGGTTTCTAGCCTTTCAAAAACAACATTTTCACTGGGGTCGTTTGCTCTCCTGCTTGCCACACAAACGGAGGCACACCTGTGTTAATGGGGCGGTCTAACAGCAATCTAACAGCACCATTAGGTGTGTGTGTGTTAAATATCTAATTTGTAGATGTGATATTTGCCATGTTAGAAAATGGGTTATCTTTTTTTCTAGATCAGACTGAATCAAGTTTCATTTCTCAGGCTACAGTTGGTTAGTTTGTGACATACTTTGAAATGTTCTGATTTTTTTAATTACTATTTCTGTTGTAGCATAATGTTGCTATAAGCCCATGGGCAGGATTATTATTTTTATCATTATTTTATGTCTTTATTGGATTAGCCTACTGCGTTCATGTCTTTATTTTGAAAAAACTGACGAGTTATATTCATTAAAGTTGATTTACTAAAAAAAACCCAACTCATTTAAACTGATGAAACACTTTTTTTTTTTAAGAGTGCTGTCATAAAATATGACCACAGACATTTAAAACGTAATCTGAAAACCTCAATAGAAGCTTCAAATGTGAAAATCTGACATTTGGTACCACCCTAGTACATTGTAGCGTGACATCATCTCCCTGTTGCACCAATTGACCGTGGTTAAAACATAATGTCACGTAGCTTTAATTTTCATGTTGCAATGGCTTCATGACGCAGCCTTAATTGTATTAACCTGTTCTGGCTCGTTTACAGGTGACAGGTGGTCTCTCCAGTTTCTCTCAAGCAACTCACTCTGCAGCTGGAGCTGTTGTGTCTAAGCCGAGAGAAATCGCTTCTCTCATCCGCAACAAGTTTGGCAGTGCTGACAACATTGCAGGCCTGAAGGACTCCTTGGATGAAACCCAGGGAGATGAAGGTGTTGGTCCTGGAGGAACGAGGGCCCTTGGGACGGGACAGTTGCAGTCCAGCCCAAAGTATGGCAGTGATGATGACTGTTCTAGCGCTACTTCTGGCTCTGTGGGTGCCAACAGCACGACTGGAGCCCCTGGAGGACCCCCTAGCTCCAAGGGCAATACCCTTGATCATGCCCAGGCCTCGGGATTTGATGCTATACTTCATGAGATCCAAGAGCTCCGGGAAAACCAAGGTAGGCTGGAGGAGTCCTTCGAGAACTTAAAAGCCCACTATCAGCGGGATTACACTATGATCATGGAGGCCCTGCAAGAGGAACGATACAGGTATCATATCATTCCCTGTACACATTAGAGAAGTAGGTCTATATGGGTTGGAAGGAATTACCCTGTTTGTAATTAAAGTACTGTTATTGTCACTATTTTGCAGGTGTGAACGTTTAGAAGAGCAGCTCAATGACTTGACAGAACTCCACCAGAATGAAATTCTGAACTTGAAACAGGAACTAGCCAGCATGGAGGAGAAGATCGCTTACCAGTCTTACGAAAGAGCGAGGGACATTCAGGTGAGCTTCACCAAAATTAACTAAATGTTTCTGACTTGTCATCAGAGCCATTTCAAAGATAGTTCTGTCTCTGACCTGCAGGAGGCGCTGGAGGCATGTCAAACGCGGATCTCCAAGATGGAGCTGCAGCAGCAGCAGCAGCAGGTGGTACAGCTCGAGGGTTTGGAGAACGCCACAGCACGGACTCTACTCGGAAAACTAATCAATGTGCTCCTAGCTGTCATGGCTGTCCTTTTGGTGTTTGTGTCCACGGTGGCTAACTGCGTCGTCCCCTTGATGAAAACACGCAGCCGCACACTCTCTACGCTGCTCCTCGTCATCCTCCTTGCCTTCCTCTGGAGGCACTGGGAGGCTTTTTCAGAGTATCTGCATCACTTTCTACTGCACCCCAGATGACCGGCTTCGAGGGGCTTGTCTAGAAGATGAAGGGACAGAGGGTTTGGGGGCAGGACACTGACTCGTACAAGGAGTTGAATTTCAATAGTCCTACCTTTTCCTCCTCTTTAGCAGCTCCTCCAAACACTCAGGAGGTTTGCGTCAGAGCTTTGTCACTTTATCACTTTGTGAAATATGTTTTTTTGCGAAAGAATGAAACAGAATAAGGCGGAGAAAAGGCTGGATGTTTGGCATTGACTTGCTATCATTGCTGTGGCACAGGCACATACTGTAAAAGGGTGAATGGGGCATAGTTGAAGGAGGGGCTGAGAGAACTGCACACTTGGTTTCTCTCTTCTGAGTGAATTTGTTTACATGTGGAAAACTTTGAATTGTTTCCCCACAGAAGAAATTGTAATTCAGAGTTTTATTACTTTCGAGTTGTTTCAAGTGGTATTGTTTTGAAGTCACTGCTATTTTTTAATACAACTGATTGATGGCTTTCTATTTTCTTTTAACTGTAATGAGCCGATGGTGTTCTGCTGATTTAGTTGTCCACATTTTTCTTTTGTAAGCTCTCTCTGCTCTGGTCTTGCCATTCTGGTTTTTCAGTCTGCTCTTTCTTTCCCCTTTACTCAGTCTTTTAAAATTTCAGCTTGTGTGACCAACTCTTCCTCTTCCCGCTCACTACGCTCTGAAGAATGGCGTGCTTGCACATCAGCTACATTGCTCTGGAAACAGACTTGTCACTGGATCAAACAGTAGTGGGTTCTTGACTTGTTTCTTGACATGTGAAGTCAATAACACTGGTTCTGCCACAACCAGGATGTTACTATCAAGAACTTTTATGTGGAGTTGTCCTCTGGGCCAACTGGATCCTACTCTTGTGGTGGCTTTTCCACATGCAGAAGAATAATCTATGAACTTAATTAACATACTTGAAGAGCGATTAAAGTGCTCAAAGACTCAGTGCTTCCGTACTGTTTCTATTAGTAAAAATGAAATGGTAATACTTTTTAGTTGATTTTTTTTTTATTTTTTAAAGACAAATAAATTTGCTGTTTCAAAAGGTGAAAGTATAACTTGTGTTCAGTCTAATTTGTGTCACTTTGGTCCTTGACATGCAGAACCACTGCATAACATAACACATAATGGAAGTTTCTGGCAGTAATAGTTAATACATATCTGGATTTAATTTGTTGAAAATATGGCTGCTGTGAAAAAATAAACAATCATGATGCGTTAACATGCAACTAACAGGCGTAACAAAGCTATTAGGAAAGTAAGGGAGATTGCAGTAAAGTACAGTCTGTAAAGCGGACAGTTCGGAGAAGAGGTCTAATTCATGGCCTAGTCATACACAATAACATCACCTGTTGACTATTATAGAGTACAGGATATTATAATATGGCCTAATATATTATAAGATATTCTATCCCTTCTACATGCACCATGGACGGAGGGAAAGTTGTGCTAGAAACCCCATATCTGTTTCGAAACTTAGATTTGGCCCATTTCATCTCTTTCAAACAGTTTGTGATAGTGTTAAATCTGTTAGTTGTCGATGGAACGTTAGCTAGCAGTTAGGCCAAATAGTCTAGCCCTAACCGAGTATCATTAGCTATGTGTTGCTGTAAATGTATGTGATTTATTTTGCACGCAACGGTTGCAAACTGTTGAGCATATTTAGAACAATGATATGATAGTTTACCATTTAACCATTAACGTCAGGTGTTAATTGGTGAGCCCATCGATGGATCCACTTCAGTTTGCCTATCAACCCGGCATCGGGGTGGACGACGCTGTCATCTTCCTCCAACAGCGAGCTCTTTCTCACCTGGAGAAACCTGGGAGCACTGTGAGAATCATGTTCTTTGATTT
>JBBPCS010000359.1:4956969-4967245 GCA_037974645.1 Hollardia meadi
TATATATATGTATAAATGTATGTGTGTTATTCTTACATGACAAGTTCAGTCAGGAGCCACTTAACAACAGAGAAGGGCTGAATGAGAGAGAAAAGCACATAGCTAATGTTAGTCGGTAAATAATAAGGTTGTTTATTTCCAGTCTGCTTTACAGTTTACTGTTGTTCCACTGGTGTTTAAACAGTGTTGACCTCAAACTCTGAGATAAGAATCTATGCTGTCATACCACTGTAGATGTACAGTAGGGTACCACAGACAATGTCTATCTTTAAATCTACCAGCTGATGTTCTGTCTTGCACACTTACATCTGATAAAGTGTGCGCACTGTCGCTGCTTCCAGCGTACTCTTTACAAAGGGCCTGATAATCATACAGCGTGATCCTGCAGCACAAATAGAGCAGCAGAGGTTGTAACAAACATCATATATGACGCGTGTATCGACAAACGTTTTAAAATCAGGTTTTAATGTTATGTCTCCGACCTTTTGAAAGACCCCATTTGGAGAAGTTTGTTCATAACTGCACCCTCCACCTCTCCAAAGAAGAGCCCTGTCTGAGAGAGAAATGTTGTCAAAGCACACAGGCACATAGCTTAACATGTGCACACTGGGTGGACAAAATAATAGGAACATCCATTTAAAAAGGACTTGGAACTAAATAAAACCTTCTCTATAGTGTAAAAACTTCTATAGTGTAAAAATTACATCATTGTTGGAAGAAGTATTCAGATCCATATTTCACGACCCAGGAATGAGACTCAACATCTTACAAATTGCTCCTTTAAGTAAAATAGGTTGCCGATACCACACTGTTAAAATAGTCCACTACAACTAAAAGCCTTGAAAGGCATTGAAAGCCTTACTTAAGTAAAAGAATGTAGGTATTATCAGCAAAATGTACTCAAAATGTCAAAAGAAAAGTGTTTATTCTGCAGTAAAATGCTCCCTGTCAGTTAAAAAAAACAACTATTATATATGATATTTTGGGATTAATATTATTGCTGAAGTATTGTGTACGTTGCATTTTAATGCTGTACATGTTTAAGGTCAAGCTCAGCAATGCATCATATTCTATAAGATTGTAGATTGTATGGATTACATAGATTTGTAGAAGGTATTTGATGTTTGTCTGAATGGTCATAAAACTGCTATTTTACAGGGTTAGGGGCAGGGCTGGAAGTAATGAATTACATGTACTCAAATTACTGTAATTAAGTCTTTTTTTGTGTACTTGTACTTTTTTGTGTATTTTTTAAAATCAGTAATTGCACTTTTACTTAAGTACTTTTAATAAGAAGTATTGTACAGTAAAGTGGCTGCATTTACATGTATCTCAATCAATCACTGATTTAACGCACCACGCGGTGAGCACGCTAGTGACACATATCAAGCGTACCCCGATGTCACGGGATTAACAGGTGACGCCGGTTTGGCAAAATGCTAAAAGCTAAAAATGCTCACAGTCTAATATTCTAGTACTCTTTACACCTCTGGTTAATGGTATGCTATGATGCAAACAGTGTGTGAACACTTGTAATCTCTACACACATGTCCAAGACTCGTGGGAAAACATATGAGGCATGTATTCAGGTGTTTCCATGATTTCAGCTTTTGTTCAGAGATCATGTAAACATGTATAGACAAACATGAACACAGTACCTGAGATTGCTCCTCTGTGACAAGAATGAAACCATTGTTGTCGATGAGATAACAGTTAATGTCCTGTCAGAAGTGTGAATAAAAATATTATGTTAACAAAACAGAAAAAAACATTAAAAGCCAGAGTTATGTGACTGTTCTCACCTGGTTATCGCAGCTAATGCTACATTTTCCATCCAGAGCTGTACACTGAGCACAAAACATAAGTAGTTTAATTTTACACCTAATCAGGGAGCTTATTTTATTGTTAACATGTTGCCAGTTGTTGTTGTTATGTAGTTACCTGTCTGCATGCAGTCCAGAACTTCCTCTGAAAGAACTCGAGCTTCATCTGGATCCCTACAGCTGAGCACAAAACCAAACACATAAGAGACTGCGTTATATCCAAAAATACGAATCCAAAAAGCAAGAAGATAAAAATCTTTTGAATGAGGGTTTAGAGGTCGTTACCTGCAACAACTGGAGACTTTCTGTCATCAAGGAGCTGAATGGCTGTGCTGGCCAAAACCACACTCTTATTTTCTAAAGCTAGAGAGGAAGAGCACAGCATAAACTGGAAGTCATTTGTTCTGATTACACTTTCCGTTCACTAGATGGTGCCCTTTACTCGGCTCAGCTGGCAGCCTCAGAAGAAACCGCAGCACCAGTCCATTACTTCACAGTAATGGAGTCCAGTCAGAGCTTTTTCTGCAGCCAGACGACTCTATTAATTCTGAAATGGGTGCCGTGATTGGACATTTCAGGTTATGATGGCAAAGCCAGAGCGGTTGGAGTCGTCATTAACAGGGGAAAGGTGGTAAATGTCCTGGAGAATGAAGCTGAATTCTCCCTCCTCTGGCCAGCAGGCTGAACGTGGGCCACATAAACTGCAGAAAAGCTGTGAGGGAGGGGAGCTGTGCAGCACATCCTATCAGTGGAAACCAGTAAAAGCCACAATCCATAACTCGCTGAATGATTAAGGCAACCACATGAACTCAATAATTGAAAGTATATTGAGAGGGGCTTTAGTAGCAGTAGAATAGTGTAGTTTTGTGTGGGCTCAGAGAACTTATTTTGCACTGCATACCTGAGCTGCTATCTCTTATCACTGGTTTTGTTCTGCATACCTGTGCTGAAGGGGACGGAGTAGACAAACGTGCCAGGGACCTGCTCTGCCGCTCTCTTGTACCACAGAGGGAAGTGATCAGCATTAAACACACCCTCCTTGTCCTCCGCTGTCAGGAAATCTCTGAGGAAGGACACAGAACGATGCTGAGGTGAGGAGTAAAGGATCAGATTCATCAAGCACAATCACGGTTGTGAACTCGGGCTGTGAGTAACGATTAGAGACACATTGAGCAGCGGCACTCACTGATTGGAGAGCTGATCGGCGGGCACAAACAGGTTGGTCCTCGACAGGCCAGTGCGTGTACCCAGGAAGGCAATTTCCACTCCTTTGTCTGAGTTCCTGTTGGTATGAAGTAGAGCAGTGCCACATAAACACATCCGTACATTCTGTAATTTAGGTTTTTCCGTATGATGTAGGACATTTATAAATGTATTCATGCAGCGTGATCGGGTTACTGCTGATCAAACTGAATAGTTTATGGAGGTTAGTTCTTGGCGCAGTTAATGTGCCTTATAGCCTATCATATAAGCCCAAAGCCTTATATGATACATGCATTTTAAGACAGATCTCATGTACTGTACATCAGAACATTATAATAGGAGTGTTAAAGAATAGCTTCACATTTTTCAAAACAGTGTTTTATCTCTATGTGCACTGAAAAGCCTCCTGTCCATTCCAGCTGTGAAATAAACCTTCTTAATGTAATCTTGGCTATTGTAAATGATAAAATCCACAGTCCTCATCTTGTGCAAAGCTAATATGAGGTTTCAGGAGTTTGACTTAAACAAATAAAGTGTGTATCTTTCAGAGTTACAGTCTTTTAAGGAAAATGTTTCTTCGTTGTGCAATCTTCCCTGCACCACTGCATCACAAGAAAAGCACAAACTGTGTCTGGCAGAGCACAAACAGGGAAATTCATACCAAAAAGAATGTAACTTTGGAAGAAACACACTTGATTTGGGTAACTTAGACTGATGAAGCATCACATTAGCTGAACTGTGAAATGCATTTTTGTGCAGAACGAGGCCTGTGGATTTTTGTCATCCCCACATCACTTATCTTGAAATTGCTTTAAAGAAGGATCCATTTTCAGCCCTTACATACAGGATGAACAATTTCAGTTAGTGCTTTCAATGTATATACGATCTTGTGAGTACTGTTTTAAGACATACTTTAAAAATATGAACCTATGCTTAATGATAAAGATGATTTTTAGTGTTTCTTTAGAAAATGTGGGTGCCACTTTCTAAAAGGCGTATTTTATAAAGAGGCTGTAATTAATGGCTTTGTTAATGGTTAATAATGCTTTATAGGTCATATAAGACATAAATAACATTGGGTTGGATTATGGATTATTATAAGAACATTTTTCCTTTGCTAACATTTAAAATCACAGATGACTTATACATATTTACATTTACAACAGGTGTAACTGAAGAGAATATAAAGCAGCACCAAAGGCTCTTACTCTGACTTGTTGAGGGCCAGTCCAGTCCAGTAGGCCTCCAGTGGAGCAGTGACCACAGCATCAAATAACACCTCCTGGATCAGCTCTCTGTCACCTGCACAATGAGGCAGTTTACAGATAAATAAAGCCCTTTTTAAACCAAAGAATCTCCTTTTTTTGGGGGTTTCATCACAAACAAAACAGGCTCCATGTCGTCTAATTGATTCAGGCGTGACTCAGGTGTCTCGTACATTTGAGGTGTGGTCTGCGGCCTGTCATGAAGAGCTTGATGGCTTGGATTTGGGTCAGGTGACGGTGCTCGTGCTGCTCCTCTGTGTTGCAGTAAGTCCTGGTGGTCCGAACAGAGCCACACTATTATATCACAGGCCTCAACATCCCTGATGAACACTGAGGAATAACCTACATAATGCATGAATGCCCACTTCCATAACCCCAGTGTTACCATTCATCTGCCAGGGCGACATCTGGCTGTTCCAGATCACGGAGCCCTGAAAAACACAAGTCAGTAACGCTTCAGCAATGCCAGCCTGGGAAGACTCATACAATAAGCCCTCCAAAAACAAGCAGAACGGAGTGAAACTCATCTCACTGTATTTAGGATTTTAATAAATGTCAGAGTTGGAATGACATACCGACTTCAACCGATACATTTCCTCTGAAGAAGTACTTTCCATGACCTCTGGAGAGAGCCACTCCAACACTGGAGACACAAGCAGAGGAAAGACCCAACCAGTGAGTCCACTGGTTACCTGTAACCAAGACATAAACTCACAGACAGTCATTTTAGGAATGTAATCAAACTTTTCCTCCACCTGAATGGTGTTCCTTTAATGTCAGTGTAGTAGTAGTCATTGTGCATCTTCAGAACTCGTCTCTAAAAGAGAGGAAAAAGAAGTGCCTTTAGTCCAGAGAACAACCCTCATCTGATAGGGAGACATGTTTATCTGCAGCCTCACCCCTCTATCCACCGTCTTCTTCACCTCCATAGAGAAAGTCCCTGTTCTCCTGTTCACCATAGCATTGCGTAGCTGAAAGATAAAACACACATACAGATGCACATAGAGCAGAGGAGTCAAGGCCGGGTCATTGATCCAGCAGCTTGTATGTATGTGACTGCCACTTTACTGAGATACTGAAAACAGTCGTGCCTTGATAATGTTTAGGATTAATTTGAAATAATACAAAATTTCCCGGAGAAACTAATGAACACGCAACCCAAAGTACACTAAAGTGCATCCAGTGTTTCATATTGCACACAGTATATTTGCACCGAAGAAGAACACTGTTTTTTAGGGGTTTAACGTACGATATCATCCTTGTCTTCCCACTCCACCTCAGAGAGATCCACGCTGCTGTAGTTTGGCTTCCTCCTCTTCTGACCATCCTGATACTGCACACAGGAACACAATACAATTTAATGGTCTCTTTTGTGTACTGACATTTCATTTTGACTAAACGTTTAACCATGGCTTAAACATGTCTGCTAATATAGCCTGACCCAACCGTGAAATTTGGATATGACACATAATTAAAAAATTTATAAGCTTGATATTAAACCTCTGATTCCAAAAAAAGTCATGACTGTGTAAAATCTTAACTATAAAAACAGAATGAAATGATTTGTGAATCCTTTTTGACCAGTATTCAATTAAATTAAAGTTAAGTCTCCTCAAGAGACTCAGTCGCTCGCAAGCAAGAATGAGGCAAGATTCATCAATTTCTAAAAAAAAAACAACAATTGGGAAAATACTGTATTTCTGCAGTTTAAGAACAACGTTTCTCAATGACAATTGTATGGATTCTCAGGAATTAATCATCTACAATCCTTAATATCATCAGAGGATTCAGAGAATCTGATGAAATCTGTACATAAGGGGCAAGGCTGAAAACCAATATAGAATGCATGTGACCTTCGATCCCTCAGACGGCACTGCATTAAAAACCGACATGATTCCATGAGGGACATTATTACATGGGCTCAGGAAAGACTTTGGAAAACCATTGTCAGTAAACACAGTTCATTGCTGCATCTACAAATGCAAGTTAAGACTCCACCATGCAAAGTGCAAGCCATATATCAACAACATCCAGAAACGCCACAGACTTCTCTGGACCCAAGCTCATCTGAGATGGACTGACGCAAAGTGGAAAAGTGTCCTTTGGTCTGACGAGTCCACATTTCAAATAGCTTTTGAAAATCATGGACGTCGTGTCCTTTGGGCTTAATAGGAAAAGGACCATCCAGATTGTTTCCAGCTCAAAGTTCAAAAGCCAGCATCTGTGATGGTATGGGGGTGTGTTAGTGCCCATGACATGGGTCACTTGCACATCTGTGACGGCACCATTAATGCTGAAAGGTACATCCAGGTTTTGGAACAACATGTGCTGCCATCCAGACAATGTATTTTTCAGGGACGTCCCTGCTTATTCCAGCAGGACGATGCCAAGACACATTCTTCTGTTGAGCAACTGAAGTCATATATGCAGCAAGAATGGGACAGAATTCCACTTTCAAAACAATTAGTGTTCTCTCTTCCCAAACGTTTACTGAGTGTTGTTTAAAAAAAAAGGTGATGTAACTCAACGGTAAAAATGCTCCTGTCACAACTTTTTTAACACGTTGCAGGCATCAAATTCAGAATGATATATAATTACAAAAAACAATAAAGTTTATCAGTTTGAACATTAAATAGCTTGTCTTTGTCTGTATTCAATTGAATATAGGTCACAAAATGATTTGCAAGTCCTTACATTCTGTCTTTATTTATGTTTTACACAGCGTCCCAGCTTTTTTGGAAACAGGGTTGTAAATTTATGGAGATTTCATTTCAGTGTAAAATGAAGACTTGCTGTATGCTCTTAATTGTCAAGCCTTGTTATGGAGGTTTTGTGGTGTAATTATTTAATGAATCATCTGTCAAATTAAGGTCAATTAAAAATAATTAATATGATTAATAGGAAAATCTGCGCTCGAACAAGTCAACATAAATGCATCAAACTGAACATGTCAAACTCCTACTGTATGTTGTCTGGTTCACAAGAAACAAGAAAGTCTACTACTACAACCACAGCACAGTTTTAGCCACAAAGAGACACTTACAAAAAACCAAGACAGACCAATACACACACACACACACACACACACAGTTGCACAGAGAGGAATAGCACTAACACTGGCACACACAGATCCACTAGCGCAGCCATAGCTCCTGAGGAACCAGCGGTCCCAGGGCGAGTGGCTGTGGTCTCTGCCAGCGAGTGTTAAGTTACCTCTGGGAAATCTCAGGCCAGCCAGCCCTATGAGTGGCCTTTATCCCTGCATGCATACATCAAAGGAAAAGGTGGGGATTACAGACTATACGAGCCCATTTCGCCTCCTAACCAGGTAACACATTTGTCTCTGTGGGCACTCATTAACGGAGGCGTTCAGTTCATCATTTTGGTTATTCATAAAATTGCATGGACATTTTTGTCCAAAAGGAAAAAAACAAAACAGGGTAACGTCAGGGAATGCTGTGAGATTGTAAAAGTAATGTTAAGAAAATTGGTTACCAAAGGTCTGAGGTCTGGGTGTGTCAGGATGTAGCCATTGTTTGTGATAGCAAATGCGTACCCATGGATTCCTAGCTAGAGACACAAAATGAGATACATGAGGAAGGAATTAAAAAAAAGAAAAAAAGAAGCATATTATAAAATTCATTTATACAAAGCACCAGTACAAGAACAGCTGATTGTACCATATGTTTTGGGATGAGCTTCATCAGCTCCTGCAGAGGGATGTCTGTTCCTACGACCCCCAACAGAATACCCTGGTTCTTCTGCATGAAAAGATTTCAAACACACACATACACAACTTTAGATGAAAATTACATGAATATTCAGCCACTCAGCAGTGATGGAAGAAGTACTCAGATCCGTTACTTAAGTAAAACGTAAAGTAAAAGTACTCCAATAGAGGTAAAATTCCTGAATTCAGGTGATGATGAATGCGGTAGGAAAAAACAAAAAGACGTTCTGCTTTTCAAATTTAGATATATTTTTTGGACTGTTCTTCAATCAAATCTAATTTTGGTGTTTTGTGAACCTATTTAACAATTTTACCTCTTTAGGCCTCAAACAGATATTTAAATGAAACCATCTAAAATGTTTGGAGGGCATAGACCGGCCCTATTCAATTGGTGGCCCATGGGCCTCATCCGGCCCAAAAGCAATCTCTGAGTGGCCCAGCATACATAAATCTGATATATGTCAAAATGTGTGAACTGAATAATTACTGTTTTATGTCCATGTATGTCTCACATGCATATGCTTATAGATATGATGTGATATGGTGTATAAGTCACCATATACCAACCATATACCATATTTAAATTTATTTAAATTTGTTAAAAGCTAAAAAAAAAAAAAAAGGTTTTAAATAGGCTGCTGGAAATGTCCTGATTTTATAATCTAGCTTAAAATCTAGAATTTGTAATTGAATAGCCCTGGCAAAGACATCTGGAACACGGCAATGGGCCCCTACCACAGCCATTAATTTAATCTAAAACTAATTTACAATAATTTAATCTTATATCATTTACATTTAAAATTTGAACTAATGTATAAAATTTTATAGGCTTATTATGTTTTTTAAGCAAGATCTTAATCTGAAGAGTAATGAATAACTACAGCTGTAAAATATATGTAGAGAAGTAAAAAGTACAGTATTTGCTTTTGAAATGTAGTGGAGTATAAGTATGAAGTGGCATAAAGTGTATGTTAGAATTGTACGTATGTACAATACTTGAGTAAATGTACTTGCTTTAGTGTTACTCAGACACATACAGTTTCATTCTTTGTGCTGAAGACAGGCATGGCGACTGTAGTCATCAGACTTGGGCCGGCTTTCTCGTTCATCTGAAAAAAATCATTTTTAACATTTGAATGCTGCTATTTTAGCTGAATAATCCCATTTCGAGGGGCGTCAGCATGTTCTCTGATTAGGTTTGTAAACATCAGTCAAAATCAAAAGCTGCACAGAAAAAGAAAGACATTTAAACGATGTTATTCGGGCTGTATCTGCACACCATTTATATGCCTACACAACTTAAAAGTCTACTCAGTATTTCTTATTAAGAACATTTCAAAAATTCTGAACGATAACCAACACAGTTCCACATATAATATACTGCATATACATTCAATGTTTAGACAAATTGAAAATACAAAGTGTTTTGTTTTTTTGCTTCTACAGCAAAAATGTTATTGATGATGTTATTAATAATGTTAAACAAGCATTTTGTTCCAAAACAAAAGTTGTGAAATACTCAACAAAATCATATGTGAAAAAAAAAACACCAGCCATGAAAATCAGTACTAATATACAACTTTAGAACGGAAACTAATTACAAGTGAAGAGACATGAAATTCAGTTAAAATGTCCAGACAGAAAAGAATGGAGTGTGATTAATTGAATAGCTTTAGGACGTGACAATAACTATGCCAAAGGTGGCTACGAATTTAAGTAGGGAACAAGTAAAAAAATCTAAAAACATAGTAGGCTACTATTTGACGCAAATTCAAAATGAATCACTTGCACAATATGTTTAAAAGCAGCATTCAAATCAATTTCTGCAGAATCACACAGGATCCTGCTCACAGCCAACAAACCTGAACCGTGTGAGTCTGACTGCCTCAGAGGAGGAGACGGGGTCAGTTCGGTAGGATGGAGGCTGACATAATTAAGCACATGAGCGCTGTTAAAGTAGGTCTGCTATTCCCTCACCTCGTGAATCCACACAGCTGAGCGTGTGTGTGTGTGTGTGTGTTTGCGTGTGTGGCTTTATTTGTGCATGTGCATGCATATGAAGCAAACGAGCTGTGAACTGCAGTGTGTATGAGCTATCTTGACAAAATGAAGAATGGTGGGTCCTTAAATTCATCATAACACACAATGGAGGCGGAAACTGGAATACTCTGGACCGCTTCAGCCTACACACACACACACACACACACACACACACACACACACACACACACACACACACACACACACACACACAC
>JBBPCS010000359.1:4993931-5028174 GCA_037974645.1 Hollardia meadi
ATAACATCTCCTACGTCCTGGCTTACTTTGCGGTGTGCTTTGCCGCTCCCTTTGCCATTATCTTGGCTTCCTACACGAAGCTAATGTGGACATTACACCAGTTGAGCATTTATACTTTGGGCTTCATCATAGGCAGCGGTGGAAAGTAACAATTGAAAGTATTAGTATTAGAGAAAAGGAACAAATACAAATTTGTTGAGCAGTGAACTGAAGGAATGGCTGGTGAACTTTGTTTTTTGAATGTGAAATTTGCCTTATGATTGAATCTTTTACTGATTAGTGTACAGATGTGCAGTATGTGCCTTTTGCAAGTAACTCTGGTTCATCTGTCAGTTTTCTGCTTTGTAGTTTCCCATTTTCCCATGTTGCACTGTGCATGCAGGAGACCGTAGACATAAGGAGAGATTAAGGGTCATGACATGCAACAGTGGCACCCTATCAGTATCAAACCAGAGACTATGCAGTCATATGCTATGATTGGGCCAGTGGACCTCTAACTACTTACATTCTGTGTTGCAGGTATCAAAGATGGCCTATGTGGAAGGTGGTGCAGTAGCTAAAGGAGAGATGAAGGTGGCGTTCATGGTGGTCATGGTGGTCCTAACATTTCTGATCAGCTGGTTGCCTTATGCTGGCCTGGCCAGGTGGTCTACAACCCCGACGTGGAGATTCACCTGCTGGTGGGCACAATACCAGTTTACCTGGCCAAGAGCAGTACTGTGTACAATCCTATCATCTACATCTGTCTCAACAAACACGTACTTTGACAACACATACAAATAATATAATTTAATCAGTTGTGATGAACTGCTTATAGGGAAAAAAGCTCTCAGAGAATTTGCTGTTTTGGGATGTCAGCACCATCTAGTGGTATTTATAGAACTTGTTTTAGGATGGATGTTCAGTGCAGGATGGTGTGTTAGTGGTACTGTTGTAGTTTGGGGGTCAACTAAATGAACTAATTCAGTTTGAAAGTAACAATAACTTTTAATGTGTAAATGTCACATACATAAAACAAAATTTCCCCACTGTAAAGTGAATTTTTGATAGAATTTATCTATTCATATTTTTTTTAAGACTAACAAATAACAAAAAGAACGTATGTACATTATTTTAGGATCAGAAGTTGTTTGTGTCTTCTGAACACTTTGTTGGTTTATAACACTATAAACAGTTGTAAGTAGCTATGATATTTTGAGTGTTTAATAATGTAGAGTATTTGTCAATAACTATATCTCCTAAAGTAACTTTATTTGGCAATATCTTTAACATTATTGATAGATATTAGTTTTATTTCTATACATAGCATAGATCATTTCTATGATTTGGATTTAATGCACCTTGCAAATGATGTCTGAATGTGTGAATACATTTTTAAAAAAGAGAGCATACTTTGTCTTGGCTGAACGTTTTATGCGCATTTGTTTTTATAGTTTCGTAAATATGCAGTGCCCCTCCTGCTGTGTGGGAGAGAGCTCGCGCTGGAGGATGAGGTATCAGAGACAGCAACAACTGTGGAGACTTCAAACAAGTCAAAGTGTCGCCAGCCTGAAACCTACAAGCATCCGTTAGAAAGCCATTTGCCTGAAATGTGTGTATTTGAGTCTACACATCCTTTTTGTCACCTGCGACGCCATCATTGAATCTGAGTATAGTGTTTGAATGTTTGTGAGATGTATTGTGATTTCACACTAGATATGAATAGCTCTTTAATGTCATGGGGTTAAAGATGCGGCGGTGGAAACATAATACAAATAAACCAGGGCAGTAATTCAGCATAAGTTTATTCAATGATGATCAATAGAAAATAAAATATAAGTATTGGTTCAAATAAAGTCAAGGCCAAAATTAAATTAAAAATACAAAAAAATGTATTGATACAAAACCTAGAAGGTTATAGTAAAGCATTTGCTACTAAGAGAAATGATTTGTACTGAATAAAAACATTAAGGAGCAAATATCAAGACTTTCAAGTAGAGAACATTACCATGGGTCTTTCCATACGTTTGTACATATTTTACATTATCTTCTATTTTAATACAGCTTTCAGAACATTAATAGATGTAATAGTAATTATAATCATAACAATATGAAGAAAACTATAGAAAGGTTCAAATCAATATGTGTTTCTCTGTAAACTGGTACTTTACCATTTTATTTTTTATTCCCCCCTACCTGCGGACAGAGAAACAGTGCACCTTGAAAATATTTTTTAATACTCTTTCATTCCCAGCATTGTAAGGTGAGGTGTAAATGACAAATATAGATTCCACTAAACCATACACACAGTCACAAAAAGTACAAAATTATCTCACCTTAATACACAAATCTGTTTAGAAAAAGAAACAAAAGCACTATACAGTTACTTGTGCAAAGACAAACAGCTATGTGCTAATATTTAAATACCATTGGTATAGACTGAACCAAATCATTATTTTCTTTTTTTTCAGGAATCCCTGACATGAGGTAAAAGTAAGTTATTTTCATCTTTAGTTTAACACAACTTTGAAAAGTGTTTACAAAATAATGCATATCTTCAGTTCATCAGTACAATAATTGCTACGAATAGTACAATGTGCCTGTTATGTGCATTGGTCCTTTTATATGACAGTCATCAACAAAAGGACTAGAACACATTTTTTTTTTTAACTCACAAACAATTCAAAGAGCCCTTTCAATGTGCACACAAAATGGAAAACCTACATTTTCATGACAGTATTCGGTTGAATTAGAGTACAGTACGCACTCGCCTACAAGTCACTCATGAACAACAGATCACATTAACCCTAAATATCCTTGGTGATAATTCAAACTCTCCATGGTAATGCCTGAAAAAACCCACTTCACTTTATTTATTCCAGTGTCAGTATTGTAATAGATCAATAAATGATAATTGAGAAAACAATTTGTTGTCTTGAGTTCCATCTTGTGGGCTTCAGTTGCTCCTTTTTTTTTCTTTTTTTTTTGCATCCAGGGTTAGTTTTTCCCTCCAAATCTCACTAATAAACATGATTTGGGGGGGAAAGAAAAACACAAATTCCAGGTTCAATCCTACCTATTCCCTTTCAAAGACTCCACTGTGGGACACTGTGACAGACAGGTAAGTTGAGACAATGATATGTTGTCACCGTTGCCTAACGAGGTATACTGTATGCAGGAACCAGGCAGGCTGAGAGAGAAAGGGGCGGGGGTTCAGTATTGCTTAGCCTCTCTCCAGCATCCTGACATCAGGACACCCTCTGTCCTTATACCTACAACACACATTGGACTGTTTCTGACCTTTGGAAGTGTATATGTGTCTTCTGCCACACCACAGGCTCAGAGGCCTCACACATTACATGAAGGCTCAGATGTGATTGCCAAAATCCAATACAAAGGTTGAATGGAATTACACCATGATCACCGGAGAGTATGTCATGGAAAATCCCAGCACAAGCTATGAGAAATGTGAATATATCCCTGTTTTTCCCATCTATCATTTTTTCTTTCTTTCAGCAGCAAAAAGGCATTTCAGTAGGGCTGACAAAACCTAGGTTTGACTCTGAAACCAACTAAAAGAGCAGCATTGGTAATGCACTATGCATTTTAAATTCTTGTGCATGCGCTGCACAAAATATGCAAACAAATGTGTTTACCACATCTCTATAAAATTTCAGCACTGGATCCTTGAGGCTTGCCTTTTAAAAATGCTCCTTTAAAGGGGGCTTAACCTTATGCATCTGGTGTTGTTTTTTTGGAAGTAACACATGTACTCCTATGCTAAGAAATCAAAGCCATTTGCATATCTTGTGCAGTAGTGTTGTCACACAAGCAGAACCTCTTAAAAATGCTGTTTTTATAGGCAAAACAAAGGGTGCATATTAGCAAAAAATGAAAAGGCAAATTAATATCAGAATATTTTACCTAATAAAATAATGCAAGTCTGCTTTTATAGCATAACAGGAGTCACAAGGGTCCATATTGCTGATCTTTTAAATGATACATAATTACAAAATATAGAATATCTCTTTACAAAGTTTCTTTTGTAATATAATACAATTTACAGCATATCAACTATGAAATATCAGGCTATTCTAAAATTTTAAAATAACCTGCCTGCTAGTGCATTCATCACAAATGCTTTTGTCGCTTCAAAAGTACATATCTCAAGTTGAATGATGCTATAAGTAGGACAGTTAGTTCCTGCATAATCTGGTACAACTCTACTGGTGCTCTTCAGTTTTTTAACTCAGCTGTAGCAATCATTAAACGGTCTGCTCTAACAACAAAGGGATCAAGTTCGACGAACGATTACGGGTGGAGATATGCCTTTCTATGCTTGCATTGAATACTTGCATGATATGCCAAACCTTAATAAAGTGACCGAGGTAATGACATCGTACATCTGATTGTCATCACCCTTAGAGACCTGCCCGAGAGAGTATCTCGCACCTTTTCTAACTGGTCCATCCTTCACTGGCATCAATGTTCTCATCTCTGATTGGCTGCAGGCTGAACCTGTATGTCGCCTCCAGGCCGAGGCCTTTGACAGCAGGGATGGTGTCTGGCTTCGTGCTGCGACCTCCTTTGCTGGCAGGTGGAGAACAATTAAATGAACGGGACTAATGTGTCTCTCTTCTATATGCCTTTTCTCTTCAATGTAAAAGGCACTTCTTTTGGTCAAAGCCAACAGATGCATTTCTTTTTTTAAATTTTCGCTGACTTAGTCTGACAAGGTTCTAATTTGCAGATTTCTCCAGCCACTGCTATAAAGTTGTGATGCAGATCATCTCGTCTGCCAGGTCCTCCTCATAAAGAGCTCTCGGTTCTATCTCTGGCTCCTCATCGCTGTAGCTGGCTGCGGTGTCCTGCAGTTCATAGTCCCTTGGAGTCAGAATGGGGAACACGTTGAGCCCGTTGACACCCGGAGCCATCCCACCGTTCAGCAGGTGACTGGCTGCACTCTCCATCTCATCTATTGTCATCTCACACGCATCTGCTATCTCGTGCTTTGTGGCAGCGACGAACTTCGGGTCCTTGGCGTATCTCCCAAGCCCTTCTGATATCAAAACCTGCCCGACAGAATGTGAGGAAAAAATATGTTACTGTGGATCTTTGCAGTGTTGTTTTACTTATCTTGCTTGTCACATTTTGTTTTGCAGCATAAATCTAAAAAATGAGTCTGTGAAATCAAATGATTTGGTCAGTCAAAATGCAAGTAATTACAAAAGCTAAGCTATAAACAAAATACCAAATAAGCAAAATATATAAAATATACTAAATAGTAAACATATAGCCCTAACAACTAACTCTGACCAACCCTCAAACTCACCGCTTCCACAAGGCTGGTGGCGCTGCCTCTCTTCTGGTGGTACTGGTTATGATACTCAGGCGGCACCTGCAGGTGGACGGGTGAGTACGTCCTCTGGGAGAACTCGGGGTCGTCTGTGTACCAGGAGCTCTTGCGCACTGACACTTGGCTGCTAGCAGCGCTCTCCCTGTGTGGGTGGTCCACGCGGATGAGAGGGGTGTAGTACGGTGACTGGTCTTTACTGGCCGGGGTGGCAGGGGGAGTGGCCCAGGAGCGGGTGGAGCGTGTCGGGGAGAGGCGGTGGGCTCTGCTGGAGTCCAGGCCTGCTACTGCCATAACCTTATAAGTGAGGAGAGACAAACTTTATATACAACCGCACAACAGGCACAACTCGACTGTCTACTACTAATCAAAACTACTACTGCTACTCCAGGAAGAGGTGTGCACAAATATTAGGGGGAAATGGGATAAGTCTGTTTCACTTCACTTGTTCAAAATGTGTCACAGTGTTCAAAACAATGTAAGCAAGCATATAGTGCACGTGAGACATGTGCCTGTGTTACCTGGTGCTGCATAAGGTGCAGTGGTAGAGCGGTGCGCTGATGTGGAAGCTCGTCCTGGCTACTCTGTCTGCGCAGACACTCAAAGTTGAAGGATGGCCTCCTGTTACCTGAACGAGTCAGGAGTGGACCAGTGAGTGACCTCATGCAGGAAACAGCATGACAGCATGCGACATTGCAAAGCGCTCAAGGAATATGAAAGTGGGTGAGTGGGTAAATCATAGTGAGTGTTAAATGCATGGAATGACTCATTGGAATGAGTGCATTCAGTAGAGGGACTCTCTAGCTGTTTTTCATATTTAATGTTTTGTTAAGATCTACTTTGAGTGATAATTATATTTTATTTGTGTGTGTTACTGTTGGAAGCTTTGTGCATACAGAATAAGAAATATGACAGTTCAAAGTTTACAGTCTACAGTTGTTTGAATCTGTCGTGGCTTCTCGTTTGATGTGGCCTTAGTAAGATATTTTTGTGTTTTAATTTATGCAAAATTAACACAATTTATTACTTTATGCAAAAAGCAGGCAAAAACCTTTCTTAAAATGAATAAACCAACACCTGATTGTTTGATATTTTCCTACACTGCACAAAAACAAAACCCAACATGATTGAGGAAACTAAATCAAAATGGAAATATCTATTTTTGCATAGGAACCCTTCACATGTAACTCATGCTGCAGGGTGTGAGTGGAAAAGATACCTTGAGGCGTTGCAGGAAGCAGCCGTCGCTTTGGTGACCTCCGTGAGTCATGGTAGAGAGGCTGTTCATCATCGTCATAGTAAGTGTCTGGGTGATGGTAACCTTTGGGAGTCTCATACTCTGTGTCACTGTTCTGATACCTGTGACCATATAGAAGGAAGATCTTGCAGGTAAGCATGTTTCCTATTCTGAGCAGGGCACAACTGCACAGGTTGCTACATGAACTGAAAGAACAGTGAGAAAGAGAGATACCTGTCCCCTGACAGCATACTGTCGTCTTCATAAAATTCCTCCCCACTGTAATACTCCCCAGAGAAGCGGTCTTCATCACACTCCTCCTCCCTGCGGATGGTGGGGTGGCGTCCATCCACTCCATGGGACCTGATGAGAGGTCAGGGGGCAGGGGTCAAAGCGTGCACACCGCTGCTGTTCAGAGGGGTGACTAGAATAGGGCCATGCACTGCCATGCAGACGCAAGCCTCCAGGGGGGCAGCAATGCAACTGACCACCCTTATAAATATTAACCACAGCCAAACCAAAACAACAGGCAGCAAGTTTAGGGCTGAGGAGCATCACTCTGTCATCTATATCCCATCCACTTTGAGGTCCATCATTGGATTAATTAAAACACAGATCCCTTCCGGTTAGGAATCATGAAGTGAATTAACTGGAGAACTACTGGTGATTAGTAGTGCAATTACATTCTCATACACTTCCTTGTTTTCGAGCATCTGGCTCCTTCTTCAAAGCAAGCACGTCACTTTGGCACATGCATAAAGCAAGACTGCTCTCAGCGATATGCTGGCCACGAACGTTTACGTTATTTCTCCTCTACTTTAAAGCATTGGCACAACAGAGGCAGATGATAATGACTGGCCAGCATATAGCGCATTAACACTGACTTAGCAAGGATGCAACCATTCACCGATCCAAAACCAAATCAACATGAAACAAATAAAGATTTAAAAAAAAAAGTCCTCCTTTTGCTGTTGAGACATACTGCTGGTGCCAAACCTAGAAAAAACAACATACCTAACATAGGTCTCATAGTAGCGCCTTCTGTCCAAGAAAGCAGAGGGATGGTTGAGAGAAAGCATTTCGGTTAGGAAGGAGTAAGGGAGGAGAAAACACAGAGAAAAGGGCGGAGAAAGTGTGACATATATATCATACAGTATATGAATCATATACAGCATTCTCATATATATGTATAAGGAGGAAAGAGAGTGACGGCGGACGTCGACTCCAGTGTTGGTTGACAATTCCATTTTCTATTTTGGAGATAAGAACCAAACTAAAAAATAATTTCTCTTCTGAAAAGTGGCAGCAATGAAATTGTCCCACAAACGTATTGGGTACTAAAGAAAAACATACCCAATACTGGAGCGGCTGACTACACAGAGCATGGGGAATCAGGAGATAAGTTGGCCACTTATGAAATTAACTGTCAGTATTAAAGTAGGTGTGTGTGATCCATAAAGGAGTGAAGGGTTTACAATATAGTTTTGTGAAACGGGAAGGTTTGATAAGAAGCTATGTGCAGCTCGTGGGGGAAAAAAAACCCCCTGTGGCAACAGATAAGGCCCATGTGTCGTCAAGTGGCAGTACGCACTTCAGGCATAGAAACTTATTGTTATTTTTTAAATTTCCTCAGTTATGTTATTCAACCTAAGCTAGTTGCAGGAGAGCGTTTGCTGCTCCGCGGCCGTGGAACGACTTGCCAGAGGAACTCCGGCTTGATACATCAGCATCCTCTTTTAAATCACTTTTGAAGACATATTTTTGTAGAAAGGCTTTCTTATAATACATAATTTGGATTTTAAGTTTTTAGGTCAATTTTAGCTAATTTTTTTTTCTTCTGATGTTGCACTTAAGTCTTGCACTGCTTTAATTTCAAGTTTTGCTACATTTTATCCTTGTGTTTTATTTCCAGTTTACTAATCCGCTGCTTTAAGTTTTATTTCCCCTTCGCCGGCCTGTTTTATTGTTATTCATCTCTTCACAAAAATGAGAAAGCAGGGAAAACACAACCAACCAGGACCAAACTAAATTTGACCTAAATCTGTCACAGAATGGGGTTTCTGAATTTTGGGAAATTTAGATGAGATAGCAGTTACAATTGTGTATGGTAAATATTAAGCAAGTGCGCCACCAGCATCTGGTTAGCTTAGCATGACTGGAAACAGGTGGAACCAGCTAGCAAGTTAGAAGATAGTGTGTTTTTTAGACGACCTTTTATTGCCACGATAGCTGTTTCACCTTGTTTCCAGTCTTTATGCTAAGCTAAGCTAAGCTAAGCGTCTTTTACCATATAGACAGAGAGTGGTATCAATCGTCTCATCTAACTCTTGGCAAGAATGTGAATAAGCCTATTTCCCCAAATGTCTGACTAATAAGAAGAGCTAACATTAAACGTTTTTAAATGACAACAGTGATCTTGAAAAAAGTTTTAATGTTAAATAAAACTGTGGTATGGTTTGCACTAATAAATAAAAGCTATTTTCTACTTTAATCATTGTCTGCATCCATTTTTTTGACCTCACTGTCATTTATTAAATTAATTGTAACATGAATTCATCATTACTTCCCTACAAATCTAGTTTCTGCCTTTTCTACAAAGAATCTCTGCGTGAATCTCTGTTCTACAAAAGTTTATAGAGGCTTTGTTGGAAATATCTCGTTGTGATGTGACTTTACATGTTTAGGTTACATGTAATTTCTACATTTAGCAAGTTCGGGAACAAGGATACACCACCAAACATGTACATCTACTATCTGAACCATTTCAGTGGCCATTCAAAATGTTGATGATCAAGCGTTTGGATACCTTTGACCCTGGGGTGTCCGGGGCTTGTTGTAGTAGGAGCTGCGAAGACCTGGGTAGCCATTAGGAGGTGCATGCTCATAGTAACGATGGTGTCCTCCGTTGGGCAGACTGGACACGTTGGCATTGTTGAGGTTGATGTTGGTGGATTTGGGAGACTTGCCGTAGGAGTTGTGGTGGCGGTGGTGATGGTGGTGGTGGTGATGATGGTGGTTGGGGTGGGACATTGCGTTGGCTCGAGATAGGCGTCCCACCGGCTGCTCCATGTGGGCATAGTGAGGTGGAGGCTGCACCTGTAGTGGTCGCTGTGTAGCGTTTGTCTGATGGCCGTTGGATCGGCGATGACCACCGTTCATGAGATGGTTGCCAAAGAGTCCGCCGTTACGCTGTGAAAGAACGGTCAAAGTAAAACCACCAGGGCTTCTACTTCTTACAAAGCAGCAGAACAAATGTACTATTGATGTTAAGTCTGGGGGCTGATTTTTTTTTTAATTGTATGAGCAAAAAGAAGTTCAGAAGCTGGCATCATGGGACATGACGGAGCAAAATGAACGCATTGTTTGTAGTTTGTTGGGATTGAAATGGAGGAAAAACAAAGGAAGCCAAAATGAACAAAAAAGCTACATATTGTAGCAATATATTGAGACAGTATATATACTACATATTTAGCTGATTAATAGTTCTTTGAGTATGTTTCCTTTTATATAAAGCTGTTTTTATGGACATTATCATGTAAAACACTTTACAAGCACGATATTTAAATTTTGCACCAAACATTCCTCCTGTCATGTAAAATTAAATCCGTTACCCTATAAATTTCCTCGTCTTCCTCTGGAATAAAGTCTACTAGCTCGTCATCTTGCAGATCACATGATATCGCTCGTCGAATTTCGGGCCCAATATCATGCAGCGTGCGAAGGCCAGCCTGTAACCATGACAATAAGAGGGCTAAATGCTATAGCGGGGACCTTCATCTTACAACTCACAGTCGGAAATCTGACATCATACAGTCACAACCACCACACATACCGTGCACACACACCTGTGCTGGAATATGCAACACCTGACATTTACTGACGGACTGTGAGAGATGAGAACACGCAGACGGACAAATGCATCCTGCTGTGAGTATTACTTCACTGAAATGTCTGGTGTAGCATCCAGCTGTGCTTCATATGCTTCAGTGAGTGCAGTAAAGAGCAACTTTTCCTCCTTTCCTTCCTTCTGTAGGTGTTATTTAACCAAATTAATACAACATACACAGAAATGTCAGTAGAAATTAACTATAAGGTGGTCATGTTCACTGTTTGACAAAGATATATGGGGATATATTGTGACCATATATCATAGGTTATAAGATAACAGAAATGCAACAAGCTTTGCACGTGAATTTCATGAGTCGATGAGTGAATCACATGAAATGATAGCTGTAGACGAAAACACACGCTTAACATCAACATCTATGATTTTCAAAGACGCAGAGACACAAATAACAAATTCCCATATTGGGAACACATAAATCACAGATTCATACTGTACACCAAGATCATGAATGTCCTGCTGGATCATAAACCACAACATTAGCACACTTAATGATATTCAGATGAAATAGACAAAGACACATTTTACAGACTTGACTCAACAAAAGCACAATGCTAATAAATCCATGTTTGCACGCCAGGTCAAACAATCAATCTCTTCTCTCTCATAAATAACACACAAACACTGTGAGACTCACCTGTAAAGCGATAGCTGTGTTGTTCTGGGAGGGGTGAGCACCCACCAGGCCCTCCTCTTTACGTTTCTTGAATTTCCTAAAGTAGTCCTGTATCAGGAAGGTGGCATAGAACTTCCCCACGGTTACCTCATCATCTGAGTGAACAGACCACACAAATGCTCCCTGTGTCAGCAGGTCACTACACACAGTAAGTAGCCTGGTAGAGAGACGGAGAGACTCTTCTCCTCCCTTGTCCATTCTCATTAAAAAACATGGGTCCGTCACCACAGGACTGCAGACAAGTGAGGCCCTCTTCAACCTCAATCAATCAAAATGACTTCTATCCAAATTATATACATCCATCTTCATGGTGTATATACTGTACCTCAATCTGCACCACCTGAGATCCTTTGCTGTGTTTCCAAAAGAACACAAAATCAAATATTTGTTACAATATCTTCATGTTGTTTGTGCAGTAAACGTTTTTAACTTAACTTTTACATTATATGCACTTTTATGCATTTTAAATTGGAAGGATTCAGTTGGAGGCATTAATGGTCATACACCTAGAGTATCAATGTGACCCATTGAAGGGGGAGTAATAACTACTAAACCATCTCTGTCCCTTCTTCCTTAATGGTGGACTATTGATGAAGAGGACAGAATGAGCAGATTTAAGGTCAAGACCACAAATAAACACACAGTATGATTAACATACAGGCTGCAAAATAGACTTTTGAATAATTTGATAATATTTTACCTAACATCTGTCTTCTGTCATTTATCTATCTATGAGACACATTTTTAATTAGTTCATTTAAAAAAAAATGTGTTACTGGAAGGCAAGAGAGCATATCAACCGAATTATTATTTTTATTTAAATGTCTGAGAATGCCATTTAATTCACTCTTTGAGCACATGCAAGCAAGCAGACCTACACTGTGCATCATACATGTCAGTGTATTTGCGTAAATTTACCAATTTGTGCTCATGTATGCCTTTTTGTTATATGATGTGTGCAAGTTATTGTACTCAAAACGATGTATGTTCATGTTCTTGCAGGTATTTTTGTCCCATTGGATTTGTGTGTGTGTGTGTGTGTGTGTGTGTGTGTTTGTAAAAGTGCGTGAGAATCATTCTGAAGCAGGGGTCTGAATCACTTTGAGCAAGCACGCTGGGGACAGAGATCGGAGAGAGAGGCAACACTAGTTCCATGCCACCACCCTAAAACAGAACTGCTTCAGAATATTCTGAAGTGCCTCAGAGTTTTGGATACAGAGATATAAAAGTGTGAGAATAATAAGCTGTGGAAGCTCAAGCAGTGAGAAAAGGACAGAGATTAAGACAACAGAGATATAGAGAAAGGAGAGAGAGATGTATAAAGACATAGAGAGATGAAGAGACATTAGTGAGAAAGAGAGCATGCACTTGACCAGTGGTCTACAAGGCCATGCAAGTCCAAAGCCCAGCAGACAGTCAGTGGTGTCCATCAGCATCCAGGGCAGGAGGGAGGAGTGTGGATCAAACACACTGCTAAAGGGGCAACCAGGAGAAGATGAGCAGAGCAGAAACAGCACAATACAGCTTTACTTGTGTGTGAGAATGCCTGTGTGTGAGTTTTTATATATGTATATATAAATATAATTATAATTAATATAATTATGAAAGAGCTGTTTGAAGCTTCCTGTAATTTTATACAAACAGCATGTGGGCAACATATGGTGTGTGTTGTGTTATGTGTGTATGTGTGTGTGATTCTTAGCAAGCTGCTCTAACATGGTTTGTGTGTCCAACTGTAACAGAAGGACCAAGAGGTGTATGTGATTTCATTGACAGACAGGCCAGTTCGACTAACCACCAGCGGGGGGCACCACTTGATCCAGCAGCTTCATGCTGGTTCTCTTCCAGATTTTCTTGATGACAGCTCGCAGCTCTTCGTTGGCCTGCTCTAGATTACCTGCATCACGAGGAAACAAATGCCCCTGAGAAACCAGCACTCCAGCTCACAGCCCTTTTATGTCCACACAAGCTCATAATTACAGGTAACGTTCAGTGAATGCATCAGCAGAATAGTGCTGTTGTTTTCTAGGAGCAGTACAGTGAAGCTCATACCTTCTGTTTTGATCTTCAGGGCAGTGCGCACCAGTGCAAACAAAGTGGCGTTGAACATGACTGTGCCGTCGCTGTTTAGAGGCATGTTCATGGCTACCAGCCTCTGAGGGAAGAGAGCAGGCAGAGGCCTTTAATGTGGTGGAACAGGGTGGCTGAATGATCAGTATTTCTGTGTGCATTTTGTAAATTAGTCAATAAAAGGGTAGAGGAGAAGAGACCTTGCAAGCGACTCTGTGAGGACACAGTTTGCCGAAGCCAAGAGGAGGCTGGATACGACGAAGAAGTGTCACAACATCCAGATGTTTAATTCTGCCCCTGTATGAAAAAAACAAACAAACGGAAGACGTTAATTGTCAATGTACTTACTAACAAATGACTGCACAGGAACATGAATGTTAAATACTTTCTGATACTGTAGGTAATAAGCACATACTTTGCCTCTGGGTCGTACTCTGACCAGATTCTCTTGAATTCATCAAGGTGGTGTGGACCAAGAATCGACCAATCACGTGTTAGATAGTCAAAGTTGTCCATGATGACGGCCACAAACAAATTGATAATCTGGAGGGGCATAAGAAAATTGGCTTACAATCACGATCAGTAGACACAGAACATGTAATTTTTAAACTACAGCAGGTCAACATAGATTTAAACTAGACTGCTCTCTTGCTTATTATTAGCCTGCCAATTCAGATAATACCACGAAAAAACACAGCGCCATCACCATATTAAAATAAAGAGAAAATATTATATTTTAGTTTATTGTGTTTGCATCATATTTCTGTATTTGGTTGTGTTGTGAGTGTTTGCCGTGCAAGTGTTGTCAAATAGATGAAGATGGGTTGTTTTTTTTTTAGGTTGTTTTTTTAATTTGCTAGTGTTTGTCTATTTGCATGTTTTCTTGAGTTGCAGTGCATTGAGCTCTCTTGGCCACCGTAGTTACTGGCACATACGTATGTGACAAATTTCGTATTATCACTTTCCTTGGGCCGCAGTTGGTCATGAGCAAAACAACCTACATAGTTTTACAAACATTTTAAATCTTTTATTTCTACAGTGATCTAGTGATGCTCGTATGAAAAAAGGGTGCAGGTGGTAATTCTTAGCAGTTTAAAGTAAATAACTCTTAGTATGACAAGAACTGTTTCATTTTTGTATGTACCAAGAAGGCGCAGAGCATGTAGAAGGTGATGAAATAAACTATTGCAAATCCACTCCCGCATGTCATCTCCTCCCCGGGGTTGTAGTCGGACTCTGGGTCACAAAGTTTCCCTGGCATACAGGCCAACATGATCTCCTGCCACGCCTCTCCAGTGGCACATCTGTGGAAGGCACAGGTACGACAGATACAAATCAATCACTGAACAAGTAACACAAAAACTGAAAAACACAGTGAATCTTGAAGACCCCTGACCCTAAATCCTACACACCTGAAGAGAAGGAGCACAGCCTGGGGGAAGGTCTGGAAGTTGTTGTTTCTGTTGATATGCGTGCCGTCCACCATGGCAACCTTTCCAAACACCTGAGACACAAATATTGCCCAAAAAAATTACTGCAACCCTACCAACTCGGGTAAGACAGTGGAAAAATCTAGTCTGTCACATTTGGTTACGAACCTGCATGCCAATGACGGCGTAGATGAAGAACAGCATGGCTATCAGAAGAGCAACATACGGCAGAGCCTTCAGGCAAAAGAGAGGAGAGAAGGTAGTTGAATATGAGTGACTTACATTTCCCTCAGTTACTGACCAGATAATTGTTCCCCGCGTCACCTGGAAGGATTTGATGAAAGTCCAAAGCAAGGTGCGAATGCCCTCCCCTCTGCTGAGGAGCTTGACCAGCCGCATGACTCGAAACAGACGGAAGAAGGTGATGGAGATGCGAGCGCTGTCCTCCGTGTTCTGCGGAGAAACAGTCCAGAGTCAGAGGACAGGAGGGCAGCAGTGAATGTAGTGAACACAGAGCATCCGGCTGTGCTTTACAGGATGATGAGGTCTGAGCTGAGACCCTGGAGCCAGATACATATGGGCTGAGAGAGCAGCACTGCGTATTTACATCATGGAAACCTGCTTGTTAGCTAGAGAAGTGAATTTGAGCATGGATTATTTTTCTGGTGTAGTGGTGACATCTATTTGATGATCAAAGTGCAGTTTTTTTTATACCGCACATATAAGGCTGTAGAATTTAGACAATTTCTGGTCAAAACATGATTAAGTCTCTAAAGCAGTGTAGCCGCAGCTGATATGTTTCTCTTGGTCTGTCTAAAGCACTGTCAGGAGCCCTGTCACTGTACAGACCTACAGGGAAGGAAGCAAGGAGGCAAGCATGCTGGAGAAAACCTTGCCATACTTGACAGGACACATCTGCACAAGCATGGCACCCTCAGTCCAGAGTCACTGCATGCGGAGTCACAGTGGGGTCAACCCGAACGGGTCAACCAGGAGGTTCACAGGTCAAAGCTGGGTGACCTGATCCCAGGGGTCATCCATGGGTCACTACACCACGCATAAGAGTGGTGGCAGAGACCATGTAGCAGTGTCAACAGAACAAACGTGAGGAGCGGCCCTGACTGCTCCCACCCAACAGGACACACAGCGTCACGTTTGAGTGACACACTCTTCTTAATAGTAACTCCAAACATTTAGAAAAATGAAAAGCACTTTTTTTTGTGTGGATAAATGCAAATGAACAAAAAAACACAAAGAGGGGAAAAAAAATCAGAAAAAACATAAAATGGAAACCTTACCATGAGAAAATAAACAAAGCAGAAATAAGCAATAAGATCATAGGAGATGTCGTAAACAACAGAAAATAATAAAGAAAGAAATGCAGAACTAAATATGGCATTGCCCTGAGGGGGTTGTGGAGCATCTTACCCCCATCTCATCCACCTGAGGAGTCTCCGTTGGCTTTAAAATCAAAGACCTGTATTAATGACTTGTACAGAGCCCGCAGGTCTCACACACACTAGGCCAAACACGTAAACATTACATTTGAAAAGTCTCAGTCAAGACGCAGACAGAACAAAGTCACTACTCTTGTCGCTGACAGGACAAAACTGTCTTATCGTTTCACTACGACAAAGACAGACATTCATGTATCACTGCCTATGTAATGACAGACATAAAACACGATCTTAACACTTTAAAAGACTGCCACACAACAGGTTTACAGCTTAGCATTCTCTATGTGGGACAATCACATGTCAGACTGACGAACAACATGACATTACTTTATTACTTAGTAACATGTAAGACTGGCACACAACTTTATCACTCCCCCCCCCCCCCCGCTGTGATGGTCATTACTAATGGGACTTAATGGATTAATGCGTGGTTGACATGTCTTTGCTGAGCTTTAGACGATGTTAATGAGAAGTTAAACTGACATAACAAATGTCATGAATTCATGTCATGATAAAAGCGCCGTCTGCTATTCTTACAGAGCCTCAACTCATGGCAAATTATTTGTTTTTCTCTGGATATCAATATTTAGACTTCAGATTCTGGCAAGTACACATCAACATATGAAAATCATACATTGAGTTCAATATTAACAGCACCCATCAAAGGATTGTGTTACATGTAAGACGGCTGCTCTCCTCTGGTTTGCAATGATTTTATGTAAACCAAGAATTGGCTGAAGTAAAAAAAATGAGAGGAATGAGCATAATAAAATAATCTGATAGCCGCTCACACTCACCCATACACAACTATAGTCTGCAATTCATGTCATTAACAATAAGATATCAGCAGTAAACATGGAGAAAGTTCAGGTGCAAAATAAAATAGAAACATCAATCACAGTGGTGGTGGTGGTTACACAGAACCTGAATAATGTTAATGTGATTTCTGCTAAAGAGTGACATGAACTCAGCAGTCATATCAGAAGGCTCAGCACTGAAAACAAAGAGATACTCCAGACAGACATGGCTTCATTCAAATCCATACGCACAATACTTGATAAACCTTCAGTATGAGGTGCAGAATGAGCAGAAATGATAAAAATGTAGAATTAGCTTGAGGAGGTTCTTTAGGTAATCCTGGCCACAGCGTTGATGGAGCATGCATTCACAGCATTGCCACGTTGCTGGGGAAGCACTGCACGCACACGCAAGACATTTGGAGGATGAGGAGCCATTGGTGGACTCATAGCAATGCAGCAAATCATGCATGTCAGTAGTGCCCTGCAACAAAACTGCCATAGCAGGGCGCTCTCACAGTCCGGTGCAGTAAGAGGTGAATCAACGACAGAAAAGGAGTGAGAAAGGCAGGAAAACCAGAGATACACACCAGTACTGGGATAGAAAATAAAGAGACAGATTAAGTCATACTGAAATAGGAAGAAGAGGAAAGGCAGAGAGGTGTGAGGAGGGAGAGAGTTTGGAGAGTTACTGTTGGGAGTGTTCATGCACCTGACTGGAGTCTACACACCTGCGCTACACATGAGCTCCATTCTGAGCTTTAAGAGCTCACTACAGGAAGACAGAACAAAACACAGAGACAATCACTCACAGAGACACAAACACAAGATCATCAAAGAACCTCAAACTCAGCCGCATTAAACCACCATCAGTGAAAATGTACAAACGTGAGGACTAATTCAATGTCTTCTGATCCGCTGACGAATTCTTACCTGATGACAGTACGGTGAAAAGAGCTTAGACATCTACTTTAATTTGAGGACTGTAATTGAAGCCTAATCCAGCTTGTTTCTATCCAGTTCACACCATGACTTATCTGTTTTACCAAATACTGATGCATTAAATCGATGATCAGTGAAGATGCACAACTACACAACTTTAAGGAAAGTACAACGTGACACCTCTTTCATTTTTTATCAAAAAATCTCATCGCACTTGTCAAGCATTTGTTGAGTTTCACAAATTGTGTATTCAAATTGTCCTTAATGTTGTGTAGGACGTACGCTGCCAAGCTCTGAGCTCCAGGGCCATTCTGTCTGGAGGTAAAGATCATGGGGTAGGGCAAGAGAGAAAGGGCAAACTTCACAAGGCTCTTATGGAAAAAAAAAAAACTGACCGGAGGGGAATGGAGTGGGTGGCCAAGCGCCATCTGTGCGAGGTGGGACATGGAAAGGATGTTAGGGAATGAGGTGCATGGCTGACGCTTCCCAGCAAGCATTAGGACAGGTCAGAGTGGTCAGGTGAGGAACTAAACAATCACACAGCTCATGACTGCAATGGCAAGCAATGGATTAAAATGCAAACCTATTGGAGATCAGCTATTACATATGATTAAATGATTAAAAAAAAAAGTTTGATATCTGATCGAGTCGGTTTGCTGTATGACACAAACAGCAACAGTCACATGCAATGCAAACCACAAATAAATGCAAATGATGACATATTCCTCACAAGAACCACCATTAAAAGGCCCTTGTGAAATCAACACCATGTCCCCAGCATTCACAACACACATACATTCATACATACAGCACACCTTTAAGTACAAACTGTACTCATGTAAAACACACATGCATAACAATAATAACCACCACTGTATGTTTTAAACAAAGTCAGTACTTGTTTATACGCTCATGCAGACACACATTTTGGAACTGAGAAAACACAGAAAACATGAAATATAACTCCAGAAAAACAGCACTGCAGCTCAGACATGAGAGCACTCAGAATGGCGAAGGTTGAGCAGTGAATCTTTTGTACACTGCACCTCCAACAAGCACCATCACCAAAACTATTGATCAGAAACTTGGAATTTGGTCCTGCGTTCCTGGTGTTGGTTTGTATCTTGCTCTACAAAATCCGCTGATCTTTACCGTGTTTGTACCAGTTAAACTCAACACAAAGCACAACAAAGCAGATAACAGACATTTAGTCTTTGTTTTGGATGTTTTTGTGAAGAGCCAAGCCACAAACAGGAGACTATTTCTGTAGATGGATGATGTAGAGAAGTAGAAATCCTTTTTTTTTTCAATGGAGCCTTGACCTGAATTTGACTGACAGACTTTGATCAATACTAAAAAAAGTTTTCAATTACAAAAATCTATTTTTTGCCTGGGTCAATAAAACATTAGATGACCAATTTAGTTGTTAATCCATTGTGAAGGTGTCCCAAAGATAAAGTTGTTATACACAACAGGTTACACACAGAAAACATGTTTTGTTCATTGCCATACTTGCCTCTACAAGTTTCTACAGAAACAAAAACGAACAAGAGTAAGAATTAGACAACCACGTCATCATAAAGCATCTTGCTCTGAACCAAAGACAGGCCTCAGTTCACAAAGACATGCGAGAGACTCCTGTTTTTGACACTTATTTTCACTGCCACGTCCGAGAGTTAACAATTAGCATGTTCATCAGAAAATGTTGTCACGATTCCTGCAACAAACAGTACTGCAACACATTGACAGTAAAACAGAGCACTAATAACATCAGGACAAAAATGAAGGTCAAACTGAAGCTTTGCAGAATAAGCCAATGACACATATGAATACCTTTTCACAAAGAGCAATACAAAGTTTTAACACGCTAAGTATCGTGATGAAAATAGAAACTTACTGGAGTTTAGCTGATACAATATTTGAAAGTGGAGGCTACAACTGAACACACAAGAGAACTGGTTCCCGCGAGAGGTTTCCAAATAAAGTCTGAGGGGTCATGAGATAATTACAGACTTCAAAATAAATTACAACTACAACCAGCCAACCAGTCACGCTGCAGTTTCATGTGTGTAGTGAAGACTTTAATAAATGATATTAAGTGTATTTTTTGGTGAAATTGAAGTTATCATTATTATTTGATGTTGCTGCAAAGACACCAAAGATTAGTGTCAGTATCTGACCAAATGTGAAATATGGTCACTATCTCCCCTTCTGTTCCTGAGTTACAGTGTTGAATAATGGCCAGATGTGTTTTTTGCAGAGCATTCTGATGTCACAGTGCAGCTGACCTTTGACCTTTTGGATATAAAATGTCATCACTTCTTCATTTTATCCTGTTAAGACATTTGTGTTTAATTTTGTCATAATTAGCAGATGAATTCTCGAGTTGTGGCCAAAAATGTGTTTTGTGAGGTCACAGTGGGCTTGACCTTTGACCATCAAGTTCTTATCAGTTCATCGTTCATCAAATTTGAAGAAATGTAAAAGAAAAGAAAAGAAACAAAAACCGCCCCTCACTGGAAAAACACTGGACTCTCATTTTTCAACCTATAATTCTGTCAATTGCCATGTGGCTTTCCTGTAAGGCTTCAGTTCAAGTTGGGAGGCAGAAAAAAAGTAGTACTTACATTAACTTCAGTGATAGCGATATCGACGACGCTACCAACAACAATTAAGGCATCAAATGTGTTCCAAGCATCAGCAAAGTAGTGCTGTTAGTGCGTGGCATTACATGTCAGGGTAAAGATGTGAATGGAAGAGAGAGGAGGAAGTGAAATAGAAAGACAAATGATCAGGGAAGAGCCAAAGGATTTAATGAAATGACAGGGTCAGGGGGAGGACGGAGAGAGAGAGAAAAAGAAGATAAAGCATTAAGAATGATCAGACAAAAAAGCCAGAAATCGGAGTGCTGCCATGGAAACCTGCCGTGAGAGCCGAGGTGGCCCGAACAGAGAGAGGTCAGAGAGCAGCGGGACTCTTTGTAGCTGAGCTTACTTACATCGATCTCACTGAGAACAATGTCTACTATGCTGCCAATCACAACCAGGGCGTCGAACACATTCCAGGCATCCCCAAAATAGCCCTGAGTGAGGCGCAGCGAGTGGTGGGCAAGTGAGATCAAAACAAACAAACAAAAAAAGTCTTTATTCTTACACTGGAATTTATATAGACTTATTCTGGTTCTTTAAAATGCTCAGAAACGCCTACTACTTCAGCTGGAGGGCTCATAACGGTGGTGCCCTGATTTAAACGGATTGTGGTTGAGATTCAAACAAATGTTAATACTAATATTACAAGCAAAACCACTACTGCCAAGAACTTGACGAACAGCGAGTCAACATAAGTCAGCACTGCACTCCACACAGGTCTCTTACTAGAATCCTGTTCTTCTTCTCAACACAGAGCTGTTGGGCAGGCAGCACAGATGAGGGGGAAATGAAAAAAGAAAAACATTCTCTGACTGAATCCGCTGCTCCATTCTTAAACATTTGAGCAATGGTTCAACATTTAGTGAAATCAGCTTATTTGCTCTCTTGCACAAAGTTAGATGAGTTAGTTCCTTTCAAAACAGTTAATAAAACTTACAACACGATTTATAAAATGCATGCTAAAGTAAGACATCCGTGTCTGTTTTTCCAGTTTGAGTTAGTGGAAGTTGATGTGTGTGAGGACATCTGCAGGGGGACTCACCCTGGGTTTGAAAGCGATGAGCTTGAGAACCATTTCCACAGTGAAGACAGCGGTGAAGACCATATTTAGAATGTCCATTACATAGTTAAAGAGCGCCGACTGGCCGTAGTGCTACAGGAGGGGAAAAAGAGGGATTTTAAGGAAACTGAAGAAAAAGGAGCCAAACAAAGTGTTTGGTCAGAAGACAAAATAAATAATTATAATTATATATTTGCACAAGAACATTGTTTAAAGAGAAAAATAGCTTTAAGAATCCTACCAAGTGTACAGTCTGGGCGAATATTGATGGTGTATGCATTGCTTTCAGTGCTTGCATTGATGTCTACCACAGTGTGTTATTCACCACTAGATGGTGCCAAGGCAAAATTTTACCTGGACAAAAACTGCACTGCTAAATTTATCTGGTGGTCAGGCGGGTAGGAAGCTGACAGTTAACTTACTGGTAAATGTAAAGAAACATTTTTAAAGACAAAGTTACTTGATGATTTTAGGCCTTGTGAATATTTTGTTTATCAGTTCATTTGGTTGCTTTTTCATTGCTCATTAGTGTAATAAACCTTTTTGTACGCTTTTGTACAGTTACGGTTACAGACTCTCTCTCCACCTCCCTACACTTGTATTTTGGGTGTAATTAATTTGCCAAAATTGAGGCAAAACACACAATAAACAAAGTTAAAGATTAATTTCAGTGATAGGATTCTTATTTTTTGCCAAATTTTCTACTGGCCACAAAAATTGTATAGCGAAAATCTGTATTGCGACAGCCTTATATTTGATGCTCACTTTTCTCTCAAATTTCCGTACTTGTCAAGGGCGTGGTGTCATTCTTTTGAGCAGACACAGAGCTGGTTTGTTTCAGTAGTTTAAATAAAGTCTGACTTCTTACCTGGACAGCCAGGCAGAGTGTGTTGAGCATGATCAGCACAAACATGATGTACTCAAACCCCGTGGAGTTCACCACATACCAGAACTTGTACTGGTATGGGTTCTTTGGGATGTACCTCCTCAGTGGACGTGCCTTAAGAGCGTACTCCACACACTGACGCTGCGCAGAAATATACAAAAACACACTTGATACTCTCATTTTAATCCAACCTAGATTATTTATATCAGCCACAATTAGATTTTCTGTGGAATAAGTCTTCTAACTCTATAAATAAACCTCAGAAAAATAGTTAGTTTGACTTTTTCATAGCTATATCAGTATATTTCAAGCTCTCCTTAAGTTGTCACTAGTTTTCGTCTGCTGACACTGACCTGGTTCTTGTCCAGTTCACAGTTTTTGTACTCTTTCTCTCCTTGCTCCTGAAATGTGACGATCACAAAACCTACAAAGATGTTCATCATAAAGAAAGCAATGATGATGATGTAGATGATGAAGAAGATGGAAATCTCCACACGGTAGTTGTAAATGGGACCCAGGTTCTCCCTGTTGGAGTCAATTGCCTTGTATAGTAACCTGAGGAGAAAACAAAAAGCATGTGATCCAGGTTCTCTAAATACAGATGTAATGTTATTTTGTTCAGTTCTCTCACTGTGCTTTGGGTTTTTTTGAGCTTTTATTTATCAATTCTTATAAATAAAGTAGATAATACTGAAACCTGACTTTTCTTGTTGTCACATGGAGATTAAAACTTTGAAATCTTACGCAGGCCAGCCTTCAAAAGTGGACACGGTGAACAGCGCCATCATAGCCATGAGGACGTTGTCAAAGTTGAAGTCACTGTTGTGCCACAGTCGTTTGTGGATGGTTGGCTGGTTCACATCTCCATCCTTATACAGGATGTAGGTGCCCCTGTGAGAAAATGACATGTTGCATTGAGGTTAACACTGAAACTAGGATGATAACTGCAGGTGGTTGGCTGTGAAGGAACACAATGAGTAAAACTAACTTGCACTCTTCTGGGCTGGACTTGGCTTCATCTGTGCAGCGATAGAACTTTCCCTGTGGGGGAAAACCAACCATTTTTACTTCAATGACGCATGAACTCAAAACTCTAGCTTCATGTGTTGCATGAAACCTCAGTGCTGCTGACCTTAAATAGCTGCACCCCTATACAGGCGAACATGAACTGTAGCAGAGTGGTGACGATCATGATGTTGCCGATGGTTCTGATAGCTACAAACACACACTGCACCACGTGCTGTAAGAGAGAGAGAGACGTACAAATCATAACACACTGATGACAAGGAAAAGCTTTGGACACTTTTCCTCGATATGAAAATATCTAACAGCCTATCACACAGCAGAAATAAACACGACCACAGTTTATGGTTATGGTCACACAGACATTGGACAGCAGCTTGAAAATGAAACGGACTTGAGGAATATATTTTACTGCAGTCAACGACGACAGTGCTCATTACCCATAAGTGCAACAAAAGGGACACAGTATGATCATTACCAACCGGCTGTTCAACAAGCAGAACACAAACTTGCCCCTCTTAATCTAAACAAAGTTTGTTTTACACAGTCATACCGGGCTCATTATGCTTAAGTGTTGAAAGTAAACTGGTGTTATCCAGCAAAGACGACGGAATTGTTGACAAAAAAGATAACATATGTTATATGGAAGTTGGCATACAGTTGGCAAAATAAGCCATCAGTCTGTGCCAACCAAAACGGGAAACACAACAAATCTTTACTATCACCTGAAAAGGTACCATCCCAGCGACAACACCATTATTTTAATAAGTTACAAGGCAAAATAACTTTGTTTTCGCAAAATACATTCTAAACCAAGCCATTATTGCACAGTTAAATGTTTAGATTATGTTATTTTAACTAATGAACCCTCTGGTTTGTTCAGGCTTCAGTCATCATCAGGAAACTCTTCAAACTGTCAGCAAATTGTATATTGTGATACATATCAACATCGATCGGCATGGGAAAAAAATGATCAGATTTTTTGCCGTATCGTCCAGCCCTAGTCTCACCTTTAGGCCTTTGGCTCGGTTGATGGCCCTCAGGGGTCGAAGAACGCGAAGGACCCGAAGAATCTTGACCACTGAGATGGCCGAGGACCTGAACAATGAAAATGAATGGTCATATTCCAGAAAAAAAAGAATAGACAAACAGCTATTTTTTTTTTTTTTTTTTTTTTTTACCATAGGTACTTTTCAAAGAGCTCAGGAACCATTTTAGGAGCTCAGAAACCTGCTTTTCAACCAGAAGGAACCAGAAAGTAAATTTTGTTTTTTCTGCCATAGTTCTAGGTGACAAAAAAAGTCACCTAGAACTATTTGCAGAGCTAAACACAAAACTTGGGCTGCTACCATTTCTCAATTTCTTTTAATGTTTACTTAAAACAACCAAAATTATGTTGTCGGTTAGATCTAAAAAGAAAAGACTGCATTTGAACGAGAGAGAGAGGGAGCAGCGATCAGGAGAACAAAGAGGGAGAACAGTTAAACACTGGACCAGAACTGAAACCACTCAGCAGACTGTCTACGTTGAGAGGTTTTGGGGTTTTCAGTCTCCTTTTCCACCTCTGCATGTCTGCTTTGCATCCATTTCAGTTCCTGAGTTTAGTTCCTGTGGCTCTATTGCTCCTGGAACCGCTTCATCAAAAGGGACTAAAATTGTTCTGTTTGTAAAATAGTCGACGTGTCCGTGTTTGTTTGTACTCACTGGATGCCAAAGGAGACGAGGGAAACTCCCACCACCAGCAGGTCCAGGAGGTTGAAGTAATTCCTACAGAACGCTCCTTTATGGAGGAAGGCTCCGTATGTCGTCATCTGGGGAGGGGACAGAGGTAGTTAGAGGAGGAAATGACAAAGAAAAAAAACCCCACATAGTTACACTTACACTCCACACTTCAGAGGAGACAGATACACATACAGCACAAACATGTTAAATAGAAGAAACATATGCTCACATACAGCACTCTCCACCTTGCACACGCGCACACGTCTCCACACTCTTTTTTTTTCACTCTGATTCGGGGTGGCGAGCTCAGAGCAGTGAAACAGGAGGCTAAAATCTACCGTCGCCACCCCCACGGCCCTTACCTACATGAATGTAGTAGTAAGTCATTCATTTCACAATCTACTATGGGATGGGGCAATAAAACATGCATTTTGTTGCCATGATGTCAGGGATATTTACTACCTGCAAGAACTCTAGTTATAGTGATTGGAAAGTAGAAATGGCCTTACTGTCACATTCATGTGGACCGTCATCTTAAAGCACATTCCGTTATGTTCTTTAATAGTTCAGAATAAGGGGAAGCAGCTCCCAATTGAAACTTCAGAGTTAAGCAGGCAGAGAAGAAAAACCAGCCAAAATAACTCTTCTTCAAATAATAAAAGTAAAGGATTAATTTTCCGAGTGCATGTAAACGTGGAGCCTCTGAGAGAAGACGGAGAGAGCAGAGTGCTAACTAGGAGCATTGGAGGATTTGAAGGAGAACAGCGATGGACTCGGCAGGTTTTTGCCACAAATGTCTCCGGACTCAACTCCACACTTCTATGCACTCAGTCAGGGAAAGCAGACTGAACCATGCTCAGCAGGAACATGGTTGGTTTTGCCCCCTCTTTTATGGATAATCTAAAAGAGCGAGTCAGTACGAGAGGCATGGAGTTAGCTTTGACTGGAGTTGACTTTTACGTCTTTGAACACCTCCCTGCAGATGACCTCAAACTCAACTTCAGCCAACGCCGACAATCAGCGCGTTCAAATGTGTTGCATTGCACAAAGGGGCTGCATCATGTTTTACATTCTGCATCATCAAAATCATTTCAGCGATGACTGCCCAAATGACGTGACACCCATGTGAGTATAATGTAATGCTGATATGATGTTTCCTTCCCCCAACAGTTCTTTGATTAGTGTAATTTCAACAAATCTCGTGTTTGTGTCAGTGTGTGCAAAGCAGCAACTCCAAATATTTAGCTTTTGCTTTTTTAAAAGAGGTGCCATGAAAAAAGTAAATAAGAGAAAGGAAACAAACAAGCCAGGTTGTACTGAGTGGCAGGTGACACACAAGGAGAGAATGCAGCAAGGCTCTCGTTGTCATTTAAGAGGTTACCTTCAATATGATCTCAAATGTAAACATACTAGTGAAGACATAATCTGCATAGCCTAGGACCTGGAAGGCAACGAGACGTTTGGAGTGTTATTGGGGTGAGGTTAGTCACAGCACGGACAGGGGACACAGGGCATTTACCTTCAACACGATCTCAACAGTAAAGATAGCCGTGAAAGCATAGTCAAAGTAACCAAGTATCTGCAAAAAGCAACGTAGATGTTTAACAAAGACAGTTCATCATGCAGCTTCATACATCATATGTAAACAAGATGAATGAAAAATAAAAATTAAAAAAAACAAACATTTGAAGCTTTTTCTGGAAAGAGTTTGTTAGAGCAAGCACAGTGCATTTGCCAAAACGGAAAATTGCAAAAACAAAAATCTGTTGATTTTTTTTTACCACTCTATCACTTCTTATGCTCTAAATATCATAAAGTAACTAAAACTCAGCTAAATACGATGCACTGAAAATGAAACAGGGCTGTTCTAGTGTTGTTTTTGCCTGTTTTAGCTCATAAAATTTAAATTGCATAACAGTAACATCACAACAGTTCATCACAGTGAAACAATCATTGCTTTTATTTATCTATTCAACGGGTCAATGCAGGTAACATCTTTAAAAACTCTCCTTTATTGGGCATTTAAGATCAACCTGACATGTGTGACTTGTGAGTCGGCTGCTAAAAGCATTGCATTTATAAGCTACGTTACCGGGAAAAGCAATTCCAAGAGACAAACAACATCGTGAGAACGATGATGTGAATTTGGTACTGTGGGTTTTTGGATTAAAAAAGGTTTTTAATTTGCTTTTGAGTAGCTAAGCCCTAAATCATGAAGGTTGGACAAGACCAGCGTGAGTAGGGTCGCCTGATGTCGCCATTAACTTTGGACAGCCCAGAAACGGTGTCTCTATTGGTAATTACACTTGAATAAATGAAAAAAACTGCTAGTATTTTTTTTTTTAAAAAGAAGTGTTGTCAAGGACAGGACAGATGACGTAGATATTAGAAAATAAACTGTCTCTTTTGCCCTTTGTGTAGTGTAAAGGAGCGCAGCAGCAGCAGTGGACAAAAAGTCTCAGCAGAGAAATGATTTATAGACAGATTGGTTGAGAATCACAGACACGATAGATAAATGTGTTTTTCAACGGTGTCATTAAGAACAGATCTCATGAAGATGCTTTTGTCTTGTATGTCAAATTATTTTAACTGATTGCAGTGTTACTAAAACATAAACTCAGGTAATGTATGCCTTGGAAAATTGTCAATAGTAATGTAAAGTATGCCGTTGAAATAAATGGGCTAAAACATGCAATACCACCGCTATGGTCATAACTGCATCTCAAAAAGCTCAACTAGACAGAAAAAGTGATATCAAAATAATTCAGCAACTTATCTTTGCTAGTTAGAATCAATAAACAGGTTTCTATTGAAGGTGAGTGGACTTACAATATTGCGAGCTGAGAAGTTTCTGATAGGATCCTCAGCAGCGAGTGAGACAGAGCTGAGCATGATGAACACCAGGATGAGGTTGGTGAAGATGTGATGATTGATGAGTCTGTGGCAAAACACACGAAACCTGCAGGACAAAGGAGACACAATCTAGCCAGAGAACACGATATACGGCACAGCCTGTATGTACTGTATGTGTCCGTATATGTAAAGTGTGCGTGATGTGTTTTTCGTACGGGTTTGTGTTGCTGAAGATAAAGAAGGCGCTTCCCTCTGGGATAGGGGTGATCTTCTCCTTCTTTACCAGATCGGAGATGACCGGCCGAGGCCCCGATGGAACCTCTGGGTCCTCCTCCTCCCCCGCTGTGTCGTCATTGTCCTCCTCTTCCTCCTTACAGACAAGCAGAAAGTGTCAGTGTATATACATATCTCCTCAAACTGTAAAGATAAGTTACTATATGATGATGAAGGATACCTTGTCATCTTTGTCATCATCCTTTTTGTCTCTGTAACGAACAAATAGTGTAATGAATGATAGAGTGAAGTTTAAGCCTACATCTGAGCATTCAAAGCTCTAACTTTTAAAATAATATTTGCCACAAAGAGACATAAAAGGAGAGAGAGCTGTCACCCTTTCTTGTCTCCTTCATCCGTGTTGAGAGACTCTGCATCTGCCAAGTTGTCCACAGCGATAGCCAAGAAGACATTCAGGAGGATATCTGAGCAAAGAGTTCAGTAAAGGATAACTCTCTCTGTAAAAGCACTGCTTTATGTTTTATACGCATCAAATGATGAATGTATCTTAGCTCCTGGATTTGCTGTTTCAGCGTTTTTTTTTGTTCGCGTCAGTGCCAAAGGATACAGTTTCCACAGATGAAGAGGATGATGAAGTAAAAGCACACGATCATCCCCGAAGAGGAAGGGCCTCCGTATGCCATGATCCCATCATACATAACGGCGTTCCAGTCTTCTCCAGTCAGGATCTAACATCGAGATCATAATATTTATTTTGTGGGACATGCATCAACAGTGCTACATCAAGCTTAATGAATATAGAGGTTATGTGTTGACACTTATTCACATAGTATAACCCCTCAATCCCTGCTGAAAGGGCCAAAATAAACCTGTTACCGATGCTATAAATTGTGAGATACAGGGAAACTGATGTACTGTATATAATAAAAAATAGCAAAAAGTCACATTTCCTAAAATACTGTAGACTGTATTTGTAACGTATTTTGACAGTGAAGCAGTCAAAGGAGTAGTCAAGAGGACTTGATACAACTGACATAAAATCAAGAAAGGACTGAGTGATCCAAAACAAATTTAAAGACAATGCAACATACTTTACCTGACACTAAATCGCATCAACATATTCTTTATGTACTCTTTATAGCCCGACCGAATACTGGATTATTGATTCTGCTATTGATATTTTGGGGTTTAAAAGATTCAATACTGATATATAGACATATGACATTATTTACATAAACTCATAATGTGAACAACAGTGTTGATAAAGATCTCACAGATGGTTGGATTGTTGAAAAATCAACTTGTCTGGGCTCTCTGGTTCTCTGGCAGACAACATACATACACCAACACTGACATATCAATAAGATATTATTAGATATCAGTAAGATAATATCAGCCAATATATCAGCTTGGCTGATTCATTGGCCTGTTTCTCTTCTCTCTCGACAGTCTGTAAAACCTCTCACCATAAATCTTTCTAAACCTGTCTGTGCAAACAATTGGACAAAAGCTTTTTTTCAATTTTAGCTGCATTTTCTTTGCATTTTCCACCAAATACATCAACTGACAAACATTTAATGTTGTGAAAGTGTTTTGTCCTAATCTGAACTGTATCAGACTGTAAATACCTGAAACACAGTGAGGAGGGCTTGGGGAAAGTTGTCAAAGGTACTCCTCTTGGTCTGGGTCTCATCAAAGTTGAACTTCCCACCAAACACCTGCATGCCCAGCAGGGAGAAGATGATGATGAAGAGGAAGAGCAGCAGTAGCAGGGAAGCAATGGACTTCATGGAGTTGAGCAGAGATGCCACCAGGTTGCTTAGAGACTGCCAGTGACTATAAAGAAACATGGAGCAGTCGAGGGAAGGAAAGACAGGTGATTCATTTAACATAGCAAATACACTACACAGACGCGCACACACAGCATGACAACAGCCTTACCGTGTGACCTTGAAGATCCTCAGCAGGCGGACGCAGCGGAACACAGAGATACCAAGGGGAGACATGATTTCCAGCTCGACCAGAATGGTTTCAGTGATTCCTCCGCACACCACAAAGCAGTCGAAGCGGTTGAACAGTGAAACAAAATAGGCCTCTAGTCCGAGACTGTACATCTTCACCAACATTTCACATGTGAACAGGGCAAGCAGCACCTTGTTGGCCACATCTGAAACCCAGAGAAAAAACACGAATAAATAGAGAGACATTAAGGGTGACACATGAGAGAGAGAGAGAGTGAGTTTTTCTTTTGCTAAAAAAGATATAAATGATTTGAAGAATTGGTTCAAGTACTCAGAGATTGTAAACCTCCGCCAAGACTGCAAAATATAATCTCTGCACTAAAAAAAATAGCATTTAAATTAATAAAATATAAATAAAACACAAATACATGAAATGTCAATCAATTTAATCTACATGTGATTCTGGATTTGCATCAAAATCAGAGGTGCAAAGTGACTAAGTACATTTACTCAAGTGCTGTACTTAAGTATTTCCATTTTAAGCTGTTATTATTACTAAAGCACTACATTTTGGATTCAAATATTATACTTTTTACTTCACTACATTTATGTGACAATAACTTTTTAGATTTATATTATTAATACAAAATATAAATAAACTAATAAATTACTATTATTATGGGTTAAGCTACACAGCAGTACATTAAGAAATTGAAACAACGCTAAACTAAAGTGACGAGCACATTAATCCATCAATAACAATAATCTAGTAATATAATATATATTATTCTACAATTGGACATTTGTTAAAATGAGTACTTTTACCTTGATACTAATACTTTTACTGAAAGAAGACTGAAAGGACTTATATACTTAGATTATTTTTATTATTCTAATTTTATTATTATAATATAGTATTGCTTTTACTTCAGTAAATAATCTGGATACCTCTTCCACAATGCATCAAAATACATATCGTGATAGACATCATATATATAATACATAAAGAGAAAACAGTAGAAATATTTTTTTTTTAAAAATCATTATTGTGACATGTAATATTAATCAATTTTTTAAAATTCTGGTTCTCCTTTGCTCATGGTTTCAATTTCTAATAATAATAATAATAATAATAATAAATCTCTAATGACTTAATGTAATTAAAATTGGTTACTATGTCTGAGTTTTCTTACTAACTAATTAAAGAGAGACAAGGGAACTGTGATGTGCACTGCACTGCTGTTCATACCCTGCACTTGTGTCAGCCACAAAGGCTGGTTGTAATGCTCGGATGATATGGTGAGAGTGTTGAGGAACACCAGGATGATGACCAGCCAATAAAAAGGCACCGATTTGACAGCCAACCGGCACTTCCTGCGGCAGAACCTGTTCCAGCGGCGCCAGCGCCGACTGCAGGAGGACACAGCAACATCGTTATGAAGAATAACACCAATGTGACTCACTTTGCTTGTAAAATGATTTAAAGGAACACAGCATCTGGTCACATAAATTTAAGTGTCTCAACGATAGAATAAATACATCACCTCTGTGTTTCTTTAAGCAAGAGGGACCACAGGGGACAAGTCATACTGTACAGTAAATGAGCTGAGAAATACTGCGTAAGACTATTCTCTAAAAATACCTTATAATAAATGATGACATTATAAAAGCTGTTGATTTATCCGTAAACTAGCATTAAAATGCAGTAAAAATAAAAGCCAAGCACTGAGAAATAAAAATATTTACAATCTAATGCAGACATGGACCCTATAGTGATAAGCTATATGCATCATGCAGAGACATAGACCCACAAATATACTGACCTGAACTTTGACTTTGAAATTTTTTGACTGGAAGAAAGAAGAATTTGTCAAAGTTTACAAATGCAGGTTGCAGCAGAGTCGTGTCAGGAGCATTGATTGGTTAGTACATAGAAAGTGTCCGACAGCACAAGTCAGTAGCATTACAGGTTAGGCAGACAGTATAAATATAGAAGTGAGTTGTTTGCTTTAACCATCTGACTACTTTCTTTAATCACAAATTGAAAGGTAAAGAAAGAAGCATTAGAGGATAAAATGGGGCGTCGGCTGTTTGTGTCCAGAGTGATTGGGAGAAACTGACTGAACTCTGTACCACTGAAGCAATCTGATGCACTGTAATTTAAAGTAATGACGGCGGCCATGTTTTTGAAAAAGGCTTGCTATGCAAAGTATTGTACATTCTCACCACAGAGGTCCGCAGCATGGCGTCTTTTCATCCTCCCCGTTTTGATTCTCGGTGTTCACTGATTCTGTTTCACTGGCAGGAACGCTCGCTGCGGCAGCAAGTAAAGCAGAAAAAACATAATCATATGCACTTCGCAGTGGTACAAGACTCTTCAGGTGAAACACAGTGCAGTGCATCCCAGGGGGAATAAGTGCGAAAGAGAGGACACAGAAGACACACTAAAGGAACATACTCCAAAACTCAGCTAAGATAAAAAGGATTACAGTGCAAAAAATATATATAAATATCAGTTCATCATAATTTTTTCACAAGAAGAAAATTGCTGCATTTTCATCTTTGAGCCATGTCGCAACAACAAAACTTTTGACCTCATAGAAAGGAAAGAGCTAAGCGCTGTGGCTGTGCATCACTGTCATCATTAGTATCATTTACCAAGTGCTGAAAGGGAGCTGACATGGGACAGGCGAGTGGACAGCTGCTCTACGAGGGCTGACTGATGCAGACAAAGAGCAGAGGGAAGAAGGGTGCAGGCCAGGGAGGGCAGAGCTCTTAAAGCTGTCTCTGAAATGCTACACTCAAAGTACTGCCAGCGCTTTGGAAAGACTGCGTGTGCAGACAGATGATGATTAACTGTGTGAAACGTCTCAGTGCTTTAACTCGTACGAGGGAGCGCAGCGAGTGCTGCTGCTTAGCTTATGTAGACGTGTTGGCTTTGATTCCTGAGTGGTCGTACAGCTCTCAGCTCCGAAAATAGTGCTGACTGCTGGAGTAGTGATCTGGGTTTAGCCCTGTTTCCTACATTATTACTGAGCCCCTGCTTTAGAAATGGGACATGGGAAGGAAACGGGGAGTGCCTGCTATCAAACACAGCTGTATTTCTATTCCATATCAGACTCATTTAGTGGATAAACAGGAGGGTTTTTTTATTTCTGTATTACCAGAAGACCTCTGCAAAAGAACAAAACAGGCAGGAAAAAAGAAAAAGGCTGTGATGCTCAGACACGGCAGGATAAACACAATAGTAAAGCACAAAGTGATGAGGTAGTACATTAGGCTGCACACAACGCGCATCAACACACACACACACACGCACGCACGCACGCACGCACACACACACACACACAAACTCACTCAGCAGATGCTCCAACTAGAGTTTTAAAAGCATTGCTGCTTACCTTTTAGGTCAGTTTTCTGGTTTTACGTATACCCTGTATTGCCCAATAATATAAAGTATTTATGAAGAACAAATCAATGATTTTTCACTAAATGAATCATTGATTTTTTTTCCTGCTCACACAGTGTAACACATTACAGTAGTATGGTAATTAAAAACTACAAACACCTAAAATGGCACTTTAAGGCACATTTTGTTCTTAGTTTTTGTTGTCTTATTCATCTGTAATTATTTTTGGTATTTATATGTTTAGTTTATTTAACTTTCCTCTTGCATTTTAAGGTATTTTGTTTTTAACTCGTCTTTCATATTTACGGTACTTTGTGTATTTTAATATGTCCTCATTGTAATATGTTGTGTTGAATGTTGTCCTGACTGTCCTGTTGCACCATGAGCTTATTACTATGTGACAAGTTTAACAACATTTGTTAAATCATTTTAATATTTATATTTAAAAAAAACTCTACTGACTGAAAACGGACCATGTTTTCTGTATCAGATCAATTTGAGCACACACACACACACACGCGCACACACCCTCACACACACACACACACACACACACACACACACACACACACACACACACACACACACACACACACACACAC
>JBBPCS010000359.1:5040753-5059381 GCA_037974645.1 Hollardia meadi
AGAGAGAGAGAGAGAGAGAGAGAGAGAGAGAGAGAGAGAGAGAGAGAGAGAGAGAGAGAGAGAGAGAGAGAGGAAAGAGGCCTTTGGGGATGACCATAAATATCTCTGACTCATCTTAGTTTATTTGTGCTGAAAAGAGACTGACTGTGGTATGTTTCCTTTTCTAGTACAGTGCATGCATATTATCAGCAATTAATAGGTTCACTTCACTTGCTGCTATTCTCTTATATATCACATCATGATACATTATGCACTCACACATACACAGACACACACTTACAGGGCACATGTTTATGTATGCACGCTCGCTGCACATAATAAACATAATAAAAGCAGGACACCACACGGCATGTTCCTCCTAAACCCCTATAGCATACAGGCCCTCCTCTGCCACAGGGTGAGTGTTCATGTCTACAGGCACAACTCAGTTCATCTCACACACTCACAGAGCTCAAATCACCATATGACAAAGGATGCTAACCCGCTGAACCATGCACTCTTCTTAATAACTCGCCATATGACTGTGACGTGTTGGGTGTGGCAATATAAACCTATTCAGATGGGCCTGTGCACAGTGCTCATGAGCCTCTGTGTCTGTTCTTCCAGGCCAACACAGAAAATCACCAATTAAATTTTGTGCATACTCATAAAGAGGGGAAATGGAGTCATAAAAATACAATTAAAAAAAAGCTTGCCTTGCAATTGTAGCACCATATTCATGCATTATCAATTATTATCTTAAATAAAACCAGTTTTAAATCACAGCCTCCTAAAGGGAGACAAACAGTAACATGAAACAAAATTAAAATAATTAGTTTTATATTTTGGGAAATAACACTTGTAGCCTGTATAGAGAGTTAGCTTAGCAGGTCATACAGATTGGAAACAGGAGGAAACAGATCAGCCTTACCTCTGTCCAAACAAAATACACCGACCAGCATCTCCCTCACTAATGAACACATTATATTTTGCATATTTAATCTGTACAAACAACAAAATGTATAACCCACACGTTATAGTTTTAGGTAGTTTATGTTTTTTACATTTTTGTTTGCATGTTAATAGCTTTAGAGGTGCAGGCAGTAGGATTCACCTTTGGACAGAGTCAGGCTGTTTCCAGTGCTTGTGTAAAGCTAAGCTAAATGGTATAGGTATTATTATATATATATATTAGGTATATTTTGCAAACAGGCATGAGCGTACATACGTGTATTTTCCAAAATGTCTAACTATTCTTTTAAATAAAATGCTACCATTTACTTAGAGCTTCAAAAACAAACTTTTTCTGGCATGTCCCCCTTCTGAAGGCTATAAAATAGCCATTGCCTTTGGCCAAAGCCCAAAATGTCGTCTTCAAATTTCTTGTTAAGTACAATCCAACAGTGCAAAACCCAAAGATATTCAGCTCCGAGCGTAGAGGGGGAAAAAAACAGCCAGAAAATATCCATATTTATTTGTTTATTTGTTTATGCTGCTGGGTGTGTTTCACAAGACCACCTGAGTGTTAATGCGTGTGCGTGTATGAAAAGCCACATCTGAGCGTGTGGTGGTGAGCCCACAGTCACATGAGTCAGACTGACATTGTCCATGTTTGATATCTGTGTGCGACCAGAGCGCTTACAAGCAGAGCAAACAAAACAAACTACAAGCAATAATACCAATGTCAGCGCACACCATATGTAGTATATTAGAGAGTGCGCATACAACACATACAGTAAGTCAACACAGCAGCCAATTCACGACTGTAAACCAACCAAAACTCAAAATTATTATCATCAGAGTCTTGTGTCACAGAAATGTTATAATGTCATTTTGCATCTATGATTCTGCACATAATGAGCAGACATATATCCCGTAGGACTTCCCACATCACTCTCCTGCTGCATCTCCCTCCCCCATGTTCTCTCCATCTCTCGCTAACTCTCTTTCCTTCCCCTGTCTGTATGGATCAGTCAGTGCCATCCAGCCAAGCCAGGGGGGGTGAGGGCATCCAACATTTAGTGCTTCTTCACCGCCTACTCCTGCAGGTTTGCACAGTAAATAAGTGTGTTTGAGTGTGCGGTCTATATTCGGATGCCTGTTTAAGTGTGTGTTATGCATAAGGTTTGTGTTTGTCTCATGCATCTTTGAATAAGGCCCGCTGCATTACCAGCTGATCCTACTTACAGTAATTTCACACTTTATCATTTCGAATTTCCTGCTACTTTTCCTCAGGAAATAGGAGAATATGTTTGGAGAAACTCATCTTCAGGTCTCCATATTGCTATATTGTCCACATGTGTTTGATAATGAATTACTGAGAAAATCTTTTTTTTTCTACTTGAATGCATTAAAGCGACTACATTATAAAATAAATAATCATGTAACGCACATCTGCTCTTATGCCATGTTCTTAATCGCTCTATATATCTGGGCCCATGTGTTTGCATGTACACTATATAAATGTGTCTGTGTGTAGTGTATGTCTACACACAAGCATATGTGTGTGTTTGTGTGTATGTGAAGTACTGTGGGGGCGGGCAGGAGTGGAGTGAGGATGTGGATGTCTCTCTGCCAAGGAAAACACTTCGAGTGGAGGTCATCTTAAGTATACCCACACTACCAAGTGAATGTCTCCACAAAGAAAAGAAAACCTCACACTGAATATTTGTTGCATAAGCTTGATGATGTATTAGTTTTGCTTTAAAGTTACGCGATCGACATAGAAGACTAATGTAGTCGTTGAGTCAAGTATTTAAACTGCTGCAGGTGCCAGACACCAGACTTTGACTTCACACGGTAACAGTTCAGTGCAGTATCAGTCATTGACATGCAACCAATCAGCCACAACATTAAAACCAGTGCAATATTCTGCTGGGAAACCCTGGATCCTGGCATTCATGTGGATGCCAATTGACACAAACCATCTGCCCAGACACACTTGTAGATTAAGCAAACACCCCCCATGGCACCGGCACACCCCGATGACATTGGTCCCCCAGCAGGCCAATGCGTGCTGCCACACCACAAAAACTGCTCAGGAACAGCCTGAGGAGGAACGTGACAAAGAGCTTAAAGTCTAAACCTGGCCTCAAAATGCCCCAGATCCAAATCTGATTGAGCTACATGGGACGTACCTGAAAAATTATGATCCATGGAGTTCTGTTGCCATGAGGGGGTTTACTTTGTCTGAAACAATGTTTGGGTGGGTTTTACGGGTCAAAGAACTTCCACATTAATACCAGGACTCAGGGTTTTCCACTAGAACATTTTACTGTAGCCATGATCAATGTCATTCACTTCATCTGTCAGTGGTTTTAATGTTGTGGCTGATCGGTGTAAATAAAGAAGGAGAACGCGTCTCCACTTCCAAACCATTGTATCAAACTGAAGCCAAAATATCCTATGAGCGCTGCCATCTGGTGCTAGTGACGTCATTTGGAGCCAGAATCTGCACAGTAATGATTGGGCAGTGGAGCCACGGTATTGGTTCCGGCCCATACACTCCTGACTCAATCGCAACAGGGCTTAGCTGTAAATCATGACATTTCAGCCCCTTTATATAGCATCAAATAACTAATTAAAACCAAACTAATCAGAAACAGGAACACTTGAACAAACATCAGCATGATGAGAACTTCCTAAAATGACAGAAACCATCTTTGGGAAAAATTTATTTGACATGTACTTTGAGCTTTTACTTTGAGCTATACCCTATCTGATAACATTGAGGGGTGGGATTTAACACCTATACTGCAGCCTGCCACCAGAGGGCGATCAAGATGTTTCGGCTTCACTTAGCAGTCGTCTAAAATACAGTGCAACCTGTGTCAGCCAATAGTATTCAAAGTGCTGAGGTTGACCATCGTGACATGATTAGAAAAGGACTATCAAACTAAAGTCAGCCAAGTACAAATACATATAAATATTTTAATAGGATAATTATAGCTTAGGTATATGTGATAGAATATATACAGTACATTTTAATTTCACATTAGCAGTATATGAGAGTATGTATTATGCTATTCTACTGTCATTATTGTACTGCTGTATATATATAAAAAAAAGACGTGAGAGAAACAAAAGAGCTTTGGAGTCCAGCTATCTGTGAGCGCTTACTCACTGTGGTGTTCAGTCCATGTACCAACAAATCTTTAACTGAAAGTTCAATTTTGAAGCGGCGTTGCCAGCTAGTCATGACGCACAGTTACTTCTTCATTGATAGTCTATAAAAAGACTGCTAAAGCCACGGAAACAATCAGAGCTCTGTTGTAAATATTAGCCTACTTCGCTGAGCTATTCGTACTTGTATGGGCTAGTTTGGTACTGAATGTGAAAGTTTGGACCACTGAAAGATAGAACTACTACTAAATTGAAGAATGTTACTGAAGTGCATTTGAACGGTGATGCGGCCTTAGCTTACAGAATGACAACGAAACTTTGAACTGTGATTCGTGATCTGCACCTCTACTGTTTGAAACGTTTGTGTTTCACTCTAATGTTTTGTCATCTTCTTTGGGTAGAGAGGTACCCGCACTTGAGAGAAGATATTCATCGTAAAATGGAGGCACATTTACCTACAATGTGAGCAAAGTAACAGGAAATTATATTAATTCCTTTGGAAAACTGGGGACAAACCTGCCTGCACACTTACGCAGTGCTGCTCTGAATCTTTGTGCATTCGTGGACCGTTATATAGTGTCAGAGCACCACTGCGTAAGTGTGCAGGCAGGCACACTCTAAAATCTAATATGCAATTTCACCACAGTATTACTAGAATTCTTTAACTATCTTTACATTTATCATTTATTTATACACTTTACCAAGCTGCTGTACTTTTATATTGTCTATTATTGACTATCTTCTTTTCTTATATATTATAATGTTATTTAGCTTTTAAATGACTTAGCAACAGATTGGAGTTGCGATGTAATTTTGCAGTCATTGACAGACATTAAAGCTCTCTTGAATATCTTCAATCTTGTGTGATGTAAATTGGAAAATTGCATTAAATAACATTTATGTTCCTGAAAATTAACTACAATGAAAGTATTAGCAGGACAAAACAATAAAGCTTAAATAAACCACCAACATATGTGTTATTTTACTGAGCGTGTAAAAAAATGAATTAATTCATAAAGCGCCTGTCGTTCCCCTTTAAGAAGGCCTGTTTGACGCATGCACTGTAAAGATGCTCTGCTCTTGTACTTTATCATGGCTGCACTTTCACACAGTATCCACACGAAGCCCCTGACTCCCTCACTGCTCTCCCTTCCTCTGCCTCTCCCTCACTCACAGGCAAACGCACAAACACACCCACTCTCTCACACACACATGCAGAAATACACATTCAAGATAACAGGCAGGGACAGTGTTAGTGTGAGCCACAAATGAGCAGTTACGTTAAGTGACTAAACACATACTTCTACCATCAGCTCTATGGGAGCCCACAGTCCAGACGTTGCCACTTATGCCAGCCATTACACACACACACACACAGCCAACTGCTTCATCTATCACACACGTACGCATTTACACTCTACTTTGGACGTGCAGTCAAAACACTGGCACGTGAACCTCAGCAGCATTCCTCATATGGAAACAAATGTCATCAACTACCCCAACGCTACATAAGGTAGACAAGATAAGTGTATAATATGTTTTACTATTCTGATCACGGTTTGTTTATGAGTCATATATAATTCCTGTTGAAGAAGCAAGATGGAGGATATTATGGAGGCTCTGACAATAATATCAGATGTCAGTTCAAACAAAGAAAACTTGCTGTATTGTGCCTCTGATCACCTTTGACAAGAACCACTGTAAACTGGGAGATGCCTCTCAGTGGCTGGTTGTCACACTGAAGCACTTGGTGACTGTGATCGGTCAACAGGCTGATCTTCGCTGCGAGTCACTGATTTGGCACTGCAAGTGTTGGTATGTATTTACATCACAAACGACTTCTTTCTTGCTCATTTCGTGGTACTCGGTGTGTACATTTCACGCCCGTAACAGAGTTGTATGAAACACATTAACAGCACTTTGCTAAAGCATGGCTTTTGTCTTGTGTAACGGGCCTGAGAGTTCATCGAAGTCGCCGTTAAAGTGTGTGAACTGACTGTTTGTGTGATGAGTCAATCTGCTGTTGTATTTGAACCTGTGACAGGAACTTACAGATGGTCCTGATGAGCTATGGCCAGTATATACCTTGAAATACAGGAGTGTGCCATAAGGCTAAGCACTGTTTTATGTAAAACAGTTTTAAATGTGTCTTGCAACACAGGAATAACTTTCATGGTGCATTATGGCGGCATACCAAGACAAGCATATTGAGTTATCTTACTAACTGACATAGCAGCCATGTTTAGTTTTTGTTTGTTCAATCGACTGATATACACACTTAAAAATCATCTTGTGAAGTTGAAATGAATATATCATATTTCTACAAAGCCTTTCATCTCAAAAGAAATATGCTAAGAGCTGGGCTGTCGCTTGTGGGTCATAGTAGAAAGCACAGTAGCATTGCATTACATTACTGGGATATACAAGCTTGTCATTACTGTAAACAAGCTTCACATCATTAATCTTAAACAAGGGGGGCAGTTGTTTATATATGTCATTCATATATAAAAAATATTTAGCAAAAATGATTCATGCCATAAAACTGCTGACATCCTCCATTGTAACAGTATCCAAATGTGAAGTGTGTCACACAAACTGTGACTTCTCTGCTTGCATCACAACGACCTCTCGATTGGCTCGTGAGCAGCCATTTCAGTCTTTACATGTTTGTGTCCTTTTGTCCCCAGTAAAATAAAGAGCTCTGCGGCTCCACAGTTATGCAATGACAGTGGTACGAGCAAACACTACATGATACCAGACGCAATTCACTGCATGTTGCCTTACGAAGGATGAGACGCATGAATCATATTCACCATGAAAAGGTCATTGTTTTGCTCAGCTACCTTCAGCAGGAGCTGCCTGGGGTGTCGAGTCTCACATAGATAAGTCAGAAATGACCTTAAAGCAAAGGCAGGAGGGTTGCAGTCTATTTGTCTGTCCCCTAGACAAGGCGGGTGCAGAGAAGACACATTCGTGTGTAGGTTGGGTTGTGTGTGCGCGCTTCTTACTATTGCAGTGAAACGATTAAACAAATGAGGAGCAGTAACAAAAAGAGGTAAGCAGGGGAGGAATAATAGAAATGACTGTGAGTTGCTGAAAGGGTTTGTCGTCTTCCTTGCGCCCGTGTGCATGTATGTGTGTGCGCGCGCTACATCCTGTTACTTTTTGTTACAAATTACATCACTTGTGCCTCCTGGTGGTAGCAGGACCCCAATCTTTTGCCCTGTGTTGCGCCTGAGGAGGAAATTGCTTTCTATTTATAATGAGCTGCTGCATTTAACCAAGCCGTACTAACAAGACGGGCAGACTCATGCTATTAAGGCCTCTATGACTTTGCAGCATTGACCTGTTCTAAGTCGCAGCAGTTCTGCAGTATCTAGGCGCACAGTGTAGCACGAGCAAACGAACAGATTCAGTACTTTGAACTGACAGTGCCCTAAGTTAGCTGTCTACACATTAGGCCTTGCAGTCAGCTTACATTTCAGTATTTCAGTGTCTCTTTGTGTTGAAAGTTACACCACTTTTCAATGTGTCACCTGCTTGCAGCCTAGTGATATATAATTTGATCATTGCTTTACACATCAGGCCACTCAGCACCCTCAACTCAGATTTTAAATCAGCCCTCAGTCCACCTGTGAGGCTGCAGAGCAGAGCAGTGTGAAATGGCAATCTTTATCTACAGCCTTATGTGCTGGCTGCCATAGTAAAACTAGCTCAGCACTTTTCTCTCCAGCACTCCTCCTGTGACTACAGCATGGGTTCTGTAGAACAACAAGGCCAAGCTGGCACACCTGCCCTACAAAGCATTCCATTGTTCAACCTCTGCAAAAAAAAAAGGGAAAGAATGCATTATTCACCTTCTGGTATCTGATTTAGTGTTGACACTGCAGAATTAAACCAAAGCCCTGTGTAAGCAATGCAATACACTTGACAAGGATCAGTATCAGGATCAGCAAAAACCATAATATAGTGCAGTTTAAGAAGAATCTGTGTGGGCACAGAGAAGGCAGTTGTGCTTTGTCCTGACTATACTACAAAGAAGCCACTTTATGGTCAATGATTTTATACCTAATTCTTTCACCTCTACTTGATGATCATGTTCATAAAGCATGTAAGCCACATCAGTAATGCTGCTCAGTAGGCAGTGCACAAAATGCTGCATTCTGGTTCATTCTTAATGGCTGCATCCATAAATCCAGTTTGACAACCCTGCGGTACCAGGTCCATGAGAAAAGAGTGAAAAATATTGCACAGCGATTTCCCAACAGGTTCAGACAACAGACATAATGACGGCATCATTAAAGTCCCCCACCAGTCATAAATCTATTTTCCTTCTTGTTCCTCCAGTTGAATGTTTGAGTTTCACTGTGTAGAATGATGTATGTGCAGAGTCTGACACTATAAGGCTGTTTTCACATTGCTGAAAGTTTAAATTTTCTCTCTGCTCATTGAAAATGAAATTTTAAGACATCACAAATAGTTTGGAAGCCAATGCTGATCCATTATTCAGCATACACAAGTGGGATGTGAAAACCTCCAGAAGGCAGAGACATCTTGTATCCAGCAGTTAAACTAGCATGTTCATATATTCAGGAAATTTTCACTGGGGGGGTGGAATAAGTGTCATTTTAAGGATTTTAATGTGGTAATTACACTTTTTTTTTTTTTTTTGCAAATACCATGCCAGACACACATTGGAGAAGTTTTATGTATGTATGTATGTAAAGAGTGTCAAACATATCCTACACATGTTTAGCCCACACTTGACACACTTGTAGAATGTTGCTTCTTTGATAGCAAGCTTAGTTATTCAGTTTGATATCACTTGGTCATTACTTGACTCAATACTGAAACACCCTTGAAGGTGATCTGAAAACCATGTACATTAATACACGGTGAAACTCTTAACATATGAACATAAATTCTGACAATGCTCTAAATTTGTTAGCCTTGCAATTAAGCTCCAAAATGGTTGTGTTGCAAATGTATAAAAAGTTTTTAAAAAAGACAAAAAGTTACCAGTATGAAATAAGCACCTGTCAACACTCCACAGGCGGCCTGTTATCAGTCTTGGGCACACATTAGTGAGTCTGTCACTGGGAGCTGTTCAGTTCAACATTCATCTAAGACACAGCTGCTGTTTAGCTGAAAGTATCTTCTGTTAATACAAAAATAAACCTCACATTTACGCTCTGCAGTGATTTATTTGGTACATTGCAACATTTTAGCGCAAATTATATTCAAGCAAAGTAGAGATGCATCATTGAGACTGTTTCTGTTTTATCTCAAAAAAGCAAAGCTGAGGGACCAGACCAGACTGAAACAGATAACAACTTGCTCCCTAATTTAAAATTAGTAAACCTCCCAGTCAACGGAATCAAAAAACAATGAAAAGTGGATACTATCGAGTCCACTTTTGGAAACATTAGCTATTAGCAATTGTCAATATCAGACCTACAGTATTAAAGACTTCATCACCCCAGAAAATGGACAAAAGAAAACCGTATATAGCCTAATGTGCATTGGTCATGTCTGGCCGATAACTGATTTGCTTATGAAGGTCAGAGTTACCACTGATGACAGGTCGGATTGGTGCATCCGTAAAGCAAAGACAAAAAGAGAGCTAGTTTGTATTTAAGAACAAAAAGAGGTCGCACACTCAAATGTGTAAGAATAGTCTTTAAAATCTATTGCTGCCGGAGCAGAATGCACAGATGTTTCTGTAATGCTTACGTCAGAGTCCGACCAGCCACGCAACATTTTTCCAGATTCTTGTTCCATATGGCTTATGTAAGTGGGCACATTTACTTCCAGTTGACACTATTACTGTACTGCATGCACTGTAGTACTGTATCAGAAACTGTTGTGTCCCAGATGGCCCACTTTCCTCTGGTGTCCCATCGCTGTGTAAACAAACACCTTGAGGTCACCCTCCAGGAGGTCAAACTGAAGTAGTGCACCTTACTTCTCTAAAGTAGTCCAGAAACACTTCTCACCAAAGCTAGCTTATCTTCTCAGCAGCGTAACACACAGAAAAAAACCCACCTTTCTCTCACATGTTCCTCCTCTCAGACGAAGCTTTCAGGAACATTCAAACGTCTGCAGACACAGTGTATACGCTGCTCATGAATCATTAAACGCAACGGCTAAATTCTGCTCATGTAAGGACATTCTGCGTGTTTGTCTGGCTTTTGCAGAGTGCACTCATCCTCAGCTGTGAGACAATGCTTACAACACTACATCACCCATAATTCATCACACAGGCATAAATGCACAAGGTGCACAGAATGGTGCAATGACGGGAAATTCTAAAAATAGAAAGCTGAATAAAACCTCTGTATATGGAAACTATGACATGATAAAGCACCAATGAGAATATTTGCCAGAGTGTGTCTCTGTGTAGGCGCAGCAGATACTTCAAATCTGCATAATAGGGCAATATACTGAAGACGAAATCTGCATCCAATATTTTACTGTGAGTGCAAAATCTCTGACTATATCTTTATCTCAAAAGAGCCATACATCAAACCACGTAAACTGACAGAAAATTATGAATCTTTTAACAATACGTTTAAAATTTTATTCAATCATTTTACAGATAATTCGTGACAGACAGTAATTGATTTTGACAATGGGAATTCAAAGAGTCCAGATAAAAACTATGCAGAGCAAGGCAAGTTTGTCAACTGCATTGAATAAATAGCAGCACCAACAAACACAAAATGAATAAATGTATATAACGACGTGTGCAGTCTACTCACCAGGTCATGGTTCGTGGAGTTGGAATCATCTTCAGGGAAGGGGACATAGACAGCTAAGGCCATACAGTTGGCAAAAATAGCAATTAATATAAAGATATCGAATGGCCTGAGAAAAGAAGTTAAGGAAAATGATGTAACATAACAAGAAGTCATAAATAATTCCAATAAAATGTACTGCTGTGACATTAAAACATCTTCTTCTAACTATTCACAGACCTAAACAAGTTACACATGAAAATTAGTTAAAGTATCAGAGGTCTCTGATCCTGAGTCTGTGATGGATTTCCCAATTACTTGGGTTTTAAACAGCAGACACAAATCCACACATGATCTCTATGGTTATCTTTAGCTATTGGCTATTTAAGACAATATTTGATTGTATTCTACAGGCAAATTCAAATGGCGGCCCACTGGAGCAACCTCTGAGTGGCGCAGCATCCATAAATCTGACAAAATACGTAAACAAGTCACTATATACAAATATTGCTATTTTTTACTACTTTCATTTGTCACTACCAAAGACTAAAAAAGGCTTTGGATGGGCTGCTGAAAATGTCTGGACCATCTACATTTACTGGTTTTCATAATCTGGCCCAATTGTGCCTGTAATTGAGAAGCCCTGGTATACTAGATCACTGGTTCCCAACTTTGGGGGGTTTAAAGGTTCACAGGATACATTTAAGGGGTCATAATGTGATAAATAAGCTAGGAAAGCAGAAAAAAACATGTAATTTTGCATCTTGGGATCTCTTAAAAGCCTTTCAGTAAAACAGTCTGAAAAGCCTAATCACCCTTTGCTCGACCTGATTTGAATCCACAGACATACTGTATGTAAGGATGAAGGGTCACAAGTAGAAAAAGCTCCTGTTTAAAGCTTTGTTTGGTTTGATGGGTCAAAAGTCAAAAAGCTTGGGAACATCTGTATGACACTGATGTTCAAACCAGATTTCCTAAACTAACTCTTAATCTGCAGATTAACCAAAATGATATTCAAAAGCAAAACGGCGACAACTGCCATGCTAAAATTGATTCATTGAATTAATATGTATATAAATATCTTGTACGTTACACTGAAAACCATTAAATATTCTACATCATACATTAAAGTAACAATGACACAGTGACTGTAGCATTCCTTTATATAATTTATATAATGTCATAATGCAGAAACTATAACAAACAGTCTTCTCTCTGATCACCGTCAAGGTATTCCAACTGTCAGAAACCAACACATACCAGTATGTTTCCCAAAGTGTACTGGTAATGTGCCTATCTATACAATACGTTGGTTCTTGAAAAGACTTTACAACATTCTTTAGCTGGCATCTATTATAGCTATGAGAAATACACTGACTTGTGGAATTCAAAAACAGGCAGGCAATATCTAAACCAAGAAAAAAATATTTTTGTCGCCTGATTTGAGTCTGATTGCTTTAAAAACACCTAATGTGGCATAATTATTAAGGTCTACACACAGGAGCTGTGAACAAACAAGGCTGCAACTAATCATTATTTTCATTCTTAAATATTCTGGCAATTATTTTCTCAACTAATCCATTCATCGTTTTTATTCTATTAAGGGTCAGAAAATAATGACAAATGTCCATCACAGTTTTCCAGCACCCAAGGTGACATATTCAAATATCTTCAAATATCTAACTGACAATCCAACGATCCAAAACCTAAAGATATTTAAAGATAAATTATGTTATTCTGCATCAAAATATCTAAACACAACTAGGCCTCTGTTACATATTTTGTTGAGTTGTGCACTTAGTATATTATCCTAAATGTTTCCAACAATGTTCAAACCCAAGGTAACGCTTAAGTTTCATTTGTGTCTGTCACTAGAACTTCGAGGAGTGTCAGACAGTGAGGAAGGAAGTCGGGCAACTTCACTGCAGTGGTGATTGTTTAACACCCATGATCCAACGCTACTTCACTACATCATCAAACTATGTCTTATAGTCGCCAATTAGTTTTCTGTCTATTGACTAACAATTAACAAACAAGTTATGATCTTCAAATCCAAATCCTCAGACATGCACCCATCACCATATAAAGTCAGAGTAAAGGATACTTCCACTCCACCAGGCTGATGCAGGCCCTGCGTATGGGGTTGTTGAGGTTGAGGCAGAACAGAGCCCTCGGTGGCCTGCTGTTGGCGTTACTGCCCTGTTTCTTGCTTTTGGCATACTGCTGCCGCTTCTTCTGTGCCAACGCGCCTACCGGGATGGTAGTGGACGTTGGGGCAGGCAGGGTCGTAGGAGCCGGCGGTGCCGCAGGGGCTGGGGCCGCAGCAGGAGCAGGAGCAGGGGTGGAGGCGGGAGGGGCCACGGGGGCCGCGGGGGCAGGGTCCGGGGTAGGCCCGTTGGCGCTCATGGTGCGGGCGTGGCTCTTTGAGGAGCATCCAGCAGCATGGATCTGCCAGGGTAGAGGCTAAAGAAGGGCAGAGTCGTCTGACCAATGAGCTGGCACGTCACCAGGGGGAGTGACTCTGGTGCTGCTGGCATAATTTGCCTCTGAGAAGGAGGAAAAGGTGACAAGAGACGAAAGAGAATAAGAATAAAATAGTAAAATAATAAATGATATTGCTTTCAAGCAGGGGCAGAGTACAATACACCTGTCCTCAAATCCCTCCAGTGACATGCACAATGCACTAGAATGCACTCGGCCTTGCCCAGTCATATATGTTAGAGCTGCTTAAAAGCTACTCTCAGGTCATCTGGTTCTGATGTTCTCGATTGTACTCGAGTTTCTATGCCCCTACATGCTTGAATAGGCTTCCTGAGATGTTCCCAGTTTCTCATTTCTTTTAAAAAAGTTGTCTTAAAACAAGTTTTTCTATTGCCTTTCAATAATGTGCAATATATTGTTTGTAGCTGAATAATCTACAGGTGAGTCTTCCTGTATGCTTGCAATGAATTGCTATTATCATTATTGCGATGTTCATTACTGTTATTTTTCTATAGCTCTTCTTGTTCTTTCTCTTTAAACTTCATGTAAAGCTGGGTATGAAATGTGCTGTATACATAAAGCTTGCCTTGGCTTAATCCAATATATCTTCGTCGCCTCAAACTCTAATATTTGTGCTTGAAAACGGAGGTGAATAAAATTATGTTGTTCAAAGCTGTGTGCTGTGCGGCAGAGGAGCACTGAACAGGTATACAGTACCGTAGGTGCTCCAAAGGTGCTCAAAGGCATCAGGGAAGTAAAAAAGGGTGAAGGGGTAATGCATATTGATGTATACAGCAAATACTGCCTTTCGATTGAGGTTTTGAGACCATATGAGAACTTTTTCGTTCAACTTAAGACATAACCGACATAATGAGAGCGAAGACATCAAATCACTCACACCTGCAAATTGTCAAAGATGGCAGAAAAATGGGTCTTGGACAGCTTATTGAACTGCACTTATCTCTTAAAGGACAAAGAAACAATTTGTTTCCCCTCAAATGTGTAATGCATCATGTTATATGCCTCAAACAGTGATAGTAGCCTAATGAAATGGAAGCTGCGGTCCTTTAAAAATCATAAGATAGGCTATACAGCAGGTTGGCCTCTACTGTTGCCATCAAGAGTCTAAATTTAGTCTAACAATCAAAAAATGTCCTGAAGCTGAACATATTCTACAAGAAAAAACATGAACAGCTCAAACCAAAATACACACACACACACACACACACACACAGACACACACACACACACACACAGAGGAATACAGCTGTAAATTCAAAGATGCCATTCTCAGACATCACTTGGTCACATCAGTTGTGTAAGTCCTTGAACTGCTGAGCGGGCCCATAGGAAGAAACACAAAAGGTCACATTGCAGTGATGCTCCCAAGAATTAATCTTAAAACACTGCATAGAAAAATGTGATATGAGTGTTATTGTGATGTAACAATGTGCATCTTGTGGTGGATTCAGGTTTGCCAGCCTTACATCCCCTTTGTGCTGCGATGCTGCCTTCGTGCAGCCGAGGCTAGTGCGGGCTCAATATGGGAACAATGCGTATTAAATGCGCTTATTTTTGGAATATTAATTCCCACTGCTGCATCGACAACGTCGACCGTGCAGCCGTGATGAAAATGAACACTGACATTTCCGTGAGCCGTTCGTGACAAAATAACCACCATCAACCGTCCTCACATTTCTCCTTGGACACCACCAAGGTAGGATATGGTGAAACACCCCCCCCCCCCAAAAAAAAATGATGTGAAATGACAGCCCGACTCCGGGCGCTCATGGTGAAAATTGAGCAACACTAAGCAGCCAGATGATCCTGGCTGCTCAGCAGAAACAGCTGGCAACGTTAATACAACAAACCTCAATCAGTGATGCTCTTACACTCAGGGCTAATATAGTGGACAGTCCACATGACCAGAGCCCACCTCTCACTTTGTAGAAAAGGTATCATCCCCGACTGTGCTACATTAAAATGTATTGTATTTAAGCGTATTGTAAATGACAAGGCGTTGAATCTCCACCAAACATGACAGCGTCGACAGGAAAGTGGCCATTGAACACTGCTGTCCTCTGACAATAAAGGGGAAAAAAAAGGCATCATCATTGCCTGCATGCAGGGAAAAACGCAGCTATGCTAAGAGGCTAACTTCAGTTTGTGGAGCAGAAACCGCACCGTGCAGTACCTTTTCTGAAGACTTTACGATTCAGACGCGGTCTCCTCCGCTCGGTGACACGCTTCCAGTGCTTCGGAGGGCGAAAAACGCAGGTCCAGTCTCAAACGGCGGTTTAAAATTCATCAGCTCCGGGCGCAGGAGGGATACACAGACCCCGCGTATCAATTAAAGCTCTTCCATGATGATCGCGGAGAGCTGGAGTCAGGAGAGTGCGCACCAGACAACAGAGCATCCTCGTCCGCTGCCTGCTTATCGTCACGGCGCCAGTGAACAGTGAAACGAGCGCACACCAGAGAGCAAAGCTCGCCTCCTTCAGGTCCAGACTCTCCTGCTGCTGCTGCTGCTGCTCACATCAAATTGGTGCCGTGGCAGACGTCCTGAGTGTTACCTGCTCGAGGTTCCTCTATAGAAGGACACCTTTCAACCAGGGTGTCACATGCAGCATCCATTAATCACGTGAAGGTCACTAAGATAACTACTGTGTGGGGATCAGTGTGAGCCTGAAGGCTTATTTTTTATTTGTTGCTATTGCTGCTATTTTACAGAGGGAAATAGCAATTATATATTATGACATATATTGGGTGCCACTATGGCTGGCTTTGTTGTGGTTCATAAATCATCCACTAATGCTTTGTAGGTCATCCATGATTCATTAATAAGAACACATTTTGGGTTGCTAGGTTGTGAGAATTCCTATTGGCAGCGGTTTTTGATTTGGATACATGTTGGTAGTCCTTTAGCCTCATAACCCCTCCTCTGTTTCTAACTTTCTGATAACCCTTCAAATATGTGCTTATAGGCCTAAATGATGATTCTTAATTAAAAAGGGGCTTTAATCATCAAATCTGCAGTTGTAAATGTAAATAAGTTGTCAATAAATGGAATCTTGGTAGCACTTCTTTGTCTTTTTTTTTTTTTTTTAGAAATAATTGGCTAACGGGTGTAAGCGATCTTAATCTTCAGGCAACCCAAAAGTTGTTCTTGTTAACTGGTTATAACTGATACATAAAGTATCAGTAAATAATTTGTTAACCATTAGATAGGCTGAGATCCTATCCTAAAAAATCTAGTAAGACAGCAATAACACTCCCGAAGTTCAGACTCTTGTCACAAAATTTGCACTATAGGCAAAGAATAAAGAATTGCTATTGCCGTTTTGAAGGTAAGTGTAATCATAGTCGATGAAATTATAATTAATTCATCACATTCATGAATTCTCGGCCAGCTGTGGCTCCAATGGTTATGTTTTGTCACCCCAGTTCTATGAACGCATGCCAGTCATAAACCTATTTAATTTATGAGTGATGTAAATATAAACAAACCGTACAGGTTTGGCAGTGTGACATGAAATGACAGGACTGGAAGCTTCTGGTAGTCAGTCCTCAGCAATTTGCACTCCCCAATGAAAGCAATATGTACTTTCTTAGCCCACAACCACAACAGGTTTTCTATTTATCACTCCAATCACATACTGCCATCGTATCAGTGTGGTACAAATCATAGTATGCAGTCAAGGATTTTTAACAGGGGTTGTGGCCCTAACCCTAAAACCCTAGTAAAAATATCTGTAGTCATGTGTCCCCTCAAATATTTGTTACAGAGGGGGCTTGGTCTAGGGGTGTATTTTCGTTCGCACAGACGCTACTCAATGTTTACAGAAACATTATATGAATATTACAGGCAGCCATGTGTCTTTATGTTCAGTTGCAACTTGTCATTTTGATCAGGAAGGTGACACTACTGAGTAAGCTTCAATATAATATAGAATTGAGTATGCATATGTATATAGTTTAGAGAATATTATTGATCCATGACAAAACTAGCAGGACTGAGAGAAAAATTGGCAAATACAAATCCATCAGCTGCTTCAGGATTTATCAATACACACGAAAGTTAGGCGACTGATATTTTAGAGCCACGGTCACGGTCATTGATTCTAACTTCAGTCAGATAAAGGAGGAGTCATGCAGACTATATTCAACTAAACAACCCCTCTGCCCCAGCACTGTCTCTCTAGAGCTACTAGGGGATAGAGATGGGGGGGTGGCAGGTTAACAAAGGGGAGGCATTTTGATCATTTTTCTAACAAGGGGGATGGCATCCCCCCTCACATCGCCTACTGATAGTAGGTAATAGCTTAGTATAAATATATTATGGTGGGTCTGGAGCAAAATAAGCAAAATAATAAAGCTAGACAGCTAAACAATGAGCTGAGCTCTCTGTAGGTTCATCACTAGCATCACCTTCCACATTGTTTTCACATTGCTATTTGATACATTGTTGTCATAACAACGTTGTCACTTCTTCATATGATGGATTTAATCAGGGGTCCGCGAGTCGTTGAGAGGAGGTAGCCATTACCCAATTACAAATCTTTGCTATGATCATATTCATAACTGCCTGTCAGTGAAAATGTGCCGTTTCCTCTGACAATATGTTGCCCTCCTTCATATCACTCCATTTTGAACTACATTTCCCATTTGCCTTCAGTGTTCGTGATGAGAAAGTAAGTCAACACCGCCCTGCCTGATCTAGTTGTAACACACATGCATCTCTCCTGTTACAGGTCCTTTATAAGCAAACACATTATGGAATATTCCAGACACATGTAGATAAACACATCAGTCTACCTTTAACTATATGTTCTATCTTTAAAAAGAGATGCACAGTGTTAATTTTAGATTCTTTTATGTTCAGAAATAATTACTCGGTTTCATAAAAGCTTTTGCTCTTTGGGGCTAAAAGAGATTAAAATATCTCCATTACCTTCAGTATAAATTGAAAAATACGTTTGCTGTGCTGAAGAATAAATTATTATTCCAACTCATTAACTGATGATCCTCTTCATTTTGTGGGTTTTGTTGTGTGTGAAAGGCATAACCTAATACTCTTCACATTGTCAGTTATTTGTTAAATTGAATCAAAGAGGGGTGCCCAAATGCATTGTGAGAATTCTGGCTTACTGGTATGCACACCAGACTATGCAAGTAAAATGGGGCAATAGCGTCTCAGCCTCATTTGGGGTTAGCAATGGTGTTAGACAAGGAGGAATTTTGTCCCCAGTTCTTTTTAATCTATATATTGATGATCTGTCCAAGCAATTGAAAGCCTGTAATACTGGGTG
>JBBPCS010000359.1:5067897-5078251 GCA_037974645.1 Hollardia meadi
ACACACACACACACACACACACACACACACACACACACACACACACACACACACACACACACACACACACACGTAAAAAAACAGACTCTATTTTGACCATTTTAGTAGCTTTGCATGCTTTTTGTTTTACTTGTTCCGATGCATTTTAGATTTCTATCATACATTTTAAAAATCCTGACGGTGGCTCAGCTTCATTTGACATACAATACCAATATTCACAACACTGTGGTGTGTTGATGGACTGAACATTTTGGGGTTTTCTTAATTTAAATTAGACGTCTGCAGCATCAAGCTTCTTTTGAATGTTCAGTTTCTGTGGATGTGTGCTGTGGCTACATGCTCTACCCTTACGATTCTTCTGCTCTAATAATCACAGGGCCAGCAGTCATATCTCAGTTATTTTTACCATCCGAGCAGATTTACCTCAGAATGAAATTTAGATCTTGTGCTTTCACCCATATACTGTATGTTCTCTCAGTCTATTGTTCCACTTTATCATCACAACGGATTCCAGTTGTAGTGGCAAAACAAATCATTAAATGGAATACCTAATATGGATGAAATTTTGACTCATCTGGTAATATTTGACCCATATATCTCACTTCATTTATACTAATAATAAAAAATCTAGACAAAATTAGATTAAAATTAGTCCGATTTAAATGTGGTAATGGTAGACTTTTTTCAGAGGCAGGTGTGAAACTCAGCAGCCACGCCTTTAGGGCCCTCAGGAAGCATTCATCATGTCACAGCTGGTTACCAAGTTTTACTGGAAAATTGTCGGAGAACATTTACGTGAGATTTGCCTGCACAAAAACCCCACCCTCATCTCACCCTGTTGTTCACCTCAGTTATCGTGTCTACTGCCTGCTGGGGGATGGTGAGATGTCAGAGGGTGCAGTCTGGGAGGCCATGTCGTTCGCCTCCTACTACCAGCTTGACAACCTGGTGGCCATCATGGACATCAACCGTCTGGGCCAAAGTGATCCTGCACCCCTGCAGCATCATGTAGAGAAATATCAGAAACGCTGCGAAGCTTTCGGGTAAAAGTGCATTTTAAAAAAATCATCAACTGACAGTGTCAATTTACTGTACATGTTGGAAGGTGGTGGTAACACAAGTAGCATTTGAGTAAAATTAATTATCTGATGGCTACTACTGTTATGGTGTATGCCATCTACCTATATGAAGCCTCACGTACCACGTGTGTTTTAATGTGTGTGTTTGTGTGTATAGCTGGCATGCCATCATTGTGGATGGACATAGTGTGGAGGAGCTTTGCAAGGCGCTGAGTCAGCCACGCCATCAACCCACCGCCATCATTGCTAAAACCATCAAGGGAAAAGGCATTCCGGGTAATTGTTTGTTACTGTCACTAAGTGTGCGACCCATCCACCAAACAGTGTTCAAATCTCCCAAAGTGATGCCGTGTTTGTGTGGTTTCAGCCGCAGAGGATAAGCTGGGGTGGCATGCCAAACCTCTGCCCAAAGACATGGCCGAGATGGTTATGAAGGACCTGCAGAGCCGCATCACAAACAGCAGCAAACACCTGTACCCTCCTGCTCCCATAGAGGACTCCCCACCGGTGAGCCTAAGGAACATCAGGATGCCAAGCGCACCCAGCTACAAGGCTGGAGAAAAGGTTTGCCACCTGTACACAAACACAGACTTCATCCACATCCTCATCCTCTCCTTCTCCAGTATGTTCACACAATGTCCTCTGAAACCACAAAGGCATATTATTGAAGGCTGTATAAAGATGAACCAACAAACTTTACTCATGGTCTCACTTTCTTTATAGATTGCCACACGGAAGGCATATGGGATGGCACTGGCCAAGTTAGGCCGCTACAACGAACGTGTTGTGGCCCTTGATGGGGACACCAACAACCTCACCTACTCAGAGATCTTCAAGAATGAGCACCCCAACCGCTTTGTGGAGTGCTACATCGCTCAGCAAAACATGGTATGATCCCTCATGAATCTACAGATTATTATAGCCTCTTTCATAAATATTGAGAAAATACATTTTGTAAGACATATTTACTAACAAAGACATCTACTGTATATTCTTTATTTCTTTATTGCTCTTATTTTTTAGGCTTATTAAAAACACAAACAAAACCTCCCTCTCTCACTTTAATGTCGTGGTTTTGCCTGGTTAATAGTTCTTTCTCAGCTCGGATTAGATAAGAGTACACCTTAAATCTCACAGCAGTGCGTCTGAGCCTGTGTCATTGAATTATATATGACTGTCTATACATAATGTCAGGATTGGCAAAGACACCACCCATTTGCCTCCTCATGGTCAATATGGCTGCTGCTGAAGCCAGTAGTTTGGAAGCATCCTTATTTTGCCTCTGTCATTATTTTATCTGATCTTAGATCAATAATTTGGAGCGAGGTGATCAGACATGAATTCTTTGCACTGCTATGGCTCCAGCAGCAGCCAACTTCAATGTAGGTCAGGCATGTGTATGATGATAAGCAGTCGTGACAAGTGTATTCAGAAGTAAAATATTAATCAGCGCAGAGGGTGGGACCATCTGGCTGAATGCATGAGAAAAGTCAATAGTTGAATGACAACATTTCTGTGAAATGAGATGAAAACCTATTGCATTTTGAATAAGGAGTTTAACGCTTGATGTATAAACACAGATAAATGTACTTTAATTGTATACATTTATTATTAATGACATTATTTTCTTGGTTTGGATGAAAGTACTGCTAGTTTAAGTGCAGCATTTAAAGAAGTAGTTTTCTTTGATTGAATCTACAAGAATTTATTTAAGATCACATTTACACTTTCATGGATGCGTCGTGGTTTCTTTTGACTAAGCAAAGAAAACTTAGTTTCTTTGGGATTAAGCAGAGTTTTAGAGACAGGACAAAGGAAATTATTAGTTAGAGGAAGTATGCCACTGATTCCATCCATATGGGAAAATAAGCTCTAGAGCTGTATGTGTGTGTGTGTATATATATATGTATATATATATATATATATACACATGTATATATAAGATATATATAAGAATGATCTTGTATAGGTACTAAGAAACTATAAATTATATTTCCAGGTCAGTGTTGCCATGGGATGTGCTGCCCGTGAGAGGAACCTTGTGTTTGCCAGCACTCTTGCTTCCTTTTTCACCCGTGCCTACGACCAGCTACGCATTGCAGCCATCTCAGAAAGCAACATCAATCTGTGTGGCTCCCACTGCGGGCTGTCCACCGGTTAGTAAGCTGCTGTCAATGAGCCATGCACACACACACACACACCCTCCCTCCCTCACAGACCTTACCCACCCACGCCTTCACAAAACTCACCTTTATTCCTCTCACACTTTCACAACACCCATTTTCTTAGACCTTATTCACAGAATCCCCAGTGGTGATGAATGTGTTTAGAATGATGTGAGCGTGCAGTTGTTGCAATCCTCTCTTTCCTTCTAATGCTGTGTTTTCCCTGCAATTTACCCCCTTTGGCCTTACAGCTAGTTCTCAGTCCTCCCCTTTTCTCCCTTCCTGTCTGCCCTGGAAGCTGTCAGCAGGGAACCAGGTGTCCCTCTGTTAGTGCAGGTAGTACACTGCATGCTAAATCTTGCTGTATGTCCGTGGATCTGCATGCATCAGCTCACCTGATCTGTCAATACGTTTTGAGGATTTTATGAGTGTTGAGTGTATGAAAACAGCTATAAATGTATTACAGGAGAGGAAGGCCCCTCTCTGATGGGTCTGGAGGACATAGCTATGTTCAGGGCCCTTCCCACAGCGACCATTTTCTATCCCAGTGATGGTGTGTCTACAGAGAAGGCTGTGGAACTGGCTGCAACCACAAAGGTATATAAAACCAAAGTGCAGTGCTGTGGCTTCCCTACAGCATCTGTGGAACATGTATTTATTACAAAAACAGCCTATTTGCTGTCTGCTGATTGTCATGTTCCTCTTAACAAAGGGTGTTTGCTACATCCGAACCAGCCGCCAAGACAGTGCCATCATCTATAACAGCAACGAGGACTTCCATGTTGGGCAGGCTAAGGTGAGACAGTCTTTTTACGTGCATAGCTGTAAAGACAGAAAGTAAGAAAAACAGAAAACTATTCCTACAAAATGAACACACCGATCACTGTCAACACTGTAACCTGAAACAGAAGATAATGCACATGCCTTTGCCAGGTGGTGTACCAGGGCAAAGAGGACCAGGTGACTGTGGTGGCAGCTGGAGTGACTTTGCACGAGGCCCTGGCAGCAGCTGAACATTTAAAGAAAGGTGCACTACATTACCTTCTGATCATAGGGAGGAAGGGATATTACATTTGTTTAAATACATTACTTAATCTGAGATAAAAACCTACCCTCCTAATGGCTGGATTCTTCAATGGTACCAGCTGTAGTTCTGAGTATGATTGCGAATAGAAAAAACATCATCCATCCTTAGATGTAATTCTTATGAATCTCTTAAAACTTTTCCTAACATGCATCCTGGTCTTTTCACTGCTTTAGCATTCATGGACAATGCTTGCTTGAGGTGGAAAAATACATATACCAGATAGATTTGTGCTTTTTACTTTGTCACTGTGTGGTGATATTAGTCACTACTTACTGATTAAATCCAGGATTTTCAAGGCCATCCTAGCCTTAGAACCATTATATGAATTACATGTCTCAGTTGCAGGGATGTCATTATTATGTTTCTATGCCAAATTCCTCAACTTAATTAACTGAATTTCCAGAGCGGATTTCTGTCAGGGTCATTGACCCCTTCACAATCAAACCACTGGATGTCAAAACCATCGTTGACCACACACGTGCCACCAGGGGGCGAATCCTCACTGTGGAAGACCACTACTATGAAGGTGGGTTTCCATAAAAATTGCTCACAGTGTTCAGCTTCTACATATTGCATGACCACTACCAACCTAACAATGCCTCTCAGCATAACGCAGCTGGGGCTCTGTCATTGGTCCATATCCACGAGTGTGTTGCGGTGGCATGTTTCCATTGGTTCAGCAACAGAGACGCCATGTGGTGGCATTTGCTTATTGGCTGAGGAGAGGCTGACTGCTTTGTCCCCTCATTGCGGGCATGGTATTGGTATTGTGGTGCATTTTATAAGTGTGAGAGCCAGAGAGGAAGAGTGCTGTCAGATTTCCTCAACTGAGCATGTGCCCATGGGGCTCTCTGTGACCTAGATAGCACAGACAGCCATGCCCTGTGCCTTTTAAGAGAAACAAATGGGCGATGGCATGGTCTTGACTAGACAAAGGATATTTGGCAACAACCAGTCTGATAGTCAGGGTATCGCATTCATTTTGCATCTGGACCAAGGATAGTGGTCAAGGGAAGATGTAATATGTTTAGAATGTTTTGTTGTCCTCTCTACTGTTCATGTGTTCGACATTTTGCTTACACATGGCCTCCTTTTTGCTGTCAGTATCAGAGGCAAATATTTTGAAAAATGCCCTTCATGTCCTGTGAAAGCCATGTAACCAGGGGCATAGTTATGAAATTATGGACCCTGTACATAGGCATTCTCTGGGAGCCCCTTTTCAAATCCATGCCTTTTCTTTCTAGTATTTTTGTGGGCCCTTGTCACATAACGGCCCTGTATAGTCAGTTACCCACCACCCCCATCCCCCAGTCCAATGCCCCTGCATGTATCTCCAAATTTAGTGATTTTGAATTTTTTGGTAAACTTTAGGATTAGGTGTTCCTTTATGGGTTCTCCTACCTAGGATTTGGTGGCATCTAGCAGTGTGGGTGCAAATTGCAACCAACTGAACACACCTTCGTCTCACCACCACGTCATGAAAGTCCCACTCTAGAGCCAGTGTTTAGTTTATCTGTTCTGGGCGACTGTTAACCTGGCAAACACATTGTCACAAAGCTAAAAACAGGGCTGTTTTTCTGAGCTCATGACAAGTTGACTTGTCAGAGATAGATGGGTAGGCATAATGAGTACTTTTACTTTTGATATTTTGAATACATTTTGTTGATAACACTTTTCTTAATGATTTGAATGCAGAACATTTGCTTGTAGTGAAGTATTTTCAAGTGTGGTATTGCTACTTTAACTTATATATCAATACTTCTTCCACCACTGGTGTTCCCCATTATTCAAGAAGGATTCCCTCTACATCTGTTGATATGATAAATTCCACAGGTGGCCTCGGGGACGCAGTGTCCTCAGCTATGGTCAATGAATCTGGCTTCAGTCTGCATCGTCTGGCCGTGTCCCATGTTCCTCGCAGTGGCAAACCTCAAGAGCTGCTCAAGATCTATGGCATCGACCGTGACGCCATCACCCAGGCTGTCCGCAAGATGCTCAGCAGCTCTACCAACGCCAAGTAACTTTCTCCAAGCCCCACCCACCAGACTGTTCATTCATCCTCCTGCAGGTGAAGATAAACAGTCAAGTATGGTTTTGATTCATATGACACCCAGCTCTTTAAATTCCTTCACTGTGAATGTCCCTAAGTGTGTACTGAAGTAATGTGATTTTTGTGCTGTACGCTTTGAAGTAGAGTTCCACGTTTACCTTTCTTTCATGCATCCATCACATCACACACAAGGACAAATTCAAACACACATATCCTCATGTCTAAACTCATAGTTCTGTAATCAAAGTAACTGACTTTGTCGTTGGTGGATGCTTACCATATGAGACGATACATAATTACATGTTCAACATGAGTACTGTGACGGCTCATGTGGTTATTTTTCTTTTAAAAAAAAAAGCTCTTTAATTAACTCGATTCGACTGGAAATGTTTTCATATTGTTCTGATGTAGCTCTCAATAAACTGGGTGGGGCATAGTTTTAAAGTGAGTGTTCATCATGACAACAGTGTCAGAAAGAAGCTGACTGTGTTGTTGTTTGTAGAAGGTAGTGAAGAAAAAAAATTAAACAAATGTAGGTAGGTCATAAAAAGCAGTCACTCAAAACCACCAATCACATCTTCAGACATTTTAAACTGTTGTGGTTTCAAAAGTTTTATCATTTCTCTTCAGCACTGTAATTTTCATTGTTGGTTTTAAAGTAGCCATCAACCTACACACTTCAGTGTTCATTTGTGCTAACTGTACAACTGGAACATACCCGCAGTGTGACGATAATCATTATGTGGTCAGTGGCATCATCATTTTTTTTTTTACATAAGGTGGAGGAAGTGCTGGAAAATGGAGAATATAGCTGACTGTGACTTTGAAGGTAGAGTTACATCTGACTTGTGAACCCAAGAACAAACACTTTCTTTGTTACTTGAAATTTTCTATGTACCTTACTTTCATGTAATAAAGCCCTCTGCATTTGATTTTGAGTGTTTATAATATTTTGTTCTTTATCCCTATAAGTATATTTGTGTTAATGTGTGTAGTCCAAGCAGCATACACACACACGCACACACACAGGAATCCGTACTTAAACTTTTAATTCATTAAATAAGTAATACAAAATCATGATTAATGACAATATACATTAGTAAAGCACACTTCTGACAGCACTTTTCTGCATCACTTGTTTTTATAAATGATTTCCTTACAGTACATTCTTGTGATAGCTAACACATATTTCAGTCCCAGATAAGATTGTTTTGCTTTTACAGTCTGTATTGAGGCTTTTAAAAGTAGAGTGTGTGGAGGCTCAAAGACGATGGGAAACCCCCCTTAGTCCTTTTAGTATTCTTTACAGGTTTAATCATGTATTTAAAAAATGAGTTTGGCATCTAGATTAAAAATCAACATTTGCGTTTGGCATTGCTAATGTCTGTAAACATTAAACCTTTTTTTAATATTTATAGTTTTATAGTGTCATTCCATGTATTTTCAAAATTGTTGACCATTGTGGGAGTAAAAGCAGGTTCTGATTGTGGAGCTGCAGTTATATTAATAGAGCTGATACAGTTAGATAATTAATCGGCCTAATGACAGTCGTGTTAGCCGTTACATTCAGCAAAAATGCCAAGCATTTTTTTAATTTGATGATTTTATGCATTTTATAACATTTTGAATGAAATATTTTTGGGTTCAGGGGTCGGACATCTAGGTTCTGGTAGCTTGTGGTGGACATTCTTTTTAAAAAAAACATTTTATATACTAAAAATTAATAAGTTAATCAGAAAATACCCTACAAGTAATTAATAATCACATGTCCATAACAAATTACCGTTTGTCTCCTGGGTATAGTTGTAGTTTCAATGTAACATCTCTAGATGGCAGTGCTGTATTGACACCGAATCCCTTCCAAAACCACGCAATGCATTCTGGTACTCGAAGTCGATATGGAATCTGGAGTACGTAGCCGCTCGGATACTGACGTTACACTTTAAACTACATTTCCCTTCGCAGTTACACACGTTTGAATGTCATGTAGGGGTAGCTTTTTCCAGATGATGATCTCAACTGAAGTTTCCTCTGTCAGCTTCACCAAGAGGCTGAAGAAACTCCTCGAGAATGACAAAAGTATTGTCTAGGTTGAGCATTGTCGAAGTCCGTGGCGGGAAAAAAGGGAAAAGGCAACTAAACGCCATTTGAACAATGCGGTTCAAACAAAGACGGCAGTGATCTGAGGTCTTGGTGGTTTTCTGCGCTGATCCTGCTAGCCAGGGCTGGGTCCCGTTACAGTTGTGAGTCGGTGGCTCACTGATCAAGATGTCTATGGAGGAACAGGAATATGCCGACGCGGTACTGGTGACAGAGGCCGGGCCCCAGTGGCTTCGAGCCGAAGTCGAGCGTCTTACCCGGGAGCTTCGTGAAACGACCCACGAGAAGATCCAGGCTGCGGAATATGGACTGGCGGTGCTGGAGGAGAAACAGCAGCTCAAACAGCGATTTGATGAGTTGGAGACGGAGTACGAGGCGGTTCGACACGAGCTGGATCAGCTGAAGGAGGTAACCTGAGGTCATAGCCACGCAGACAGACACTTAAAAAAAAAACTGTCGGCAGATGTAACGTTAACTTAACTGCATCGGTACGTAAATAAGCGTCGTGCAGTGTTAACGTAGCAGCACGTTGACGGGTAAAAAGTTCGGTGCAGCAACGGTGAACATTCTGTTTATTAACGTGTCAGTCAGAACCACACAATCTATAATTAGAACCATCATAAATTATGTAATTAGTCAGTCATGGGCCGGATTCCATTGAAACTCAGCCTTAACTTAAAAGTGACATAAAGTGTAAATTGATTGGCCGAAGTCTCTGTAAGGTTGTGACAGATTATCATGTGGTAGCCAAATGCTATTGACTGTTTTCTAAGCATAATGAAAGCCGTGTGGCTTATTGTTTTATCCTGACTGAAGAATAAAAGCTGATATTTACTTTTTGGTCACTCGCCCATTCCTTTTCTTGGTATGTACAGTAAGATTGAGGCCTTCAAATGAGACGCCTGCAGCTGCAGTAGTATGACATATGTAAATGCCTATGTGGCCAATCTGGAAGTGTCCTGCTCTAGTAGAAAAGAAATATGTTTAAAACTCGCTTTGCAGTTCAGTCAAAAGTAAATCCTGTGAAAAGAAATGTCCCGTCTTAGTATTTTCAATAGTACTTTGTCCTATTTGGCGCTTTGGAAATGCCTGTGTTTTCCCTGTACTATCTACACCCTTTTTGGGATTTGTAATTGTGGGTAGGTCAGACGAGACATTGGTTCACATGGCAAGGAGGTTTTCATCTGTCATCACCAATGAATTAAGCTGCCATGCCGCTGCCATTCACTTAAGCAAATGTCATCTGTTTCTTTCCTTTTTTAACATGGTAGTCTGTGACATCACCCATTGATTTCTGAAGGTAATGATGGGGACGAGACCACCTATATCGAGTCCGAGTCAAGACCAAGACCTTAAAGGGTCGTGTCCAAGTCAGGACCAAGACCTTAAAGGGTCGAGTCAGAGCCAGGACCAGGACTTTGGGATTTTGTTGCGGTTGAGACCGAGTCTTTGGAGGAGGCATGACCGAGTCAAGACAGAGACCGAAAAAAACAAGTCCATTTTCAAGACAATCGGTTTAATTAGACTTATTTACCATCACCCCTGTTAATATTCAAAAGTGAAATTTCTGTAGGGGAGATTAGGGCTTGTTGGCTATAGGGGAAGGATGGCACACTCTCCATCTCCAGCTTCCTACAGGGAGTTGAAACAGAAATGTAACATAAAACGTCTACCCTCTTCATATGGACACTTGTATTCTGTCAAAATACCTGAATGTCGAAAGGTGCTCAGCTGGGGTCAACCTGAACATTGTATGAGGTAAAAAAAACAACAACCCAAAACAGAATATATTATATAAAGATAATTTCAACTGATTGACATCAATCAGTGGACAACTGTTAATTTTCGGGGATGTTAATTAACTCCTTGGATT
>JBBPCS010000359.1:5084228-5100657 GCA_037974645.1 Hollardia meadi
CTTTTTTGTTTACTACATAATTCCATATGTGTTCCTTCATAGTTTTGATGTCTTCAGTATTAATCTACAATGTAGAAGATAATAAAAAAATAAAGAAAAACCATTGAATGAGGTGTGTCCAAACTTATATATATTACTTATACATATATATGCATTGATGCATGCATTGATCCTAACTTGTGGGAAATTTCAAAAGAGAAGTTGGGTTTTTCCCTTCTGTTCAGCTTAGTCAAAGCTTTCCTGCAACCAGTTTATCATCCCATAGAGGAACTGCATCTTAAGGCACTTCCACATTAGCTTAAAACCTCAGCAGTTGTGGTCGCCTCTTGTTGGACTATACCTCCATCGCTCACTCTTAATAATTTAGTGTACTGGGATATTTCATTGTGTGGTGTTTCACTGATAGCCAGAAGGCCACAAATGCAAATAGTATCTGCTCTGAAGCTAGAAGTCAGTCTCGTTCTTAGCTGTAAAGAGGGCTATGATTATTTCCAAGTGTTACTATACATTTCCACATTGAGTCCATTTTCAACTGAATTGAATTGAAGTGAATTTTTCATTCAATTTAAAAGTTACATTTTCATTTGCAGCTAACGATTGATCTATCAATCAGATATTTTTTTTCTCAACTAATTAATTGTCTGGTCTATGAAATGTCACAAAACCATAAAAAAAACACACAGCACAGTATTATGTATTCAGATTGATTGTTTTATTTGAGCAGCCAAACATTAAATATAAAAATTTTAGTATCATAAATGACCAAGAAAACTATCAAATATTCACAGTGACTGAAACGATTAATCTCTTATTAAAATGATTGCTGATTTGTTTTTTTTGCAGTCATTACTCAATTAACTAATCTATTAATTGAGAAACTGTTGCAGTTTTAAGTCAATAAATTCCATTGTCTTCCTGGGTATCCTGCTCTTGCTTTTTCTGTCCAAGCACTTTGTAAACTTTGTTTTAAAAGGTGCTGTATAAATAAAGTTTTTATTATTATTACATGTCAAGTCAAGATAACAAACTGACTTGTGTCCTCACTGAATGGGTCTTCATGGATCTTTTAATGACTTCCTCTCATTGACTCATCGTTGTACTCGTTCTGTTGCTATCTCATGACTCTGACTGTTGCTTCTCTAGTAGAGTATGTCACTGAGGCTGATGTAGGAAGAGGAATCATCCATCAGCACTCACTGTGCTTCATGCTGCAGATTAATTCACATCACGACTGGCCGCTGCTTGTTACACATACCAATTTGTCTGACTGGGAACTATTGAGGAATAAAAGGCGGGGTTAGATGCTGGTGGAGAGGAGGGCTACAGCTGTGTGATGGGTTTCAGGACTTCCTTGGACAGTAGTTGTTACATCAACAGTTTAGCTCAGTGTCGGTGCTCGTTGGCTGGATGTCCACAAGCCTTTAAGTCAGTTGACTGTGGAAATCTGACATCAGCCTGTTCATGCTGTGAACTATTAATGTATTGTCCTTCTGGCTCTGTCAGTACAGTGAATTGAAGTCTATACACTTTGCTTGGTATCTCGTCATTAGTGCATTCACAACCACCATAATGGTCTCCTCCATTAGACCCACCTCTCTGCTACAAGGAGATCTTTATGGGACCTCAGAGAAAAAGTGTTTGTGTCACCAGTTCCCCCATCCTGTGAAGTTTTGTTGTAGTTATTGTGGTCTTAAATGACTGAATATGACAAAATCTGACCTTTTTTTGGCTTTATTTTGCATTATATTCTGGTCATTTTTAGAAACTGTATTTCAGTGGGATTTCATGTCAAGGGTTTAAAGTACTTATTGATGATCACAATATGTGATTAGGTTTAATAATAAAAATTGACTTTTTGTCTTCAAGTTTTAATGCATACATTTTAAGTTTGATTAGGGCTGCACGATATAAAAAAAACTGAAATTGCAACATCTTTTTTTAAATGCGATATATATCGCGACATGAAAAAATGCAATAAATTTCGCCACATACATGCATGTTATTCATGTACAAATAAACAGTCATACATCATAGTCATCATAATTTTCATCACTTTGGATACTTATGCAAATAACATGTTTCTTGTGTGTTGCAGTTGTGTTATTTACATGTAAACTACTATTTCTAACAATTTTAAAATGTATACCTTATCTATGTGGTGGAAGATGAACAGGCTTTAAAGATAAACAGATTTCTCTTCTTATTTGTGATGGAAAATGAGAACCTGGCAAGTTTTCTGTTTGTGTCAAGCAGCACAAACGTTGTAGCACGACATGTTTGAGTTAATATGCCCTACTTGACATTGTGTGTCCTGCATTATGACTATTGCACATGGGCACAATGTGATATAGATTGTGAAACAATGTGTTGTGCAGCCCTAATTTTGGTCAATAAATATCACTGGGTTGTGGTCATTGCTGTTGAATGTCCATCAGGGTTTTTGTTTTGCCCATGTCAGAAACTGTTCACTCTCAGACTGTGGACCTTTCTAAACCAGCTCTGTAAGCCAAATAGTAAATTTAGGTAAAGTTAGGGTGTAAGATACAGAAGGGTTTCCGTAGATTTTGATTTACAGAGCTTGTTGGAGGTAGGCACTTGTTGCTCTGTTTAACTTGTGAACACTATGAAATGACACTAAAACGTATCAGCGGGGTGACACAGCACTTGTAAGTGAACGGTCCTCTCTAACACAGTCAACACCAACTCTGGAACAAATAACCAGTATCAAATGCAGGGAATCACAGGCCCCTTGTATGTTGAATAAACACTGTTTGGATAAGAGAAAACTTATCTTATTGCCAATTTGCCAGTGGTTATTCTGGTCATACCTTTGGTTCTGTGTGTGCATCTTAAAACACAGTGACTATTAATCCTTGATCAAAGTAGTTTGCCCTGATGTTTATCTTTTGTCTGTCCCCAGGCCTTTGGACAAGCTTACTCAACCCACAAGAAGGTGGCAGCGGACGGCGAAAGCAGGGAAGAGTCACTGATTCTGGAATCTGCCAGTAAGGAGGCTCTCTACCAGCAGAAGGTCCTAGAGTTGCAGAATGAGCTCAGACAGGCCAAAGCCTCCATCACCAGTGTACAAGCTGAAAATGAACGCCTTTCGTCAATCGCCCTGGAGTTGAGAGAGGTGCTTGTTTAATTATATACATTTTTAAATTTTGTGCTCGTTTGAATAAGATCCTCTTTCAATCATCCTGATTTCAATCATTTCCTAATTTATAAAGACTAAAATCTCATAATCTGTCTCTTAAATTACACAATATTCCCTTGATACAGACAGTACATATAGATGAAAACTGGATCTTACCGGTTACTTCATTCTTTTGTGAACGTTTAATATGTTAACCAGAAATTGCTCTCTTGACATTCTTGACAGACAGACTCACTATTTGCATCTGTGGTATGTTATGTGGTTTCATGTTAGCCTTTTATGTAACAAAGCTGTGGAAACTCTAAATGTTCTTCCTAAATGAAACGTAAATTTTTTGTTGGTGTCAAAATATGAAATGGTTTATCTCATAGTTGTGAATGAGAGCCAGTACTTTTGTATTTGAAAGGCTCATGGTACGTACACCTCAGTTAGATTAGTATTCAGTTTGATTACAATAAGAATAGGATGCTATTGGAAGTTCAGATGGAGACATGGAGACCAGACCACCACTAGTTGTCAGGGGGAGTTGTGAGAGAGTTGAAGTTTGTGCTTGCAGTGGGGGAGGGTCTGTTAGCAGGACTGCAGTGAAACTGGCAGGAAAGATGATGTAATGGTTCACTGTGAGTGACACAAAGAATCTCCTCTGCCAGGGCTTTCAGTAGCACGTATTGGTAAGTGGACCATGTCCTCCTTCTGTCAGTACATTCTCCTTCCAAAGTCTTGCCCCTCTGGTATGTGAACCACGCTGACACGTCGGTCTTCATTTCACTCACAGTGATCAGACGATTGCAAGGATGAGGTTTGCACAGTCTGGCTGATTTTCCACTCAGTCATTGATGGTGAACATTTGTCGGAATTAGATGTTATCCTTATAACGGCCCCTCTCCTCACACGCAGAATTCCGAGCTGGCAGAGCTGCAGCGTGGTCAGCTGCGTGATGACATCAGAGAGTACAAGGTGCGGGAGACTCGTCTACTGCAGGATTACAGCGAGCTGGAGGAGGAGAACATCTCTCTTCAGAAACAAGTGTCTGTGCTGAGACAGAACCAGGTGAGACCAAGAAGATGGAACTCATGTCCCATGTCTTGAATGGGGTGGTGATCATAGTCACCTTTTTATGACTCTGACTGGACACATCATTGATTTTCGGTTCTAATATAATCACATAGCCACTGGGTCATGTAAGCATGACCTTACCAACACTTTTTGAAGTTTTCTCTAATTTAAAATGGGAGTCAAAAGATTTTTTTCCTTTTTTAAATTTAAGGTTTTGTTTAATGGTCACTGGACATTTTTATGCTCATTTTGTACAATATGAGACCTAATACAGAAACTACAGTGGACACATCAACTGAGTGAAATTATTGACAGCCTTTTTTATATTTTTGACCATCTGCTAAGGTGGAATTTGAAGGTCTAAAGCATGAGATACGCCGTCTGGAGGAGGACTCCCAGTGCCTACACAGCCAGCTGGAGGAAGCCGTGCGCCTGAGAGAAATCGCTGAGCGACAGCTGACGGAGGCCTTGGAAACAATTAAAACGGAGCGTGAGCAGAAGGCCACTCTGCGCAAAGAGCTCTCCCACTACATGACCATTGGCGGCTCTGTGTACAACAGCTCTTTCAACATCTCCATCGACAACCTAAAACTCCACGAGGAGCCCTCTGCCACCACCGAGCCCGACAACGACGATCTGATCAGAGGCTTTGAAAATGGCTTGCTGAAGACGGGCGAAGGCGATGAAGACAACAGAGCTGCTGCGAACAAGAGAGGAGATGCTTTCAAGCCAGCTCCGAGCCTGGTGGACGACCTGCTGAGTGAGCTCAACATCTCCGAGATCCAGAAACTTAAACAGCAGCTTGTGCAGGTATGAAGTTCATTTCAACACATTCACTCAAAAATAGATTCAGCTTTCAGCTAGTGTATATCATACTGTATACTGTACCTGTAAGACAACAACATCTCCACATATAACAGGCCATGTAACACACTTATTGCTGGCACTCACTCTTTAATGCTCTGTTCTCAGTGGTTCAATTTATGTCTATGTAATTAAATGCACAATGTTCATTCTCTACACAGTGTCAAATGAATCTATAGAGAGGTTCAGAAAGTAGCCTTTATTAGTTATTTAAGTGACTTTCCCAATATCAAAACAGCAAAAACATGATTTGTTAGTTCAGATATATCAAAAGATATACAGTAGATCTCAGCTTTAACTGTCCAAGTGAGATTCTCAAGTGAGAATAGAAAAATGCATGTTGCTCACGGTGTAAAAATGCCATTGTTTGTATTTGTTTGTTAGGTGGAGCGGGAGAAAGTGGCCCTGATCAACTCTCTCCAGGAGAGCCAGAAGCAGCTAGAACAGGCCTATGGGACTGTGTCTGAACAAAAGGAAACAGTCAACAGGCTGACAGAGAACCTCAGTGCAATGAGGAAACTTCAGGCCAGTAAGGAGCGCCAGTCGGCCCTCGACAGTGAAAAAGACAGGGACAGCCATGATGACGGAGACTACTACGAGCTCGACATCAACGGACCTGAGATTCTGCAGTGTAAATACACTGTGGCCATGTCTGAAGCTGGCGAGTTGAGGCAGGAGCTGAAGACTCTGAGGACAAAGTATGAGAAGTGTCGAAACCAGTATGAAGATGAGCGAGCGCGGCTGGAGAGCGACGTCCACGAGTTGAGGTCAAGCTTGGCATCGCTTGAGAAGATTAGCCATTCAGATAAAGCAGAAGTGGCTCGCCTGGAGAAGGAGCTCCGCCTGGTCAGCGAGGCTGCGGGAGAATCACTCGGCAGCCTTAATGTGGCCCAGGATGAGCTCATATCTTTCAGTGAAGAGCTGGCCAACCTATATAACCATGTGTGCATGTGCAACAATGAGACCCCTAACCGTGTCATGCTCGACTATTACAAGCAAGGCAAGGCCATAATAAGAAGGGGGCAAGAAGGGAAGGAGCACCAGTCTTCCATACTTCTCACTAATGGGATGATCACTGAGATTGAACTTAAAAATTCAAACTCCAGCTGCACCTCAGTGACCCCAGCTCCTGCTCCAGAGCACCGACCGGAACCAATGAACATATATAACCTTGTAGCCATCATCAGGGACCAGATCCGCCACCTGCAGCAGGCGGTGGACCGCACCACAGAGCTGTCGCGTCAGAGACTTGCCAATCTGGAGCTGAGCACTGTGGCAGACAAGGACAAAGAGGCTTGCATGGAAGAGATCCTCAAACTGAAGTCCCTGCTTAGCACCAAAAGGGAACAGATCGCCACACTCCGAGCTGTGCTCAAGGCCAACAAACAGGTCAGAAGACTGAGTGGGTCCATATTGTATGTGCGCGATTGTGTGTGTATGCATGCCTGCTGCTGTGTATGTTTCTCAGAGGAAGGATGTGCATTGTTTCTCAAACTGACAAGCACGCCAGAAAAGGCTCATCTAAAAATAATCACAGAGCTTATACTTATACATGAGTGCAAGAAATAATCATATAGGGTCTTATTCCCTTTAGACGGCTGAGGTTGCTCTGGCCAACCTGAAGAGCAAGTACGACACCGAGAAGGGCATGGTGACAGAGACAATAATGAAGCTCCGCAATGAACTCAAGGCATTAAAAGAGGATGCTGCGACATTCTCCTCTCTTCGAGCCATGTTTGCTACAAGGTATGGTTATACATAACCACTGGTTTTCATTTCATTCCTGACAAACATGGTGGCCAGGTGGTCCGGGGCTCACACCATAATGCATGACATCTGCTGTACTGTATCTGTTACAGGAAACATATAACATGTGTATCTTTATATCCTGCCTCGTTTTAGCGTCTTTTCCCAATAATGAAATACAAAAATTCAAAACGTTCGTGTTTATTCTGAAAAGCTATTTTGTGTGCGTGTCTGTATGCATTTGTGAAAAAGGCACAAAGCATTCTGGGAACAGTCTGATGTCATACGCAGAGACCTCATCCTCCCATCTGGAAAACGCTGTCTGGGGAATGGAGAAAACATGTCACCACAGCAGTTGCACTTCAAGGCAAATTGCTCCACCTGCTGGAAGTAATGTGCACCCCCCCTCTCTCTTCTGCTTTTCTCCCCTCTCTTTTGTCTCAGGTGTGATGAGTATGTCACCCAGTTGGACGACATGCAGAGGCAGCTGGCTGCTGCTGAGGATGAGAAGAAGACCCTGAATTCTCTGTTACGTATGGCCATCCAGCAGAAGCTGGCCTTAACGCAGCGCCTGGAGGACTTGGAGTTTGACCATGAGCAGGCGCGTCGCAACAGTGCCACAGCAGTGGGAAGCAAGGGCAAAACTAAGGGAGGCAAGGGAGCCTCTTCCAACCATCACGTAAGTCGAAGGCTGCACTGCAGAACCGACCCTGAGCCGCAAAGCATCAGCAGAGGGCCTGGGTTCTTCTGCAAGGTTTTATGTGGCTTTTTTAAACTTGTACATCTATACTTCAGCAAGATTTCCATCTATCTAAGGCTTTGCATATTCTCATTTTTTCTAACAGTAAGCTCTCTGTTTTTGTAGCCATTATACCTCTGCAATAAATGACTTACTAGCATTACTACTATTATTTCCTTTTTTTGCTGCAATTTTTTCTCACATAAAAACAATTATATTTCGAGTTTCAATAGTTGTTTTTGTGGTAAAAAATATTTTTTTTAATAATGTATTCAGTTGGAACACTGAAGGCACAAATCTCCCAAGCATGGAGCTTAAGTCTCATTTTCCATGTGATATTTATATCATCATTTGGATTGAGGATTACATGAAACTGGAAACCTACGTGCTAATTTTGATTCAACTGACATTTGCTTCCAGGCTGCATTCCTTTCAAATTCACTGTGATAAGTGTAAGCAGGTATAATTTGTCATGGAAAGCACCAAGCTTTCATCCACGTTGAGTTCTGTGATGTTAGTTAGTGTCCCGGTGAGAGTCATGTTACACTTAATAAACAAAACATGATGTGAACAAGTGCAATTCTAGCCTTTTCTCAAAAGTTTGCCACAAGAGGTTCCTATTTTTATTTTTTATTGTTTGATTGTATTGTTACCATTTTATTATATGATATGTTAAAATGGAAATCTGACAACCCAACAGTTGTATTATAAATGTTATCTACCTTCTTAACTCAGTAGGAACATTCTTTTTTGTGTAATCTCGGTTCATAGTTTATTTTCTCTCACTGCTCTGAAACAGCTTTTGAGATATCGATAGAAAATAAAGAATAGTACCACTGTGAATCTCATGTAGGTTGAATACCAAAGATGACCAAGAAACAAATACTTTCTGTATTAATGTGTTCAGTTTTTTGGTTCAATAATCAGTTTTTTTTTCTATTACAAATAAGATACTATTCTCTTTATTCTCTATTTTCTCTCTATTTATTTTTTACTTTTTACCTCACACTTTAAGAGACTTTACATGCCTCAGTCCTCTGCTCCCTGCATGCATCTAATTTTCCTGACTGCTTACTTCATTAATGAACTCCCTATCACTGACGAAGTGGAAATTGCCATTTCACCAACCAATCAACAATCAATTTAATGTGATTTTCTTCTGTTTTATCTTTCCATTTGCAGTAAATCTATCATGCCAAGTGTCCTTAAAGGAGGTCCGTGCCCCTGATTCCTTCACTCTCTAATCATGGTCCAAATCATGTCGCTGCGAACACAAGAACATATCCAACAGTGTGTGCCAAGGATTTGTTTTTAAAGTGCCATAAATATGTCAAATTCTGTTGGAACATTTTGACTGCAGAAAAAAACACTCATCACATCAGCTGCCCACTGCATTCCTCCAGTCTTTCAACAATATGCATCACTATTATTACTGAACCACATGGAAGAATCAAGATGGGTGTTTTGCTGATTACTCATTGCCTGTATTACCCTGACTGAGCACTTTTTTTTTTTTTTTTTAACATATTTGCTCTTAGGTGATTCCTCTTTTTTCCCTAAAATCGTACTAATTGTAGTATTATACAGTGTTTTTACTGGATGTGCATGTTTATCTGCCAGATCCCTGACAACGTAATTCAACATGTTTGTATTTCTATTTATTGCAATAACAACACAACCAGAGATTATTTGGTAATTTTAAAACCAGACCTTTCAACTCATTGGTTGAAATCAAACGAGACAAAAAAACCCCCAACCTTTTCTGCCTTAGTTGTTTTCTTTTTGGCCTTAGATTTAGAGGTGCCTTTCTGACAGCCCATAGAAACAACATGTCTAGTTTATCAAGATTTTTGTCTACATTTCAATTGTTTATTCTCCACTATATGGTCCTGCAAATATGAAGCATCAAATTCAAGGTCTTAACTAGATTTCATATATTTCAGCTCCTCCTTTGTTGACATTTCAGAGCTGTTACAGATTCAAGGTATGCTTGTTGTGACTAAGGAAGAGTATTAATGCAAAGCTTATTTAAAGATTTCTAAGTTAAGGTCAGATGTTTATTCATGAAGGAGAGTTTTTAATGTAATTGTTTTAATACAACTTTTTGTAAACCTAAAGTCCATTGTCTACAAACAATAAGCCTGCAGTGTCATTTTGCATTTTGTTTATTCAAGTGCAGTTTGCAAACGTGGCAAGAAAGAGACAAAAAAGTAAATGTTTATTCTGTGTGAAAATATTTTACACATTGTTGCTCACATACTTGGTCCTAATTGTTTTTATATGTTTTACCTAAACTGTAATTGTATTTATTTGACACTGTTCAGACTGTAGGATGTCCATCAGCATCCTTTTTGTTTCATAAGGGAGCTTTGAGTGTCAGTGCCAGTCAGAATTTCTGTGAGAATATCGACAAGATTGAACTTCTGGTAAAACACTAGCGAGATTCATGACTGTGGTCTACTGTCTGCTAACAGTTATGGCGGGTGAAGAAATAAACGTAACTTTATCAATACTGAGGCCTTTGTATTCTTTCAATAAAACAAGATAACTACCGTTCAATATTTTTTTTACAATAAAGTTTTATTCTTTCACTGTAGAGAAATTATATAAGATTTTTAATTATACAGACTTATCCTATATTACTTGTCAGTAGTGAGCACAATATTGATGATTGGGAGGCTACCGGCTCTGTATTTTATTATTTTGCTGAAACTTGTAGATCATTCATCAGCTAAACACAATTTGCATACATAAATTCCATATATATAAATAAGCTAGGACAATAAAGACCTTATGCCTAACCATAATGGTCACAATATGTACACAAACAATGATTTTAAACAAAATAGAAACAGAATACTCGTTTGTTAAGATGTAAAAGATACATGATAAATGTAGATGATAAAAAGGCATTTGTATTGGGGAAGACAAATATATGTGAAATTTACCTATTTCAACGTTGAGATTTACAAACAAAGCACATTTATTGTCATATTAACATTTCTCAACCCCTAGTTTCAACATAATGATCGGTTTTATTGGAAGTAAACTCCAGTGTATGTGTATAAAACTTAGCTCGTAAGGGTCAATAATAAAATCATTCGCCTAGCTTTAGCCTTTGCTACATTCATTCCCATTTCCGGTAGAAAAGAGTTATTTTTTCCTTTTTAGAGGACGTAGACGTAAGCCACTCCCTCCCAGCGAGGTGACGTAAGAGGGCGTGTCCAAACTAAGGACAGAGGGCACTCCACAATGGGAGGTTCGTGACTTTCTTTAACTAAAGAAAATAACGCGTATTTAACCATTTAGCCAGCCTTCTGTTTTGTCTTTAAATGTCTTTCGAGTTGGTCCAAATCACGAACATGACCACAGTAATGCTAACGACCTGAAAAGTTCCCTTGCTTTGACACTGACAATGTAACGTCTCATTCCACGTCCTGTTGAGCTTTTTGAAAAGTTCCTTAACACGTCTGACACCAGAAAGAGCCTCGCTCTTCAAATAACATGCAAATTCAATAAAATGTTAGTTTTTTTCGCAACGTTCCTGATACTGCTTGACCTCATACTCACAGTTTCGAGGGAAGACTAGACATAATGTCAAGTTTCTACTTAGTAGCATATATGGATGTGCTATTTCAAACTGGCTCCCCATTCCAATGAAAAAGCTAACTTATTATCAGACTATTATCAGATTTTTTAGTATAATTTGTTTTCTCTTTGTTGACATGGACAGACAGTTTCCAGGAGCAGCTGATAGAAGACAGCGCCTTCCTCAAAGCTGACCGGAGATTGGACACGGAGCTGGTGGACAAACTCATCCTGCAGCTCAACAGAATCTACCCGCAGATCCTCACAGACAAGGAGGCCACCAAGGTCAGTCCTCATGAAACAGTAAAACAGTGTATATACAGTATTACCCCCATTAAATTGGGGGTATTGCATAAACAAAAATACTCGAAGAAAGTACAAATACCTTAAAGTTATACTTCCAAAATAAAATTGTACCCTTGCATGTAAAATATTTCCTCTCAAGCTCCTGGTAGACTTGGCAACTTCAGGTCTAAGGGTCTTCTGGCCCTGAACTAAGGCATTGGTTAAAAAGCTGTATCAAGGAAATTATGTCAGTTGTATGACAATATAAAACATGAGGAAACAACATTTTAATATAAATAAATGAAATCATCTCTCAAATAATTCCAGTGGAGCTTCATTCTAACCCTTTCAAACTGTGTCAACAAGCACCCAAGCAAAGAATATTTCATTTTTAGGCATCTAAAATATCAAAATAACTGTTGTCAATGTCCAGTTCCGAAAGTTGGATGTGCCCGCAAGTGTTCGAGTGGGTGAGCTTCTGACACACCTGCAGGGGAAAGGAGAGGAAGCGTGCAGGGAGTTTTACAGAGCTCTTCACTTGCATGTAGAGGAGGTATACTACAGCCTGCCCACACGGCTCCGCCTCAGAGGTTAGTCCCCCCAAGACTGCTTCACTATGTCCTGTGTGATCCCAGTGACATAGTTTGCTTTATTTGGATATTACAGTTTGATAATACATACGGAGTTGCATGTTCTGGTGTATTTACATATTATTGTGCACTTGAAAATGTGTCTGTCCTGTGTCCAGAATACATGGATCCACTCAAATATCAGCATGTCTACCATCAGAAATATATTCTGAACGAAAGAGGTAAGGTGTTAATGTAGAACAGTGTAGGCATGTGTCAATGTGTATGTGCAATGTCAATATTCAAACTGTTATTCTTCTTAAATGTTAGACAGCAAAGTCATAAAATGATCCATAGATGATTTAGTGATGGCCTTCAAAAATCACTAAAGAAGGATTAGTCGGTGTGATTGAAACTTTCTTCGGGCTAAAATTCATTAGGTAATTATTTAGCAGTGACAAGCACACCAGATAATGAATTACATTTATATTGTTTACCTCCTCCCAGGTCCTCTCTTCTTTCTGGGCTGTTTCAGCGTCGCAGTGGGGTTGACTTTACTCTATTACTACAGTGGTACGTAGCTTTTCAGTTTTCCAACATTACCTGACATTGCAATTGTCATATTGTCATCATTTCTGGCTAAATATTAACTTTAGTGCATGCATGCTTTTGAACATATAGTTCCGCTCAATGCTTTTAATTCAGTGTTACTATGAAGGTGTGTTTGTTCTGCAGAGGCCAAAGTGACAGGAGGTAGCCGGGCTCTCGGAATGGCTGCTCTGGGTTTGAAAAGGAAAGCTCAGGAGGTCCTCATATGGTACACCGAAGAAAGCCTCATGAAGTAAAGGGTGACCTCATTCACATCAGGTGCCTCAGCAGTCCTGCTATTATACATGCTATTTGTACCAAAGCACAGCACAATATATCTTTTCAAGAGTTGAATGCTAATTTTCTACAAGGTTGTATAATGCTTTACTCTTGATCTAAAATGAGAACGTTGGGGCAAATTCAGAGTTTTCATTTGGCACATGTTGTTTAAATAAGGGGATTGAATACACTTGAAGGATGATAACAGTGAAATCAAAAACAAGCTGATGACACAAGTTGTTCTCGCTACACTCCTGAAATGTGGCATATAGCACATTTTTTACCCAACCAAATTAAAACATTGACTGCTTTAGTGACAGAATAGGGCATTTTAAGTATTAACACTTTGAGGTACATTCTTAACTATAAATGATCAGCCTGCCTTTTTTTTAGCAACACAAAAAGGATGGCCTCCAATTAATCATTGCATTTTGCAGACATATAATAATAATATTTGAGTGCACAGTGAAACAACCTGCATTTTATTTGCTTACGTACACTTTGGTGCAAGTAGAGACTCAGGCCAGACTTATTTAGATTCAGACAGCACTCCTTGCATGTCTTTGCAGTGTGCTGAGACATTTATCTGGGTAATTAAGAATTATGTTTCCTTTCCTGCTCAGTTACCACCGATGTCAAGTGTACAAAAATACACTTCAACGTACTCCCCACAGTCAGCAACGAAGATTACCCATGAGGTCAAGCTCTTAGTAGAACATTAATGCCCTCTTGTGGTCAAAAGTGAACTACATCACCAAACATATTCCTGTTTGTGTTGGTTTTAGAAGAGTTTTCCGGAATACATTCATGGAAATTCCGCAGATCACATTCAGACAAAAAAAGAGATTAATCAAGTGGTCAGTCAGAAACAATGTGCAGCGCACAACAATACTTTAGATGAATTCATTGTGAGTTTTTCAATCATGTGATTAGTTCTACCAATGAGATCCCGCTCTACCAGCGCAGTGCACGATGGGTAGAGCTACGACCAACCTTAAATCTACAGATGTCGAATGAAGAATCGTACAAAATGATGCGGAAACAAACGACCAATTGCTTTTAAACTAAAAAAAATATATGAATTATATTTCGCAGATATATAAACACAGAAACTGCACCGTAAGTAAAATACAGTTGCATGGTTGAGTGTATATAAAGTGACGTTTACATAGAAATAAAGTGTGTTGTATGAAAGGAGAGAAGGTTAGCACTCCCCTTGACAAGGATGGAAATGGCCCCTGTGGCCTTCAACACATATACGGTTAAGGCATTGCCACCTACTTCGTGGCATCTCTAACCAAGTTTTTTTTTTCCCCCCAGTCTTGCATCTTGAATTGCGCCAAACGAAGCCTTACTGTCTCCTCACTTCATGTGTATCTCAAACTATGTCGGCTGTTCCCAACATGTACTGTAAGACCGGAAGCGTGCCTAAATATTTTCCCATGTCTTTGTTTCCGCTGGGTTGGGCAGGATGGAAAATTTTAGTTTTCCTGTTGGCCTGTAGCGTGTAGCCTGGTCTTCAGTCTGTAGTAGAGTTTGTGAGAGTTATGAGTAAACATGCATTTAAATATATACATTTCACCCCCAGCTATTGTCAGATATTGGATCCTATTTTGTGGATAAAGTTTCTGATAAGTCGATTTTAAATACAGTCTGACAGTAGCCTAAATGAATTTACCCCTAAATGAGAGGCAGATAAAGTTTTATTGCATTTTTATTTACTTTCAGTTTCATTAAAATGTGTAACAGAGAACATAACAGTAATTGATTAAGCTTTGTTAAACATTTTTATTTGTGTTATGGTGCTTAAACAGAAACATCTGGAAACATTTATGCAACTTACATGGCTTTGTTGTTATTCCTCATGCTGAACAGTTTTGTAATATTACTCTAAAAATGAATAATATTTGATTTCTGATGGTTGTCAAGTATTGTGTAATCATTTTGGTCCGGTGCCTGACAGCTTGTCACATTCTGTGTGTACTATGTTGTGAAAACATGCCTTAAATTGAGAAGTGCCAGGATTTGTAAGAGTGAGACTTTTGTCTTTGTACAGTAAAATAAAAATCACGCATAATGACAGTAGAAAGGACAATAAACACATTGTGTCACTTTTTTAGTTTTATTTATAAATGTCATTTAAAATAGTCACAGTGCATAATCAAAGATCCTATAGTAAAAGCTGTGAAAATGTTTGGTCCTTTAAAAGTAATTTTAAAAAGCCTTAAAAATAACAACACACACACAATATAATTCAATTCACAAACAGTTGTCAACATTAAACAATATACACAGGTAAATCTGTTTAGGCATTACATACTAGACTATGCATAGCACTTAAAGAAACAAAGCATGTAAGTTCCACTTCATTAATTAGTTGAGGTTTATAACACTGTAAACAGAAAAATATATAATAAAGCTATTATGTCATATAATCAGGATGCATTTTCATTTGGATTATGCTGTGGCATTAGGGTTAGACTGACAGGCGCTGAAAAAAAAGTAAACATCTTTAAAAATGACTTATTTCTTTCAGGAAACATTAACAATGGCTGTAACTGGTGTACATTATATTGCTCCTGATATGTCCGATATGTTTGTTTGATAAATAAAGGCAATATTCTATTTGCATCAGTATCCTGAGCATTATAAGAGGTAACAAACTGAACAAATTGCCACGTGAAAAAAACCCCAAAAAACAGACCACATATTTATCCATAACTATGGTTAAAGAAGAGACACAGACACACACACACACACACACACACACACACACACACACACACACACACACACACACACACACACACACACACAGTGTAACCTAATCCTCAGGGTATCAAGTGACAAGCCTTAGAGCTTGAATTACAGAATGGCAAACACACCTACATGCCATTTGGTTTGGTGAATGCATAAATATCCTGTCCATTTGCACAAATAGGTCCGTCTTTACCGAGTTGATCAGCAGGCATGGAGAGTCGTGTAAAGGGGGATCAAGACGTCGGGTTGGGCCGCTGGACACCGAACGCTGTGATGAAGACGTTGACCACGACTATGATAAAGACAAACGCTGTGGCTACATTCTCCATGATGTTCAGCTTGTAGTGCTTGCTTTCATCATTCAGGTCCCACTTCACTGTCAAAAGAGAAATGAAACATGAGGATATATTACCAAGTTTTGGTTAGGCAGTGGAAATAACGTCCCTCCCTTCCACACAAGGGGGCAGCACAGAGTTTCCTGTCAGATTAGCAGTGAAGTAATCATTGCTGAGGGCTATGACATAAATTAACAGCATCTGACAGCACTGCCCGCAGGTGAATTATTAGCTTCATCCTTTCATAGAACATTACACGCTTCACCAGTCTGAGAAGAGACTTTTTTTTAAAGGTGGACCGCAGAGTCATCTTAGTGTTGGCAAATCTCCCCTACGACTCTTTAAAAGTGGGAACGGCTGACACCAGAGATACTTCTTCCTGCACCAGCAAGGCCACTGAATTGGTTTCAGTCCAGGGGTCAAAAAAGCCACATCCTGGTTATGATCTGGTCAACCTGAAACA
>JBBPCS010000359.1:5102623-5132297 GCA_037974645.1 Hollardia meadi
AGAGAGAGAGAGAGAGAGAGAGAGAGAGAGAGAGAGAGAGAGAGAGAGTAAATAACATACTGTAAATGCTCATAGTAAGAGTTCTAAAATCAGATTTGAAGAAGAGCTGGTGCCTGGATATTGAGCAAACCAGACTGCTCATCTTGTTATTTCCACTAAATGATGTTTGCCTGAAAATTGGCAACTTACGCAGCTCAATGTAGTGAAATGCCAAAACACTTAAGCACATTGAGATCTGGGTCTCACTGTTGTACGTTGCTATTTGTCTTGTTTGATTGCTAAGTAATGAGTAGTAAACATGGATTTATACCCCTGTGGTATTACCGCACAGATGTGTCTGGAGAGTGAATCCTGCTGATGCAGCTCTCTGCACCAACTCAGAGAGAGGGAAAGGCTGGGTGCAGCTCAGGACAGCGTGTAAAACGTGTATCTTTAAATTAAATGCAGCGTTGTGTCCCCACAACTCCATACTCCATTAGATACAAATATTGGTGCTGATATCGCATTGTCTTACTCAGTTCTTATTGTGTCTCAGTAAAGCAGATTCTGCAATGTAAGCGCCACACCCTGCTCAGATCTTGTCTCTGCAAAGACTCATTAATCATCTGTACATACACTGCCTTAGAAAATTAGAAAATATGGACAGAGAGATGAGCCAATCTGTAATTGTTCTCATTAAGAATCAGCGTTATGAAGGTAGGTAAAGTGGGAGTATCTTTCACAGTGGTGCACGTAATCGAAGACGCATAAGGCTGCGTGCTGCACAGGTCACTGTGGGCTGTGAATGAAATCTGATTCCCCCAGCATCAGTCAATAATCAATGCCAAGAGATGTACAGGAGGTTACTGTGTTCATTTAAAACTCTAAATGCACATGCTCATGGTTATCGTTAAAATGTGTATATCAAGACAGCAGGAGAGAAAACGTGGAGGTCATGTAACATTTGGCGTGGCTGAATCATTAGGTTGCATCTGTCACTATGACTGGAGAGAAACAAAAATGTAGAGGATGTTCGCTGTCAGCCGTTTTACTATTTACACAACAGTTCGGGGAAGGCAGGGGCCAAAATATTGATCCAGTATACAGAGATTGACTCAGGCTTGTACACCCAAGGATGTAACATTTAAACTCTGAAGAACTGAACACAGTAAGATAGTTTTTTCTTGATTTCTTTTTTTATTTTGGCCTTTGTGATGGAAAAAAAAATATATCCAGCTTGGCATTATTAATTCTTAATGGTCTTTTGTTTGTTCCATTTTTTTTTTTTTTACAAGCAGCACTTTCGACATTTACTGATTAAAATGCAATATAGTCTTTTGTTTATCTGTCATGACAGATGTCTCTGTATCACAACATCAGATTATATAAGGCTTTAGCTTCCTCTGAAATGCTCAGTTGTGGGGTGTTTTACTGCTGTGTTTTATATACAGTTGGGATATAAAGAGTAAATGGGACAGACCCCCATGTTTACCCACTCAAAATACCAAAGTTGTGTTCACTCTAAACATGAGCTACAGGCAGTTCTAACAGAGCTCCACTCCTGAAGCTACCACAGAATATTTAAAGGAGGTTGAAAAGCTATTTTATCTCTTCCATTACCATTTTATATAAAAAAAACTGTGAAAATAATGATGATTCAGCCTCTCCTTCCTCCTCCTCCACCCCTCAAACTTGTTAAATTTGGACAAATCGACCATGGCTGGAGCTTCTCCACTGATAAGGCTCCAGCATACTGAAAGCAAATGAGTCGGAACTTGGAAATCATTGTTTCTCTTTTTTTTTCTTTCTTTTAAAAAAAAATTAATTGTCTTTCTTTATTTTCCCCAGGAACGGAAACTGTCCAAAGCTGAGAGACAGAGGTTCAAAGAGGAGGCAGAGATGTTAAAGGCTCTCCAGCATCCCAACATTGTGCGATTTTATGACTTCTGGGAATCACCACTTAAAGGGAAGAAGTGTATCGTTCTGGTAACGGAGCTCATGACCTCAGGGACACTAAAAACGTGAGAGTCCTTTTACAAAAATCAGAAAAAAAGCATTTTCTATAATTATGTTCTTTGGTATGTTTGAGATATCTTGGTAAGGTCACCATCTTAGCTCATATTTGTTCTTTTCATCTTTATTCTTGACCAGTGTTGGGTAGCGTTACTTTTAAAAGTAGTTACTTTAGTAGATTACAGCCATTAAAAAGTAACTTGTTACATTACAGCGTTACTTACTGAGAAAAGTAACTCATTAGAGTACTTTTGCTTTACCAAAATCCCCTTTGCGATGTAGTTTCAGCTGGGGGATGTGTTCGCGTGGTGATCACCCTAAACTAAGCAATGTCAAGAAAGGAAATATAATCTTGTACTCAAATCCAGACGAACAAGGTACCTTTTGGCGTCAGGGTCACACACACACGACCTTCACCCAGGAGTTTGTATCCCGTTTGAAACCAAGCGTCACCAGGGTTGTTTTGTCCTTATTGAACAGAAAAATAAATACGTACACCTTCTGAATTCAAGTTTCTCTCGTCTTGGTTTGTCTTTCCACTTTTCTAACAATCGGCAACTAAATAAATCCTGAATTCACCAAGATAGATGTGAAAATATTCCGGCTCCACATGCTGTTTTTCCCTGCTGCTAACGCTCTGACAGCTAACTGGGCAGGGCATAAAGGCACGACCTATGCTAGCCTCTATGAAAACAATAAAACACAGGCTACAGCACATCATGTTTCAACAAACATTCAATTAATGACAGTAAAAGACACAAAAGGGAAATGCGTTGATATTTCAAAAGTTTATTTTAAAAGTAACGGATTGCTTATTTCAAAATGTAACTAAATAACTGATTACTTGAATTGCAAAACGTGTTACATTACTCGTTACCACAAAAAAGTAATCTTTGTTTCTTTGTAAAGCGTTACACCCAACACTGTTCTTGACCATAAATCACTCACCATAACAAACAAATATAAGTCTTTTATTGCTGCTTCTATTAGTCATTTTAAAACAACCTCACAGTAATGACCATTAGACGGTCTACATCATGTGTATCAAGTTTCATACCAACTGAGTGACACCATTACAGTAAATCTAGTGCCAGACTGTTAGAGAGACGCAGACTCCAAGATATTGTTCATGTTAAAAAAAAAAAAGTTTTAAGCAGTGGTTTTCTTGCTCAAAACGTAATTAAATAACAGAACAAACTTAATCCAAAACCGAACGGGCAAACAAGGTTTTCAGGTAGTTATGAGGAGATTAGTTTGATAAATAGTCCGCGATTCATATTGACTGTTTGCAGTTAATGTTTAATGAGAGTCTCAATTTTCAATACAGAAACAGCTTTATTAACACAGTGACTAGAGGGGACAGATCTTGATACGTCAATTTGTCTTTTACCCATGTGTTTTGGAAAACAAATGTCTTTCCCTGGTGTCAACTTGAACATCTCTATCATGCTATATTTATCCTCCCACAGGTATCTGAAGCGTTTTAAGGTGATGAAGCCTAAAGTTCTTAGAAGCTGGTGCAGGCAAATTCTCAAAGGCCTCCACTTCCTTCACACAAGGACTCCTCCAATCATCCACAGAGACCTCAAGTGTGACAACATCTTCATCACTGGTCCTACAGGCTCTGTCAAAATAGGAGACCTTGGCCTGGCAACACTGAAGAGGGCCTCCTTTGCTAAAAGTGTTATTGGTTAGTCATCAGCTCGTTGGCAGGACTCTGTATTATTGAATTAATAACCGAATATTTATTTTAGACCTGCAATTACTGATTTTCTGGCCACTCAGGAGCAGGAAACAAACTGTAAACACAACACTGACATAGTATCTTTTATGGCAAATCTGTTGCTTATTTACAGCTTATTTACTTTTTTTTTACCAAAAACATCCAAAACCGGCACTGATGAGAGACATGAGAATGCCAAAACAGTAAAGTTGTGGGTAAAACCAAAACAATCACTTGGAAGACATTGTAAGGCTCTGTACAGCTTCAGGGGCTGCGTCGTGTCATATTTCTTTGTGGGCTAGATACTATGAGTGACCCCTTTCTCATACAGGTAGTCGTGTGATCAATTGTTAATACAGATATATTGATTATAGCCGCTTTAAATTCTAAATCATCTATTTTTCTGGTACTAGCTTATATTTTTATTAAACTGCAAATCTATAAGTTGTTTTATTAAATGTTACTGGTAACAAAGAGTAGATCCTTCCAGGTGCATTATCTGGGTAATAAGTATACTTCAGGACAGCCACTAGCCTATATTTTTACACAGTGTTTAATCTAATTTAATTGTTGGTCAAATTTGCTAAGGAATGATAAAACAGTTACATCATTTTCTTTTGTTAAAGTTGAGCAAAACGGAGCATTCAACATTTGCACTAATTACTTTTCAACCAATTATCTCTTGTCCATCATTTGGGTTTAAAAAAAAAAAAAAAATTGGAATCTTAATTAAGCAGCTGTTGGATTTCAGTCCTCGACACTGGATCCCACTGAAATAGAAAGAAGCTAGTTTAATGTGACTTTATATTTTATCTCCATCTTTTGAATGAATTCTCCAGGCACGCCGGAGTTCATGGCCCCAGAGATGTATGAGGAGCATTATGATGAGGCTGTGGATGTCTATGCCTTTGGGATGTGTATGCTGGAGATGGCCACCTCAGAGTACCCTTATTCTGAGTGTCAAAATGCTGCTCAGATCTACCGCAAAGTCACCAGCGTGAGTTCACATCGAACACTGTCAAACTCTGCTATAACAACTGTTTAAACCGGTGTTTCAAGTAATTTGGACCAAACCATATGTTTACAACACATTTCTTCCTAATTATTATTTCTTGTGACAATAAGATAATTTATTTAGTCAGTTGTTTTTAACAAAGTAAATTTATTTGTGTGTTTCTGGGAAAGGCACAGAGGTTGCAACTAATGATTACAGCCAAAACACAAACCTTTGCTGGACAGCAGCCACTGTGACAGTGATGGAATAATGCTAAATGCTAAACCATGGCTAAACTAGTTTAAGCATTAGCATTTGGCCAAAATACTAAATGCAAGCTAAAATGCAAAATGTTACAGTAGCACAAGTGAAGAAGAGTCAGAGTCATAAAATCAGCGGACTAACTCAGAAATTTGTGTTGCACAGCATTATATACCTATGCTAATGTTAGCCACTGAAGTTACTGAACAAAGCAATAAAGTAGTCAAATTTCACAGTGCGCTTTATTTCTTTGGAATTCACCTTTCATTGGTAAGAAGAATAATGTGTTATTTATTCTGTCTGTGGTTACACAGTCTTACTTTATCCAGCAAATGTTTTGTCTTTTTGTTGTAATTTTAATCACATATCTGTAGATCGACTAATCGGATTGCCTTCCAGCGCTCCAAAAGTCCTTCTTAATTCCCAGAGTTGAGATGTCTGGGAGAAAATGTGTTTTTAGTCTGTATTTAATGGTTTTTTTTGACTCTGCAGACAGTAGTTACGTCCTCTGTAATGCAGTCACACACTGAGTACTGTTGTTTTGAGTGTGTCAGTTGGTGAGTGAAGACATTGCTGGTTTGTTTTGCAGGGGGTGAAACCTGCAAGCTACAGTAAAATCAGTGATCCAGAAATTAAGGAAATAATCGGGGAATGTATCTGTCACAGATGGGAAGAAAGGTAAGCGGAGCAGGACCTTTGACAGGGTCTCTGGGCTTGTGACGCATTTGTTGTCGGCAGAGGTTATCCTTGCCGTCTTGTTTTGTTTCTGTTCCTGCTGTGTGACGTTAATGCCAGTATTTGGCTCTGACACAGTTGATGTTTCTGTGTGTTGTGCATCATTAGGTTTATAGTGAACTTTAGTGCAGGTCAGTAGCTGGTGTTTGTGTATTTCCTGCAGGTATTCAATCAAGGACCTCCTGAATCACGCATTCTTTGCAGAGGATACAGGCGTGAGGGTGGAGCTCAATGAAGAGGATGATGGGAAGAAGTCATCCATTGCTCTGAAGCTGTGGGTTGAGGACCCTAAAAAGCTGAAGGGGAAGTACAAGGACACTGGTGCCATTGAGTTTACCTTTGACTTGGTGAGCGATGTCCCAGAGGTCGTTGCCCAGGAAATGGTAAATATGAGCATTTGTAGAGTTCACTGGTTTGACTGGTTTTGATGTTCCTGCTGTCTTTTGGCCCTCAGCTTTTGTTGGTACTGGCCAGATTGCACTTTTTGTTCAACAAGCTGGCTTTGTTTGTCAACTTGGCCTTAGCCTTGGAAGACACTCATTTCTCATTGGCTGGCAGGTGTCTGTTAAACAACATCGACACTTCAGAAAAAGTTCTAATTCATTGGATAAGGAATATTAAGCTGCACGGAAACTTGCAGCAACACAGTAGCTTTGTGGAATGCAACCTCAGGTACAATGCAACTGGGAGTGGGTTAGTTGTCATGTCTGTAATGACTGGCTTGAGGCATGTACTGTGCTGTATTGATTGAAACTAGAGCCACTACTCAGATGATCTTTACTCTTCCATGCTTAACTTAAGAGAAAGCATGAAAATGCAGTTCTTTGTGCTTCAGGGGAAGAACAGAATATAGATTTGTTGATTTATTACGTAAGGTGTTGCATTACAACCACGACTTACCCGTGTCCTGTAGGTAGAATCAAGTTTTTTCCTGGACTGCGATGTGAAGATAGTTGGCAAGTCCATCCGTGATCGCGTGGCTCTCATCAAATGGAGGAGGGAGCGGACTGTCTCGTCAGGAAATGGCGAGGCACCTGTGAAGAAGACGCACCAGAATCTGCTGCAGGTACCCGGGAGAGGCGCACCACAGGCCACCACATTAGCGATGACAGACTGTGAAGATCAAGCGGTGGAGCAGCAGACCCTCATCTGCACCGTGCCGGCCACCATGTCCACCACATGTAAGAACCTGCAATTAGATGCACAATAAGTGTATTGAACACCACAAACCCTCAGTTTCTGGTTATAAATCAAATTATTGTTAGAAGTCATTCAGCCATTAAAAGGAAATGACACTGACTGTGACTTAAAATGGAAAACTGCTACTTGTGAATATAAGAGAGAAACATAAAAAGTAAATAAATCATCAATTAGACGTCATCACCCAGCTTTTGAATTTTAATAAGATGCTACTCCACTTCTCCCCCTGCCCTTCCTCAGTGTCTGTCCTTCCTCCAGGGCACCGTGGCGAATTATAATGTTTTATTCACTCTGTTTTTACAGCTGACAGTGGAATTAGCTCGACCATGCAATTAGATGATCTAAACAATCAGCAAAATGGCAACTACCAGTCGCTTCCAGAGCCTATTTCCACAGCGCAGACAATCTACAGCCCTCCTCCTGCACAGGTTGACCTTCAACTGCACCAGGGGCCCAACCCGCAACCCACAGCACCGACCTCAGATGAGAACTACATACAAGCATCCACTCAATTACAGGAGGGAGCCTACCAGCAAACTACAGGTCAGCTGCGTCCTGGGGCCTATCAACAACCTGCTGCACAACTGCACCAGGGGCCTTATCAGTCTCAAACAGTGAGTGAAAGCATTTCTTATTTCACTAGCAACTTTTCTTAAATCCTTCCTTTTTCCTTTTTGCGTTGTGTCCTGAAATAACAATATTTTTATTTTACTTTTTGGAATGATACGTGATCAGCGTCACTACAGTGATCCCTTTGCATGCCATGACAACCTGCTGTTCACTGAGAGCGCAGTGTGCTTTAGGCGTGGAAGCGCCTCCCTGGTTGAGATGTTACGATGTAGGAATCACTTTCTCAATAAGACAAGGAATCCAAGCTCCAGTCTTTGTCCATCACAGGATGTGACCTCACAAAATAGCACAGATAAATCAGTGCATGCCACAGACTTCCTATCCTATAACTCTGCTCCGAATCCGCCATTATTATCTCCTCTGTTGCCCCAAAATCAACACTTTCATCATGACTCAGCAAGTCATTTCAATTCACCACTCCTTCCCCTGAATTTACAACCTCCCTCAGAGCTACGTCAGAGTGTAGCACACAGCCCACAGCCACACCACCACTGCAAGGCTTGCATGTCTCACCTCCTGAGTGATAGGAAAAAGGAAGGCAGATCTGTGGGACACACACGTATACGCTCTTTCTCCGCATCCTCCCAGTTCACTTCAGTCTCTAAGCCAGGCTCACCCACATCTCCTCATCTGGCAAGATCTCCTCCAGTCACTCTACTTCCTCATTTGTCCTCACCTCCTCCCCCACCGTCAAACAACCCTGTTGACTTCACCTGCACATCTTTCCCCACCCTCACAAGTCGTGCTCCCATGGAGTTTGTATGAAGGTGGAGATCTCACTCTTCTCAACCACTGTCTCCATCACATCGCCGGTCGCAGGACCAGTTCCCCCACCCTCTCTGCTAATCATCCAATGCACAGCCGCAGGGAAGTTGGAGGTACTACCTCCACCGTAGTTGACAATATAGACAAAAGGCAGAGCCTGAATGTCCCATTCTTCTCCAGCCCAAATCTGGACAGGAATTTGCTGTTATCAGCATGTGACAGTGAAGGAAGACCAAATCCACTGGTAGGGTAGAGGAGGAGGTAGGCTAAAGGAGGTAGTCATGTAGGCTAAATCCTGCCATGGCAGCAGCCTGCTGCATCTTTTATGATTCTGCTAGCTGCTTCACTCCTGGCCTTTCCATGGTGTTAGCAAAGGCAGCCCAACACCCCTCGCAGCTCCTGCCTAATCCAAATTAAAACTTTAAATTCTGGACTCTGTTTAAGAATAGTTGGGTTTTAACATTGTAGAAGGGCACGGCAGCATAAAAATGATGTGCTAGCACAGTGTACGGCAGTATGGCAGATGAAAGAAAATGTTCTAACTCCCCTTTTCCACTTTGGCTTGCCTTATTGAATCCTGCCAACCTCTACATTCTTTTGACTGCCCCTGCTTTGACACACAGCACATTTTACCTTCGGCTCAATTTGTTGAAGCAAATTTATGATCATGTCATACCTAAAACCGTGGTCCAATAAATGTGATCTGTCTTATGTGTTTCATGTGTGTCTCACAGACAGTCTCTGCCCCAGCTACGCCAGCCCCCATTGTGCACCAGAGTAGATAGACAGCACAGAGCTTCCCAGCTGCAGCCCCCACTCTACAGCCACGGGTTACTGCCCAACCCAGCCAGGAGCAGGTACTGCTCGCATCTAACTGCGACAGGCCCTTGCAACAGCTGTAGTGAGGCACAAAAGGCAGAATTAGGTGTCAGATGTTAGAAAGTCAGCTGTTGCAGCCCTTTCAGAGCTGCCAGACAAGGTCATCATGCTAATGACCTTACAATAACTTGTAATGTTTGGAATGTGAACGAGCTATATGCTGGCATGCTACTACATTAAGGCTAAACACATGTGTAATTATTAACAGTTATTAATGCTTGTTTGCCATCGAAAATTATAAATTCTATCATGGGCATTCAGTGTCAACTGTTAAATATGTTACAGTTAGCGTGCAAACATAGGAACAGGAACAGAAATTTAATGTACAATTTAGTGGCACCAGCCGTCTAAAAACACACTACTTGTAGGACATCTGTGTGTGAGGTGGGTTAAGAGTGCATCTGGTGCCCTTTTAAATGTGTCACCATTTATTGTATATGTATGTGTGTGTATGTGAATGGCTTTTTATGTGGTTTGTGTTTCCTTCCCATTTGTTTCCTTCCTTTAGTGCCATCTCCAACCAGCTGTTGTCCAGCCCCAGGTAGAGCCATCATCTCTTAGAATTGACTGTGGGCTACAGCACATAGACTGCAAAAACCACACAAAGATAACTGAATTGCATTGAGTCAACCTGCCTTGCAGCTCACTTTTATTGAAGTGGAGCTTTAAGACCAGAATATCTTGTCAGTTTTGTCAAAAACTAGTTTGCATTTCCATCACAAAATATAATCTCTAGTCAAATTGAAAAACAACGAACAATGTTTGATTTTCTTTCTTAGCTGTTATCTGCTGACCAGCCTACATCTCACCTGAGTCCTCCTGACATATCTACCAGTTTTTCACAGTCAGTCTGCAATGCTACCTCCCCACTCCTGCCCCTGCAGATCAGCACACAGGTGCGTTGTGGCAGCGTTAGAAACACATGATTTAACTAAAGTACAGACATCCTACAAAAGTTCATATAGGTTACAGAGTTGAGTCATAAATATAGGGCCTGTGTGAATGTTGCTTCTATCAACTGGTTGTCTTTGTTCATTTTTTATCATTTCCTCCTTTTTCTTTCCCAGTTTCCCTCATCATCTCCTGTCATTCAATCAGGGGGCATCAAGCCCCCTCCCTTCCCCCCAGGTCCTCTGCCATGTGCCTACAGCAGCAGTGGCCCTTCTATGTTTAGCTCCCACTACTCACCTTCACCCCGCCATACCTCCCTTCCTCTAACCCCTCATGCTGTATTTCCCTCTATACCTATGCTTGGTACCCCTCAGACCCCTCTGTCCACACCTCAGCATGTGCCCAGTGTGGCACTCCCAATTCCACTTCTTGCTGTGGCCATGTCCCCTACAGTAACCCAGCAGCAAGGCAGCACTTTCACATATCTGACAAAACTTGGTAGCTTCCATTCCACTCATTCCTTACCTGTCTCCCAGGTGCAATCCACCCCATACCCCGCCCCCCATCCTGCACAGGAACTGGCTGAACAGCCTGTCCAGGTGAATATGTGACTCAGTTCTCACTGTGATGGTTGGGTCATGAGAAACCTTCAGTACTAAAGTGGCATTGTGTCTTTATCGTTGGTGTATTGCATGCAGGGAATGCGTGTGGGGATTTAGAGGTGAACAATATTCGTATTAACTGATGAACAGTTCCCTGAATGTGTTTTTTTTTTTTTTCAGGTAAAGATGATTGCACCACATGGGAATTTGGGAGAGGTTCCCCATTTGGCTCCGGTCCACCCTGTTTTGCCTGCTGTTCAGACTGGTCTCTGGGGACATGGAGTAGATACAAAAGCTAGTGCATCTGGCCTAGGCTTAAATGCAGCCCCTACAGATCCAGTTGAAACGGCAGCCTCAATCTCAATCTCAACTACAGTCAAAGTCGAAACTCAAGCCCCAACACAAACTCCAGCTCTGGTCGCAGCACAAAACCAACCACCAGTATCAGTATCAGCTCACACAGCAACATTGCCATGTTCAACCCTTATTAAAGTCCCAACTTCAGTCCCGATAGAAGTTCCAACAGCTGGGCAAGGTCTAGCCACAGACCCAGTCTCTGCTTCAGGTCCCACGTTTGCACCACCAAAAGGCTCATCCACAAGCTCAGACACATCTTCAGCAATTGGTGAACCCAAATTCTCAGTCCCAGGTTTAGCCTCGGTCCCAATCCCTGTCACGCTGCCAATGTCATTTCAATCTGCAGCCCCTGCTCCTGCCGCAGCTCCAGTCCTGCAGCCTGCTGGCATCCAGACAGCACTTTCAGTGTCTGAGTGTGCCAGCCTGGCCACAACTCAGCAGAATCTTGCCTCCAGCACCCTTCAACAAGAGCCCTGTGTAGAGGTAGGAATAAAGCCAAAGTTTGCACATTTTCAAGTGTAACACTGATCTATTCACATATTCACATTCTTTAAAATGTACATTTACCCCGCATCAGTGGCATCTAATTGTTATTCAGAAAGTATGTTCAAACAACAGGCTGTTTTTCAAATTACATTCACATCAGTTTTATACCTCCATCCCATCTTGAAAGCAACCTCTACACCTGAGACTGAAATGACCCTTAAAGGTCAAAAGCTAATAGAATATATTAACATTAATACTACTGCTCTATAGTCTTGCAATGATCCATTCTGTATAAAATAAAATGCTATGCTAACTGTTTTGCACCTGCCTATTTTATTGTCTTCAGGATGTGCTTCAGGACAAACCAGTATCTTTACCCAGTTATGCCTATGACAGGTGGGTGTCAAGATTTTCACTGACTTTTAGCTCTAAGAACTTTGTGTCACCAACCTAGAGGTGATTAAGTGTTTTAAACTTCTTTTGTAGTCTCAACTCTGATGTGGCATCTGGTAAGGAAACAAGTGACGGCTACGACAGCCTGGCGAGTGGAGGGAAGGGGGATGGAAAACCCAGGAAACACCACCGCAAGTCTGCACGCACACGTTCCCGGCAAGAAAAGACCAGCAAACCCAAACTGAGCATGCTCAATGTGAGTCATGGTCTAATTTGTGAGAGAAGTTACGCTTTTCTCAAAGGCGTAATGTGTTTGATTGTAAAGTGTAACCCCTGCCCCCATAGGTTTGCAACACTGGTGATAAAATGGTTGAATGCCAGCTGGAGACTCACAACCACAAAATGGTGACATTTAAATTTGATCTGGATGGAGATGCTCCAGAGGAAATCGCTACTTACATGGTTAGTTCAAACTTTAACAGTGCGTAGTTTTGTCATCTATTGGTTATATTTGACAGAGTTTAACATCTTCAAAACTGTATGCCTACAGGTAGAGAATGGCTTTATCCTGCTGTTAGAGAAGGAGATCTTCATTGACCAGCTAAAAGACATTATGGATAAAGCGGAGGACATGCTGAATGAAGACATGGAGGGTGAAAGGACCTCCACCTTGAGTTGTAGTTCTCAAAAAGGCCAAATTTCTGAAGGGCTGGTAGGAGAGGTAAGAGGGGGGGTGGTGTATATAGATTGGAATAAAATCTCAACAGCTACACTACACATGCTTAAACATAGATTTAGACATGGACAGAGACATAATCATGGACATGGCTATATACTAATAAATACACAGTAGCAAGCAGCATATTGACTTAGCTCTAATCTGTCTATCACACCACAGAGTCATCAGTGTGGAGCACCTCAGCCTGTCTATCAGCAGAATGGTAAAACAATCTTTCAAAAATGTATCCATCTGCATCTGCGTGTAAATCCTTTTTGCAACCGTCACATTCGCTTGTTAAAAATTATAAATAAACAGTAATTGTCTGAACTCTTGGATTGCAGTTCTTCATACAGGAAAGAGATGGTTCATAATCTGCCCTGTTGAGGAGACATCCAGCCAGGAGACCCCATCTGATGGCACAACTACGCAGTCTCCCTGTAGTTCAGCTGCTACCCAGCCTGCTGACAGTGGCACTGCAAGGCCTGCTGCATCTAGAGGTGACTTTGTTTCTACAGAGCAATTTCAGCACAAAGTTTGACAGCTTCACTGAACAATAGCACTATCTTGTGGTAGCCGAATGAAAGACATTCCACTGCTCTTGTGCAAATATCACTTTAGAAAAGGTTAAACGAAAAATTAATTTTCTCTCATCTGCACGTTTTCCCTCCAGCAGAAGAGGGGTCGTCCTCCACAATGTCTGGTGGAAGTGGCGGCTTCACCTATGATGTTTATGGATTCTGTAGCCCTCCGATAATGTCCAACACAGACCCTCTCCTCTTAGCTACTCTGTCTCCCCCTGTGTCTGCTCCCCCAACCCTTCAGTCAGTGTCATCAGCAGAGCCTGCAAGCAACTCGGTGCAGCCCAGTGTTCATCAGGCCCAGCCAGTCAGAGCTCAAACTTTGCCCCCATCGTCCCCACATATATCTTTGCCAGTTGATGAGTCACAGGGATCCCCTTTGGGCTCCATCTCCCCGATCCATGCAGCTCAGCAGATGTCCAATATGACATGTCCACTTTCTATGGCTGATGAGGTGCCCTGCTGCCCTCTGGTCATGCCCCTGTCTCTGGATGTAAGCGGCTTACAGGGGGGTTCTCCTCTCACTCCTCTTCCACTCCAGGAGCCAGGTTCGGCCAAAGAGCCGCTTGCGGTCTCGTACGCCTCTGCAGCAAGGAGCGAGCGCCCACAGCAGCCTGTGGTGCTCCACCAGCCTTTTTCCAGCGTGGGAGGGACCAAAGTGTCCTCACTGCCCCAGAGCCCAGCGCCCTCCCAGCACGGTGCTGGGCCTGGTGAGTCAGATGGTGAAGGACGGCTGGGCCGCGGGGGCTTTGTGGACAGCACCATAAAAACACTGGACGAGAAATTAAGGAATTTGCTCTACCAGGAATATGCTCCCATGTATCCATCAGGCAGTGCTGCAGAGACACCAGGTTCAGGCACAGAGTACATCCAGTCTCCTCCTGGTCCAGACAGCGCCACGGGAGGGTCAGGAAACAGCACACCAGGGCCAATGGGGGAGGGACGCTACAGGGCAGGAGAACAGCTGGTAACTACAATCATCAGTAACTTTTTAATATATGTAAATGTTTTGTATGAATTACAACTGCAGTATATTCTCATACAGTTTAAAATGAAAGTTTATTCTGTTCTGGAGCTTCTGAATCCAATTACATTGTCGTCCTCAGCAGGTTAGTTCAGTTGTCACGGAACTGAAGATGTTCAAATTTCCATTTTGTCTGAGCAGTTAAAAGACTTTGAGATTAAGATTAAGATTTCACTTTTCCTGACCATTGGAACAGTAGCTGACAAAATAATTTCACCACAAGATGCATTTAGTGTTTAGTATTGTGTGATATACTCGAGAGCTCCAAAACAGCAGCTAAATGGAATTTGTGGTTAGATGTGTTGTTTTTTTTGTGTATTTGAGCATTAAGTTGAATTTGATAAATCATCTGTATTTCAAATAGTTTTATGCTTGTTTTTTTGATGAAAACAAACATTTTACAGAAAATGTTTATAATTCAAATTTAGCTGTTGTCTGTTGCTTGTCTATGAATTTAAAGACCTGTCAATCAATTTGTGAGTCATGGCAGAGTGAGCATATGTTGCAATACATCTAAAACTATGCAGTGCACAATGTTAAAATTAACTATTTACAAGGGGAAGGACGTAGAACAATATCTTGTCATTAAATTGTGTTTAGGAGCAGGGTTAGGCAGAGTCATAGGCAAAGGGCAGGCAGTGGGAGGTCCAATGAGTGGTGGAACATGGTGGTCCGTGGTGTGGTGAGTGGAAGGCAGGCAGGAAAAACCACACTGGAGAAAATAACTCACGTCACTAGTATGGAGCGACCAAGAGCGTTAATACCACTGTGGCAGGCAGAACAATCTGGCAAGAAGTGGAGGAAAGGCCATGGCTTTTATACAGCAGCAGATGAGACGATTAGGTACAGGTGTGGTGATCGCCCAGGTGCTCCAGAGGCAGGAAGCTGCGTCCACACTGGACACACACAGGGGAGGAGGGAAACACAGAGGGAGAGGGAGAACAGGGAAAAACACAGGGAAAACGAGTCACAGCCGGAGCCATGACAAAATTGCATTTTTAATACATTCTTATCTCCTGTTTTTCAGGTTTAAATATGGTGAATACAAAGAAAGTATGGCAATACTATTGTTAGTATGTCAAGCATTAAATATTTTCAAATATGATTAACTATGCTGTATGGATATATGGATGTATATTTTAGTTGCATAAGGGGGGAAAAAAAACCCTGCCTTTTAGATGCAGCACACGATGAGAAATATTTAGTGAAACATCATCATCAACATTTTGACATTTTCATCTTTTAGGCACAATTAACAGTTATATAATAGGACAATGATTGATGGTTTGTTTTGTAGTTTTCCCTTGTCTCTCTTTTGGTCATATCTCACCCTGTCACCTCTATTAGCCTCAGATTCCAGAGAGAATGGATAGTTTGAGCACACTGAGTGACTCGGCCGTGTGTGGTATGTACAGCAGACACTAATCAATCTAAAAAAGACTGGCATCATTAACTTCTAACTAAACCTATGTTCCACTATTTGCTGATTGCTGCATGCCACAGTGTTGATTGTTGTGGAAATCTTTGCAGCTTCCCTGTCAAGAAGACACGTACCTCACTCTGCTTCCTGCTCTGGAACCAGAGGCCGATTTAAGGTACCAAAGAGTTTCCTCACATTTAAGGAGAAAGTAGATTTGTTCAACAGAATTTGTTATTACAGATGCATTACTTACTCTGTGTATACCTGGTTTGTTCTTTACTTTTGGCAGATAATCTCTGTTCCTCCTGAAGTGGCCAACAGACAAGATGTGAAGCAAAGGAGCTGGAGCAGCGCTGCCTCACCGGCACATCCTTTAGGATACAGTACGGACCACGTTCAGGCTGAGGCCATGGCTGCCTCCACCACAATTGGCCGTTTCTCTGTGGTGAGCACTGAAGATGACATTACACAGAGGACACGTTGCAGCCGCTACTCTGCCCCACCTGATTTCTACCTGGACACGCCTCCTTCCATGGCCAAGAGGGGGTCTGTGCCTCGCGCCCTGACCTCACCCTCTGTCGCTGTGGATGTCACAGTGCATGCTCGTTTCCTCTCCTCAGACTCGGGGGCTGAGAGCAGCCCTGCAAAGCTGGCCCCGGCCACCCCGTCTCAACGAACTCGCTCGGAGCGCAGAGGAAGTGACCTCATGAAAAGGGCAGTGGCATTCCTCCGTCGCTCAGGGCGCAGCAGCAGTTTGCAGAGCTCTGACTCACCAAGTAGGCACGGAGGTGTGCACGGCTCGGCCAATGCCAGCAGCGATAATGACTCAGAGATGGAGGACTCAGACATGAAGAGGGAGCTACAGAGACTCAGGGAGAAGTAAGCATAGCGAGTGGTTTACTTTTAGCTTTATTTGGTGTCTTTACATGGAAATATTTTGTCATTTAGCTTTTAAATAATTATTATATTCCTGCCTGCATCCCCTCAGACATCTGAGGGAGATCTCTGAGCTGCAGGCTAATCAGCGGGGGGAAGTGGAGCTGCTGTATCGCCGGCTTGGCAAAGCCCCTCCTCCTGGCCTGGGTCTCTCACATGTCGCACCTCACACCGGCCGTAGAAAGAGGTCCAGCAAGCACAGACTGAAGCCTGGCAAACTCCTCAGCCCTCTGGTTCAACAGTTTAGGAATGTCACGACCAAAAGCAGTGACTCCAGCAGACCCAGTGTGTACATGTTCAGAGTCTACATTATCATAAGTTACAGCAAGAGCAAGGAGTATAACATTCTGATGCTTCTGATGTGCGTTTGTGTTCAGGTGCCGCTACAGGTACAGGTGAGCCCACAGTGAGTTTAAATGGCTCTCCAGCCAAAGGGTCTTTCCCCGCTCACAGCAGGGCACGGTCATGCACCAGCCACCTTCCCAGCTCGACCACAGGGCCGGTGCAGACTCAACAGCCCTGTTCCCTCAAGGGCTCTTTGTCTTCTGATAATATTTACGCTGGACTACATGGAGATAGCACTGGCACGCATGCTCAACCCGGACAAGGTGACCACCAGCAACACACAGCAGAGCATCTTAGCTGAACAGTCTTTACACTAATACTAGACTGCAAACATCTACTGTACTGATACTGATTCACCAGAGAATTAACATAAAACACTTGTTTGTGGAGTTCTGTTTAATAAGGTTGGATATTTCAGTGTGTTGTTTTCTTACCCTGATGTCTTCCCTCTTTGATTATACTTCTTCACAGGCTGGTCTAATTATCCTCAAACATCTGAGAGAGTGACCTATAAGTCGAGTAGCAAGCCGCGAGCTAGATTTCTCAGTGGGCCTGTGTCTTTGTCTATCTGTTTGTATCTCCTCTCTTCTGGCATAGCTCCACTTTTTTGTTTTCCATATTTTCTATTTCTCAACTTTTAGCTCACCGGCATCTTTTGTTCTGTCTTGGCCAAACTATTCTGCAACGCTGCTGGGTTTTCTTTTGCTTCACCTCATTCTTACCGCTTGCCCTTATCTTGTATTTTTGATTGCACAGAAATATATGGCTTATTCAAACCCCTGAAGAGTAAAAATTTTAAAAGTCAAGACCAAGAATTTTTCCCAATACAATATTTAATTATATTTTACTCATCGATCCTGTTTATTGGAGCTGTTGCCTTGTTTAATAAGTTTGAGGTTTGGATAAACAAGGTTTAGTTCAATTGATAATGAGCATTATCTTACACTTACACTGTCTCCTACTGATCCTTGCGCTGTTTATTCACCTGATACACATTACTGTGACTTATCCACCCTGCATCACCAGGCAGTGGATATCTGCATGCCACATGCATCCCAATCTGCTATAAATATTCTAGTCGCTCATCTTCTCAACCTTTCTCTCTTTCCTTTTATCGCCATCTTTCTAACACTCTAACACTGCACTTTCACATGACTCTCACCTGGACCACTTGCATGATTTTGCTAATAACTTCAGTGTCTTGTTTCAGGGGACTGATTGTTTTGTTTAGTTTTGTTTTTGTTTGGTCCTTTGTTTTTGTGGCAGTATTCAGCAGCTTTGTTTTGCACTGCATCTTCTTATTGAACATTATTACCCAGCTAGTGGGAATGATTATCTGTATTAAGTCTTTTTTTTGCCTTACAGGGTCAACACTGAAGCGACTGTGTCTCGGCAAAGAGCGTGGCAGCAGTATGTAGGATTACATTGCCTCAAATGAATGCCTAATCAGCTCAATAAACATGGTGTCACCATGTATCTGTATGTGTGTCCTCTCAGGGTCTGGAGCTGGGCCAGGGGCTTTCAATCAATCACAGCAGCCGCCTGCTGGTGCCACACCCCCTTCTCATCAGCCAGTAATGGGACTGGCTCAAGCTCAGGCTAATAACAGCAACAACAAGACGAGCATATACTCATCCATGAGTGTCAATGAAAGTAGCCTGCCTGAGGACTTACAACGGCTGATGGATGACTGGGCCCAGGAGGTTCTTATTGTCACCCAAAGGCCACACAGCAACTCTCTGAGCATCAGCAGACAGCAGCTTTGGGATCAGGTTGTGCCTCGAACACATGGACAACTAGCTGGTGCTTCAGATGTGAGTTTTCATGCTAGTTATGTGCCAGTTTGTGTTCAAAAGGCCCTGTGGTTGTAAGAAATTAAAATATTTAACTTCATCTTTCTTAGAATTTAGTTGATAAAAGAGGTGGAAGCCTTTCATATGTTCACAGTAGTTTAATGGAAAAAAAGAGGCTTGAAGTGGAGAAGTTGCATTGGCTTGAAGAGCCTCCTAATCACAACACAAGAACAGGCAGTTTGATTGGCCTACAACTATGCAGGATTACAAATAAAGACAAACTAGAAGGAATCAAGACAACACACATGACTAAAATACTCCAAGTATCTTGAATTATTAGATCACATACCCTGTCAGATGACAGCAGTCAGAAGAAACACAGTCATTTGCTATCATTCTGTCATGAGTTGCATTCTCACTTACAGATTGTTGATTTGCTAATACAAATTAGAACAGACTGTAAGTCAATCACTAATGGATGACTTCACGCAGTATTGCACCCTCCCTGATCACAACTATTCATACAACTGTTGTAGCATCTTACTGAAGGGAAATTAAATGTATACAGCACATTTCATTACAAGTTGTGTGCTTTACAGTGAAATGCCTTTATTAAGTAAGTAAGTAAGTTAGTTAGTTAGTTAGTTAGTTGGTTGGTTGGTTGGTTAGTTTGGTGTATTTACCCGAATAATTGTTTGTATTGTATAAATGCAGTTAATGATTCTTGAGTTCAATATTTGCCTATTATGTAACCCTTTTAGGTATCACCATGGACAGCCCCAGGTCCAGAGGCCTGCACTCTTCCCCTGTCGTGGGATGACAGCTTCGGGTCAACGATGATGACCAGCCCCTACACAGGGCCCCCTCCCAGTTATCAGCTACACTCTTCTGCTCCATTCAGGGCCTTGTCTTCACCTCTCTCTGTTAGCCAGTGGCCTGTGTTTCTCTCCTCCCTTCCTTCAGGAGTATTTGCCTTTCCTGCTGTGCCCTCAGCCCAGGACGCCCCCAGCCCCATTCCAGCTACATCATATCAGCCGGCCGACCCCAAAGCCAGGACTCTCTAATTTGAGTAGCATTTTGTCTTCCAATTCTGTTACCAAAAAGAAAACTCATGATAGGTCTCGTCAATCTTATGTGCATATACTGTATATATTTAACCAGCATGAATTTAACCATATGTACATACTCGTCTCCATTATTGAGGTTTATGTTATTTGTTTAATTTGCATCAACATACCTCATGTCCACACTGCAGTACATAATTCTCTAGTGCAGTGTGATGCTAGTAGTACACTAAAAGATGTATAATTAGCCCAATCAGGTTTAAAAGTGAGTGTTTATGTATGTCCCTGACCACCCATTGGATGTACATAATGTACTGTTCATTTATGCTGTGTTTATATAAATAGTTCATGTTTGTGTTGCTCATATCACCAATATATAAAAGCTGCCGTATGTATATATGAACTCTTGTTAGTCTGTACATAGCTCCTGTGTTTGTACAGTAAACAGTAGATAATGCATAGGTTGGTGCTGCAGATATGTGTCCTACTGCAACACCTTATCAGCCACCATCATGCCGTCACTGTGAAGACTTGACATCTTGGTCACTAGGACCGGTTGCTTTACTCTGGTCTCTCAGTCCAAGGATAGGTTTCATTCAACATCGATGAAATGCTTCCAGCACAAGCGCTTGAAATATCCTCATGAGATTTAAATGAACTTGAACTTTATCTTCAGGTGAAAAAGAAAAGAAAACAAACACCTGTGAGAGTGCCTTGAATTGCAGTTTCAATTTTATGAAGAAAAGCATTTAGATTAGAAGCAGACACTAGATATTCTATATATGCTTTCACCTTCAAATTATGTGATTTGAACAATAAATGTCAATGGAAACTTATTTAATTTAGCAACAAGACGTAAACATTGTAATCCGGTCATGTTGCAGTTTATAAAATATCACAGATTGTAAGAAGACATCTTGTTCACTGAAGTTTCCTTGTGGGATTGCTCTACCACCTGCACCACCGCCTGCATGAATACACTGATATTCTGAATGTGCACAGGTTGACGTGGTGAGTTACAGGAGATGTAAGAGAACCTGGCATTGAAACTATACAACAAGGAGGGCTGAAGGACTCAACGTACGAGTCAAAATCATAATCATACCATACCTCTGTGGTGGAAATTAGGCACCTCTACTAATGCAATCTGTAGCTTTACATATTGTTGCCTTCATGGTTTTTAAGAGATTACTGCGTGGTTGGTCGTTGTTTGATAAATGTTGATGATAGGATGATGTTAGAGGTACATGGAGAATGTGAATTATTGCTTGACATGTTATTTGTACGATGCATAGGTTTTCTAAATTATGTTTATTAGATGCTGGCCTCACAGGGTGATCTGGCTCATATTACGCTATCTCAGTCTCAGTTATTTCAATACTACTGCTTTAAAAGCAACTTACAACAATACTTACATTTCATTTATAATTCTCTCTGAGGAATTGTTTGTTTTATGCATCATTGTTTTATGTATTCCGCAAAAACAAAGCTGTGTAGTCAGATGGCTATAATGCGCCAGACAGTTTCTTTAAAACTGAGAGTTATTATCGATAAATTGCAGACTGAAATGAACGAAACATTTATTTCGATCTCCTACTCATAGCCCGATCAATTCTAACAAGCTTTTTATAGTTAAAAGGGTAAACCAGCAAATTAGTATTGCACTTACATACAGTCAGGTGACTCACAAGGCAGATTAAAAAAAAAAACAAAAATGGTCAAAATAATGCTGCAGATACCAAAGTATCCCAACTTAAATCCCTGAGTATGAGTCAATCTCCAGAAACGCTGAAATCAACATTTCCCTTAAAGCAACTCTATATATTCAAATTTGGGAATGCTCTTTCCAGAGCCACACAAGACATTCTAAAACAGTGTTCACAGGCTAGTACTAGTACTCCTTGGGACATGAACTTTATGTGTAAAAGTTCCTTTAAAATCCTTCCATGTTTGCACAGAGTTACAATATTTTAAATATTTGTCTCAAAGGCTTCTTCCTTGATGACATTTAGATTATTTTTTCCCTGGGATCATCTTCTATGCAGCTGTTTTCTTTGTGCTTTACTCGGTAACTCCTGTCTTTGATCTCTTTCATGCTTGCAGTGAAAGCTAGATGTATGATTGCTTTTGCTCGCTGTATCACCTGTTTTCCCCATGACCCCAGTACTCTTAATAAAAGCTGTACATACTTGAAGACAGAAATAATAAATTCATTTTTGCTTGACAACATTCAATATTAGTCATGTATTTCATCAACGGTGCACTCTGGACACATAATGTCTGCATATTTCTCTAAGTAATCAAACAAATATTGTCTGTGTTTGCATGAAAAGCTTTCAGTGTGGTGACGAAGTCCTGGCAAAGTGGGCTGGTTGGATCCACAACATAAACAGTAAAGCTCACATAAGCAGCTAAATATCCGATACATTTTTGTTTCTTCCTCCTGTCATGATAATTTTTTGATAGCCATGTGTGTGATTCCTGACAGTATGCAGAGGAGGATAATACGTGTGTACGTGTGGGTGGGTGGCAGTGTTATGTTTGTGTGTGTGTGGGTGTGTGTTTTTGTCGTGTGTGTGTGTGGGAGTTTTTGAAAGAGAAGCAAGAGAAGAGTTTGCCCTTTAAAAAAAAATTGGTACACAACTCATTTTGAGTTTAAAAGCAGTTTCAGCTGCCTGAGTTGCACTCTGGGGGAAGCCATCATGGAGAGAGCTGTGGTGCAAATCACCCTCTTTGGGCTGCTGCTGGCTTTGGGTACCACACTACCAAACAAGGTAAGCCTGAAGGACAGAGCACCACTCTGCAAAGAAATTGAATGTATCACATTTTTATAACTTACGGCTGGTTAATCAACAGATCTGAGGATTTTGCTTAATTAATTAATTTATTTTTTTGTATCTCTGTCAGCTGCCAGACATTGAACTCTGCCTCTGGTAAACATCAAAATGTGCAGGTTGAAAGACCTCTTGGCTCTCTACCTTTCATGTTGTTTCATATTGTTCATGCCTGTGTGTGTATTCTTTTGTACTTGGAATATTCTTGTTGTGGAGAGAAATCAGATAAAGCTGATCCGTTCAGTTTTAGGGTTTTTATGGTAACTTGGTATTAGGTAAAGGTCTGGGTTAGGTTATGGTAAAACTCCATTAATCTAAGTCAATCATGCAATGTCCTTTCAAGTCACAAAACATGTAATTGTGTATTACTCATGTTGTGGGACAATACCATTTTACAGTTAGATCAGGGGGACTCAACTCTCTTTTGTGGACATAAAGCTGGTCCCCATGCTGTTAATCATTAAATTATTAGGTTAAGACTTGGTAAACATTGAGTTTAAGAAATTGTGGGAGTGTACAACTAAATCATTGCCATGTAGAATTAGGGCCACTGGATGAAAAAAAACACACAAAAAAAACAGAACAGGGTGTTTCTGCAGTTAGACCAATGAGATTTCACTGATGCCACCCACCAACACTTTGTTTTTCACCATCATTTGATCTTTGCTCAGCTGGTCGTCAGCCAGCCAACCAAGCCATTTTTTCTATTGTGACATGTGCCTATTGTATTTGCTCAGGACGACTGGAACATCTACAGCTTTCATATCAACGCCACAGTGACCAGTCGTTATGCCATCACTGTCATCACAAGCCGCGTGGCAAATCGTATGGACGAGTCAAAGGAAATTGAATTCCAAGTCCGGATTCCCAAAAACGCCTTCATCAGTAAATTTAAAATGTGTGTGAACCAAAAATGATCTGTATTTACAGATTTACTGATCAATATTTACAACAATACATTAAAGAATCCTGAAAATAAATCATGGGTTAGTTAGGAGTATGTATAGAAATAAAGATTTTTCCTTGGTGTGCTTCAGGCTTATAGAAGGCCAGGAGTACGATGGAGTTGTGAAAGCTAAGGAGCAGGCCCAGAAGCAGTACACTGAGGCTGTGTCCCGTGGACAAAGTGCTGGGCTTGTCAGGTACACTGTTTAAGGGATCCAATTCTGGTCTTAAACAATTGTTTTTTATGTTGTATTTTGTTGACGAGTGTTTGTCCTTTGGAATGAGAGAGAAGAAAACAAAATCTCTCTGTTGCACAACATTTAGTTTTTTATTCTTCATGACTTTTTCACACAAATTACTGGATATGTTTCACATCTTTAGGTCTGAAATCCTTCAAATCTAATAATCTGAAAAGGAAAAATCACTCTTTAGTTGAACCACTCATAACTCAATCCACAATCCACACAGCCATAACCTGTGATGAGGGATCATATTTAGGCCTTTACCAGAGTGTGGAAACCAGTGCAATCATTATCATCTTTGTTGTAGTTCTGTGGGGAGGACCCTCGAGGAATTCAAGACGTCTGTGACTGTGGCTGCTCACAAAAAAGTCACCTTTGAACTCACATACGAGGAACTGCTGAAACGTAAGCTTGGCAAATATGAGCTGCAAATCCACGCTCGACCCATGCAGCCTGTCAAAGACTTTAAGGTGTGTCTTTTCTGTTGATATCTATTCAGTGATCATCCAGGCAATCAATGCTGCGGTAATAACATCCTCTGTGGTCGGAGCTTCTAACTGTCTTATTTTATTTCATTCTCAATGCCAGGTTGATGTGTACATTAATGAGAAAGCCGGCATCAATTTCATCGAGGTTAAAGGAGGTCTAAGCACCAAAGCCATGGCTAATGCCATCACCAAAACACATGCAGACAAAGAGGTACAGCATGCAGTGGTGCAAAATTAAAGTCTGTATTCGACTGTTTTTCAACAGTTAGGGGACTGCATTTTGTCGCACCATAGTGCTCAACAATGTGCAGTGACAATAAAGTTGAATATATAATTTATTTAGGGGCAGATGAGTAATATTTTCAACCAACAAAACCTATTTATTGACTTCTGTGACTATCAAGAGTTTATCAAACCTAATTCCTCCTGGTTTCAGGCGTGGGTGTATTTCTACCCATCAGAGGACCAACAGAAAGCATGTGACAACTGTGGAGATCAGGGTATGAATGGAGACCTGGTTATTGTTTATGATGTCAACAGGGACACCTCACTGGGGGACATCAAGGTACAGCAAGAGTTCATTTCCTGTAACAAAATAGGGAAGTATAAAAAAAATACCATATTTACTGAAATATACATCTTTTGTTCTCTGTCTTTTATCTTTTCTTACCATTCTAACTTTCTTCTTGCTTCCCCCCAAGAGATCAGATGGGTACTTTGTTCATCACTTTGCTCCATCTAATCTTACCCGTATACCAAAAAATGTCGTCTTCGTCATTGATCAAAGTGGCTCAATGCATGGCAGGAAAATACAACAGGTACAGTATTTGAAGAGTGTTAGCTTATGACAGATTGAGAAGGCTTTTTAATTTTTGTCAGTTTTTTAGTCTATAATAGTTTACAGACCTTAATATTATGATTAATTACAAGATTTAAGAACTCAAATCAAAACAATATAATAACATGGTTTCTTCCTTCAATAAACGATCTAATAAGTGAATTATGTCTTTACCCAGACCCGCATAGCATTAATCCATATCTTGAATGACCTGGCAGAAGATGACTACTTTGGTCTACTCACTTTTGATAGCAACATATTTCACTGGAAACGAGAACTTGTTCGGGCCAGCAAAGACAACCTGGAAAGCGCCAAAGCATTTGCACGGAATATTAAAGATAATGGAGGTGAGGTTTTTAATGAACATTTTATTAGGGGGTTGTGAACATAGCAAAATGGCAATAATGAAACATTTATCTATTCATTCATTTCAGCCACTGACATTAACGGAGCAGTGCTACAAGGAGCACAAATGCTGAATGCACATCCCAGAGAGGGTTCAGCGTCCATCCTGATACTTCTCACTGATGGAGACCCAACCACAGGTTACAATAAAACACACAAACATGTGCACAAATACTAATAATTAATATCCTCAAAGTCCATCAGTTTTAAATGATCAGATTGTCACTGGGCTGACTGCAGTCTTTTTCACAATACCCTCTTCTGTCAGCAAGCTAAGACTTACCCATGTTGAGCTTTAAAAAGCATTAAGTTTATAAAATTAGTTCTGTCAGGACCGCTGTAGTCAAAGAACCTTAGATTCCCATTTGCATAAAGTTATATTTGGCGGTATGGCTCTGTTCTGGGAGCTCCCTGCCCTTCCACGTGCCAACGTGGAAAGCCTACAGCAGGGAGAGCACACCTCCCTGCCCTTCCATGTGCCTACATGGAAAGCCTGAGGCAGAGAGCTAAGCAGCAAATACCCCCGGGTACAGAACAGAGCAGGCAACAGACAACAGAAATGACATTGATTAAGACAGCATAACGGGATGGAGGAGCTGGGGTGGAGGTGGGTTGCAAAGTGGCTTGCAGAGAGGAAGCAGGAAGCATAGGCAGGTCGAAGCAGCTTAAATAGCACGTCCTGTATGAGATTTGCCAATTGAATGCATAGAAGAGAATCAGCTGAGCCATCAGCTGACGTGGGCTGGCTTCAGATCAGCTGATTTAGCTGAGATTGTGAGCTGAGCTTGACTTCCATGGCCTGCCAGAACTAACGCAATGTTCAATTTGTTGTATACACTGTAACTTCTATTAATCGCAGGATAGTTGTTTGATTGTACAAGGCAATTTGAGCTTAGCTTGCCTTTTTAATCCACCTGTAGGCCTATTGTGTCTTTGCAGGGGTGACAAATCTGGAAAATATACAGTCCAATGTAAGAAGTGTTATTGCAGGCCAATTCCCACTCTACTGTCTCGGTTTTGGTTTTGATGTCAATTTTGAGTTCCTTGAAAAGATGTCGCTCCAGAACAATGGTGCGGCACGACGGATTTATCAAGACTCTGATGCTGATTTACAGCTGAAGGTATTTTAAATCACTTTTAGTTCCTTCACATTATAAATACTGATTTGATTGATTGATTTGCTACTTTTCCATATATAAAATTGATCATGGTTGGCTGTGGAGAGGTTAAACAAACATTAAACATACAGCATCCATAAACATTAAACATACAGTGTCCATATTGTATACCAACAGGGTTTCTATGAAGAGGTGGCCACTCCTCTGTTGACAGATGTGACAATGGTCTATATCGGTGGGACCAATCTAACTCAGACAAACTTCAGCCAATATTACAATGGATCTGAAATTGTGGTGGCCGGACAGATCACTGACAACGACATTGAAACCTTCTCTCCGCAAGTTGTGGCCATTTCAGTAAGGATCAATCAGCACTGCACATCAGCTGTAATCTTTCAGAAGGTTTGTGAAAGTCCCTATGTGCACTCACATAACAATTAATTTGGACTATGACAGAACAATAGAAGGGTGGTGTTTTCTGACCCAAATGCCACCGTGGAGTCCACTGGAACAGTGTCTGACAGCCACATCCAGAGAGTTTGGGCTTACCTCACAGTCAAACAGCTTCTGGAGAAAGAGTGAGTGAGAATTCTATGTCTTTTCTCTTTGTTCATGTTTGTTGGAACCCTCATATTTTTATTTAATCAATCACTTATTGAGTCTATAAAATGTCATGAAAAAAATACAGGAAAAGGCTCATTACAATTATACAGAGCCCAGGGTGACATCTTTTATTTGCTTGTTTTGTCTGACCAACAGTGCAAAACAAAAAATATGTTAATTTAGAATCAAAAACCAAAGCAGATTCTCACATTTGAGAAGCTTTAACCAGAGAATACTTAGCAAATGACTTTGACTTGAAAGAATAAAGAAAAAATATAGAATGGTCAATCTACAACCTCAAGCTGACATTAATGCATTAATGTGTGTGTGCGTGTGTGTGTGTGTGTACTAGCAAAAGTATATATTAGCATACATAGTCATACTTTAATGACATGTCAAGTGTTATGTAAATATATGTAGACAATTTGTGACACAGGCTCCTGTTATCTGGGCCCGAGAAGGAGAATGTGAAGAAAGAGGCCTTGAAGCTGTCGCTGAAGTACAGCTTTGTGACCCCACTGACATCCATGGTGGTCACCAAGCCATTGGGGGAGATCACAGATGTGCTCCATAAACCTAAAGAAGGTGAAACACTACAGGCACGGAACTCTGGTCTACCTGGTTTACTTGTTCCACATAGTCTGCCTGATCCTCTACATGGCTATCTTCTACCTAGTCTTCCTGTTCACAGAAATGTGAACAAAAAAAACATTGCAAAATGAATAGTGATCAGCATCTCTTTTTCAACATTTCTCACTTATCAGGGCATTTTGATGATCCAGGTAAGATGCATGGTATTTGGTATCGGTGTAATTACAATGTATGACTACAGTCTGAAAGAAAGCCTGAGGAACTGACTCCATATCCTTTAAATTTTCTGGTTCAGTACGGTGAAAAGCCATAGACATCTCTGGTTATTAGAGAACTGAAACTGCCAAAATCTAAAATAGATAAAGACCTGCATGAGCCTTCCCACCAGTGTGGGAGCAAGCCCTGTATAGTCGATCTATGGACTCCAATGTCGATCGACCAATAGGCAAAAAGTTGACCCCATGAGAACCAAATGTTGGACTGCCAGTGTGCCCAGAGTTAGCCTTGAAGGCTTTCTTCTAGAAAGGTTGCTGTAACACGTGTTTGTGAAAGGGTGTTTTTTAAGCTAAACCATGTTTTCCTAAACAGAACCAAGTATTTTTGTTGTGTAAACCAAAACGAAGCTTTTGTTTTGCCTAAACCTAGCCAAGCAGTTTTGTTGTTGCCAAGTAGCCTAGTTTTGGTGCCTAAACCTAACGAAGTAGTTTTGTTAGCTAAACCTATCAAGTATTTGTGTGTGGTGCCAAAACCTCACCAAACCGCGAATGAAAAATAATTATTGAAAAAAAAAAATGCCTACCACAGGACACAAACCCCAGTATCCTGGATGACAAAGGCCTGAATATGACCATTGACATAAATAAAGATGGATAGTGTGTCTCCACTACCTCCCACTGTACAAAAATTTAGCCAAAATATGTAGCTCTTGCGCTGGTGACGTCATTTGGAGCCAGAGTATGCATAGTAATGACTGGGTGGTGGAGCCGCGGTATCGAGTTCGGCTCAATCGTGAGAACGGCTCAGCTGTCAATCATGATGTTTCACCCCATTTTTAAAGCCTCAAATTGCTAATTAAATCCAAACTTATCAGAAAAAGAAACACTTGAATGTACTGTACATCAGTGTGATAAGAACTACCTTAAATGACACAAACCATGTTTGGGAAAAACGTATTTGATGTCCATACTTTATCATTACACTGACAATACTGCAGTTTAGTTTGACCCATGTCCTACCTAATAAGAATGAGGGGTGGGATTTATGACCTATACTGCTGCCCACTTAGGGAATGATCGAGATCTTTTGGCTTCCCTTTTGGGGAGCTGTCATGTCGTTCAATACAGTCAATGGTTCTGACTCACTTGGCCACTACTGCGCTCGCTCCTCAGGATTTGTTATTATACATGCATAATATTATTATACATCTCTTTAGTATAAATGCTTTCTGACAGAAGGGGCTGACAAGCCGCCTGAGAGAAAGCATTCTTGAATTCTGAGATTAAAGTCAGAATTTTGAGATTAAAGTCTCTGATTTCAAACTCTGAATGCAGAGATTAAAGCCAGAATTCTGATATTTAACTCAGAACTCTGAGAACAAAGGTCAGAATTCTGAGACTAAGGTCAGATTTTGAGATCAAAGTCAGAATTCTGGGGGACAAAAAAGAAGTCAGAATTCTGACTTTAAACTCAGAATTTTGAGAAAAAAGTCAGAATTTTGACTTTAAACTCAGAATTTTGAGAAAAAAGTCAGAATTCTGACTTATTAAAATGGACCATCAGTCCCTCCCAAAGACATGGGAGGGTGCAAGCAAAATTACAAAT
>JBBPCS010000359.1:5160068-5176806 GCA_037974645.1 Hollardia meadi
TTTGTGTACATAGAAAAAGTCTTAGATCTTTGATTTCAACTCATGAAAAATTGGAGCAAAAACAAAAGTGTTGCGTTAATATTTTTGTTCAGTGTATGTGTGTGTGTGTGTTAAGAGAGAGTGGGCATTTGTATCTGACAGATGGACGGCTCCAAAGCGCTGAGTCAGAGCAGCCTACTGCTTACTACATTCTTAATCTCTGTGTTGTATGCCATGATGGCTGACAATATACAATTACACCCACAGCGATGGCAGCGAACGTGGCATTTATTCATTTCCGCTCAGCTAAAAGAAAGGTAGCGAGCGGTGTGACTGCAGAAATCTGAGAGGTAGGACAGCACACAAGAGTTAAGTACCACTGAGTTCTGAATACTAAATGATATTTCCCTTACAGTGCTTATGATTGTTTATTATCTAAAGAATATAGGATATGCTGAGCAGATATTAGGAGTTCCCCTCATATAAAAGAACAGTCAGTTGTAATATTTGATCATTATTCACAGGCTGCACACGGAGAGGCTGCACCAATTTATCTGTACTATGAATGACAGCAATGGGATTTAATGCTAGATATTATGGCTTCCCACTGATGCAAAACACTCAATCATACACAGCTTCTCTGTCATGTGAAGCTATAATTGCACTGCGATTTTGTATGAAAACCAGCCAATCTACCAGTGCAGGCAATCAATAAACTATTCAAATAAATACAAAGGCTGAAAGCCCTATATACAATGTCACAAAACGAATGCCTTTCAAATTACAAAATCATTTTTGTAAAGTAAATACATAAAATTAAAAATATGTGGAGAAAACACCCTTTGATTCAAGTATTATTTTTCCCATGAAAGCATGTCACAGTGGGAATCACATCAGAGTCACTCAGAGCTCGGAACAACATGCACACTGATCCTTAATGAGTTGCTACATACATTTAGGGGGAGTTCAATATCATCCAAGATACACATGTACAGGATACACAGACACACAAGATAGACTTGGACTTTTTTTCCTATTCTTTCACAATCTGTATGACTTCATTATCCCTGCATATCTTGCCTCCCTGTCACAAAACATAAAATGATACAGTTTCATCTCACATATTTGAGGCTGTTGATTCTTAAACCAATAAAAATGAAAGAGAGTAGAGAAAAATAGCTTTGACATGTCGACACGAGGAGCCAAAGATCAAACTCCCAACCCTGCAATTAGTGGGTATCCCTTAGTGAACTACCTCCTGAGCCACAGCTGCCCCTGAATAGATGCAAAGTTTCAGTGGAAAAGAGTGGAATTCACTGTATTTTTGTCCCTGGATTCGAAGAAGAATACATCTTTATTATTGGATTCTCACTTTACTTGTTAAAACGGACATTTTTGCCCTGTTGGCTCTAATCTCATCTAAACCGTTGCCGTTCTGGAGAAATACACCAGCCGATTGTAACACGTCTTATCCCTTTTGCTTTGTTCTTCCATCCTGCACTCCCACCTTAATCTTACCAGCCTTGCACTAAATGTTCCCTGCTTCTCTGCATTTTCTCTCATCTTGTTAAGAGGATGAAGCAGCAGCCATCTTATGTGCTCAGACGAGGTGGTGATTGCCACAGGAAGTATCCGTGGGCTCTGTTGACACACATGATACATCCTGTGTCCACGTGACCTCATGTCACGACATTGCCAAAAACATCAATACCTTGACTCTTCATGTGTGTATGACACCTGCAAGCTTGTTTGCCACCAATTAAACTAGATGTTTACTCACCATACTGTGTTGATGTGCACCATGCCGTGTGCACACCTGCTGAATCATATATGCAAACAAATGAGTGTGACTATACCTCTCTCACACAAAATACAGACTGGCAGTGATGACTAAACCTCTGCACACACACATTAGCAACTTGCACAATGGGAAGAAACCCCTTATCACAAATGCAAAACACCCGTGTCCACACACACATACAGTACACACCACAGACTGTATGATACACACATACGCAAGTAATGTATGTGCACAAGCATCCACGTGCACATACATGTAAGCATTACGCAATTTGCTCCAAATATACCAAATCTGCTGAGACACGACAGTCCCACCCTGTTCACACTTTCACATTTTTCTTTCTCAGTGAAATGTAACAATCGGTAGCTCACAGTAAGGATAAAAAACACTTGTCATGTCTCAGGCACGGTATCCATGCACAGATAGAGAGCAGCGCGATATGGGGAGCTCAGCCTCCATTTTGGGGATTGCATTGATGAGGGCCAACTGGGTGGCTGAGCTACAGTGGTCATGAGTCAGTCAGATATGGTACGCTCTAACTCACACACTTCCCTCCAGCAGCTCTTGTCCAGCTTCAGCACGACAAAGTATTCTGCTGAATTCAAGTCAGCGGTTCAGCATTGTAACAGCCAGAGCCAGTTGTATGGTACATTAAAAATGCGCCTCACAAACAGTCCTGGGCTAATCATAACCTCTAGGCATCGACTGTCTTGATTAAAAATCTGAAGGCTATGATTGGTATTTCACTCACAGCTTCACAAAACAAATGAAAGAAACTCTGCCTGAATGGTTTTCCTCTTTTTTCTAAAATGTGGTAAAGAAGAGGGGCTTATTTTTCCACAAAGTAAATAATGCATGGCATTTGCTCGAGCTAATAGAGGCCTGAGGCACCTGATGCAACTGCAAAGGGTGCAACAAGACAGATGTAATGATTGGCCTGAAATGACTCCATTATTAATGAGGCAATTTGCTCCTCAGTCAGCCTCTAAAACCATCCCACCGTAAGTATACACTTATGTAAGGATGCCCAGAAATCAAGATAGAAAAGACCAATTATAGTAGCAAGGCACATCTGCCTTTTATTAGCTGACATACTTCAATAATGAACCCTACCAGGAGGGATATAGATATAATTCAGTGCAAAGTCAGAGCCAACACTCATGGACAAGGCTGAGGGGAAGGGAAAAAAAGAAATCCTCTCTTTGTATGGAGCACAAAAGCATGAAAGCCCACACTGTACACCTTTTCTGTACAGTGTATGAAGCCAAGCTAAAAATATTACAAGGATTCACGCTGCGTATTTAATCGCCCTAACCATAAGGAATAAGTGAAATGATAAATGGCTTGGATCCTGTCGGTGGTGGTGCTGGTTTAGCTTCACCAGGCACGTTCTCCTCCCAAACACTGTCCGTACACATTTTCATCAATCATAAACAATCGAGGGACCTCTGGCTCCCCTCTAGGGATCTCCAGCAGGTTAAAAAAAAAACATCCGATTTTGAGGCTGAGAGCTCAATATCATTTACCTTTAGCAGCATGGCACTGCTTCAGGAATGAGCAATTCTAACTCCAGTCAAATCATGTAAAATCTCTGATTTTTTTCTTCCAATACACCAAAGCAAAAAGACATGCACAAAGACAGACAGGTCTCATTTAAGGGTCACGCTAATGCTATCCTGCTATGACCTTGAAGGGTGGATTGACAGTGTCTGCCGCTTTGAGTAATGAGTGGTCTACTGGCTGCACAGTATCCGACAGCATTACTCAACCAGACAGATAGAGACGCTGACAGACTGCCACCAAGACCACAACCAACTGGCAAAATTCAACCTTTATGTTGGATGAGGCATCATGCAATTAGCTGCATCATGCCAAAAAAAAAAAAAAAAACACCCTGTAGAGCTCGATCTAGTCAGTCAAGTAATGCGGAAAGCTTTTCACCTTCTACCTCTGTGTGTCGTGCACTTTTCCCTGGAGCTGAAATATCAAACTAAACCGAGTGCTTTATATCCAAAAGTTCTGTCATTCCTATAAGTCAGCAAACTATTCAGTGATATATATATACATCCCAGAGACGGGGATAGAGCACGGATAATCCTACATATAAGATTAAAAAAAGGGGAAATCACCCAAATAAGAGTGACACAGTTTTCTACATTGAGTGTAAGTGCAGTGAGCGTCTGTTTTCATAGCTACATTATTTCCACTGTTAGAACCAAATTTTCACTAGGCTGGTGGGCATGGGTCAATTTGGTGAATTAAAAAGAACAATTTAGCTGCAAAAAATGTATGTTTTTCAACATTTAGTTAGAAGAAAAAGACACACTGTATATTTATATTTGAAGAGAGTGAAGGCCAGATGAACAGACAGTGAGACATGATCAAGTCAAAGTCAGTAAAGGAAAGACAGTGAAAGAGTAAGTGAGACAAAGATTGTTTAAGCATCCGTGACACTTGTCTCTGGGCCTTGTGCCTACTCTTGTCAGTTACTGATTTAACTGGGCCATGACTACACCCCTACATTGAAGCAAGCAAAAAAAACAAAAAAAACTTTTGACATCTCACACTCTGGGGCCAGTCTGAAGATAAACTCTGATGATAAACTAAAACTAGCTGATGCTGTGGCCAGATTGCATACACAAGTTACAGTTCACCTGTTGGTAGCTCCATCATGCTTTTCACTTAATCAGCCAACAACAGGGAGCAGGTTTTCATTGTCAAAATTGGGGATTGTTAGATGGTTTCGTACAAGGCCCAAAGATAGGCTCAGATTTCACAAACTAAACTATAAACTGATAAATTGAAGGGTTTTGTATTTCCTGTGGCTCAAAGTGGTCTCTCTGACATAGATTCTGTACCAGAGTGCTATGCGAGGAGAGTGTGTGTTAAATATTTATGCACACTCTTTCCTCTTTCCAGAAAGGTTTCCACAAGTATTGGAAAACATGACTGACTGCAATATTCCTCTAGATTCTTGGACTGAGGATGACAGTGGTCTATTGCAGAGAAGAGCATGGTGAAAGCACAGACACACAGAAAGACAACAGAAAGACAACAGACTAGCAACTGAAATTAATTGCAGTAATGAGAGGATTATGACAGCTGAGAGGGCGGGTCTCACCTGGTTCTCCTCATGAGTGACTCTCATCTGCTCTTTAAGGATTGATGTGCGAGCCGCCTCCTCTTTCCTCATTATCCTCTCCTTCTTCAGCTCAGGACTCCAGAAGCTCTTGATGCTGTTGGTGGAAGATCCCAGCTTACTGTCCTTCAAGTCAAGCTCTCTGCGCAGCAGCTCATTCTCCCTCTGCATATCCCTGAGCTGGGCCTGCATCTCCAGCAGCTCACCCCCACTGCCCCGCACCGCCTGCCTCAGCAGGGCAGAGGGCACCCCCTGGTGGTGGTGGTGATGGTGCAGCATGGAGAGGGAACCCAGGTCACTATAAGACAGAAGGTCAGCGTGGTGAGGCAGCCCCACGGAAGCGATGTTGGGACTGCTGCCCATGGCTGTGACGCGGCCCCCATACATGGCCCTGGTGGCGCGACCCAGAGTCATAGTGCCTTTTGGGTAGGTAGCAGTGGAGCCCACGCCCTCGTGGTCACTCAGGTACATGGGCCCTGATGTAGCATAGGCAGCATTGAGGGACTGGATGTTCTCCATGGAGAGCGTCTTGCCCCCTGCACCACCCCCGCCCCCACTGTTGGCCCTCCGATGGCCCAGTCTGGGGGACCTTGGCAGGCGCGGGGACCGTGCAGGGCTGCTCTCTATATGGCCTACAGCTCTGGCACTGCCGTACATGTCCTGTGAATCGGCGATGTAGCCACCAGAGGGTCCTTAACAGGAGTGCACCGAAATGAGGCTCCTCTGACCGCACATGGGTGACTTATTTTCCTTTGGCGTGAGTTTGCCTATCCTCTTATTGACTTATTTTCCTTAACAAGTGGAGCACATTAAAGTCAGATCTGAGGAAATAAGGAGAGAAGCACCTGTTAGACAGGCAACAACTGTTTATACCTATCAGATGAAAGGCACAGAAAGAAATGCATTCACTTTTTTTTTTTTTTTTAAATACACACTACATTCACAGGAAATGAGCAAGTTAAAACAAACAGATTTGTAGGCCTGCAAGAGCCTACAGATGGAAATAGCTTTAAGACTGTATTAGTCAACATCAGCAGCAAACTGTCACGTTTTATGTGGCTCCTATTTATGGCCCACAGCAATTTCCCAGCATCATCCTGGATTTCCCACTGGTCAACATTTATCTACATCCCATTAATGTTGCTAATATAGTCAGCAACAGACAGTACAGCTTTACAACCACACAGTAGATCAGCTAAATAATGGACTAATTAAAACACAGGATACAATATTTATATCATATCACATTTGTCTCTTCTGATCAATGATCAGAGTAAATAATGATATCCATTAAGGACTGACAATATGCATGAGATGTTAACCAAATTGCCACAGTGGTAGAAACAGAATGAATAGTTTGTGAGTGTAACTCTTTGCCCCCCTACTTGATCAGCTCTCATATTTTCTGTGAAGAACACAGTGATGTTTAGATGTTTGGGTTTATTACACACAGGTGTTAGACTGAACCAAAGAGAATGATTACAACATGTCACAAATACACAGAAACACAACAGTGTGTGCTGTCAGAGAGCACATCAACATACACCGTGGTGTTGCACTAAACGATACAACACCCTCCACCCGATGCAATGGAAGTCAATTATAAATGACAGCTGACTTAAACACACCTACAGCATATGATATAAAGTAATTCTCTGCTGCATTGTAAAGTCTCATAAACACATAAATCTATTAGAAATAGACAATGGATGCATGATTTTATAACCACTGATTGTCATGCTCTTTGCTACACAGCTTTTCAAGATATGGTTTTAATTAAAATGCCATACATGAAAAAAAAAAAAAAATACTGCAGATCTTGCTGGATAACTAGGAGAAAAGGGTATGGAACCCTTAATTTTTAATGTTGTAATAATGGTTTCTGCCATTTAATGCCATAGATATATCACAGTCTATTACATATTTAAGCCTCGAGATGACATATACAGTAATGGCAGTGTCATTATTACATGCTGGTAGATATTTTGGGATAAAATAAAGAAAGCCGTTAAACTACAAATGTTGAAGACGGAGGTTGTTAATGTCACAGGCTGTGTGGTGATGAATAATATGGGACCATCTGTGAAAAAAAAAGAGACTACCATCAAAATGAACTATGGTACTTTCTCTCCTCTGGTGACACTTGCTGTTCAGACCCAGTTCCCATGGTGACCATGCCCGGGCTGACAGAGATCCTCATAACGGTAGCATACTTTTCCAAAAGGTGAGGAAAAAGAATTGTGGCCAAATGTAGATGGGATTGTGTTGCAATAGTGCCGAGGTGACATGATGGCGTGTGGGCTTTATGGGAGCTCTGTCTTTTTCTAACAGTCCCAAGTTTTCATCTTCATGCATGTTCTTTTATTTTTGAGGACACACAAAATGACAATTCATGGCACAGGGAACTATCTGTCAACAGGTCTTCCCTAGAATTCTGGATGACAGGAACCCTCAGCTTCACTCATTGAAGCATCATCTCCTGTGGAAACACTCAGCCAGAAAGCTATCACTGCACCCTGGCAGAGAAGATCGGACAGGAGCATCTCTTTAAAACATGTATAGAAAGGGAATGTTCTCATGTAAAATGGCAGAACAAATCAACCCAAATTCATTTAAAGGCTCAGAATGTGTTAAGGTTTTGCCTTCATAGCTTATGAACAATATATGTAATATCTCTTTTTTTTCCTTTAGTCCCTCTGAGAGACACTGGCAAATTCAATTCAAATTCTAAATATGCGGACATATGCAACAACAAACACTGCAGCTCTTATCTACAGTGGTCAGCTTGCCACAGCAGGTCTGTGAAGTCTGGTTGGTAAATGCTTTAGGAGCAAAAACAGCATTCTAGCAATGGGCAGACAAAACAACAAAAACATTTTATGACAAATTGTAATTTACCTGCTGTACATCTAGTCTGTTGTCACTAAAAATGTTTGTTTTTTTGGTGATACATGTTGGTGAGAATGATTCAAATCAGTGGTCATTTTTTGAGGCCGTACTGTGCTTTGCAGCGTAAAGTAAAATATCCTGTGAAGCATCATTCAGACTGTTTATTAGGATCGACTTGTAATGACTGTTCTTTTTAATGAATTTAGATTTTCTGTGTTTGGCATATGTTGTCATCATTTTTTAGACTTTGTCCATGTTACCACTGTTGTATCTCTGAGTCAGGCAGTGACTCTGGCTTGTTTGTACCGTTTTAAGTTGCCTTGAAAATCTATGTGTAAAAATGTGTTTTCCCTGTATTATGACAGCAGATTCCTACCAACACTAGAGCTGCCACAATTAGCCAATTAATCAAGTAGCCGATCAAATTAGTTGCCAGCTATTTTGGTCATCAATTAATCGTTTAAGTCATTTTTTAAAGCAAAAATATAAAACATGTGCTGGTTCTTAAATGTAAGAATTTGCTGCTTTCATGGAAGACCTAACCAATACACAACCCAGAGTAGGGTTGTGTGCAGTAGGGTGTGCCACAGTCACAGATTTTAGAACGCCAGGAGCTTTGAAGCATTGGTATGGGAACACTAAAATCCATTGGGTTCTATCAAAGAGGTTAAGTAGAATTTAATGAACATTATCTGTTGAATATAAATAGTAAAAAAAAAAAACTCAAGGTGACATATCAAATTAATTTTTTTATCTTTAGCAGTTAGAAACCCAACTATTAATTTATTACTATTCAATTTTAAATGATAGAAAACAGAGAAAACAAACAAATCTCATTTTAGAAGCAGCAAATCATAGAGTATTTGGAGTTTTTAAACATTTTCACAATTTTCAAAATTGTTGTCGTTGGACGTTCTGTCAATTGACGAATCAATTAAATTGACTGAACATCTAAGTCAAATATTGAATAGGGTGTCTCCAAATTCATGACAGACAAAATCGTGTTCTCAACCGGTTTATTTCTGATGAAAAATACCGTTCCGATCTGTTCTACCACTGTAACTGTAAAATGTCTTATTTACTTAATGGATTTCACCCACACAGATCCACCCAGCCCCAAAGCGCATTTCCCAGTACCCGGAGCAAAGGGGAATGACCACAGTGTAATAAGACAGTATGTTATTGCAGAAACATTGATAATATTGGAACACTCAAGGGAAGGCTGAGAATGCCAATTGTAATCCTCCTCCCCACCCCCACTCTCCGGTTAACTTTACAAAGGATACTGCAAAACACAGACAAGATATGTAAAATATTGCTATTATTACTTTCAGAATGAAACCAAATGTGTGTCAGCACCTTTTCGCACCTCATCGCCCCACTGTGACTTTGATTCATTTATTCTGACCAGGCCCACAGTGCTCAGGTATCAGTAGGCCTAGAGCAATTACAGTTACCAGGACCCTAAAACCCTAAAGCCAATGAATGCCAGTAGTCCTACAGGCCGCTGAATAAATGATCACTCACAATTCAGAGAGCAGTGGTGCATTAGCAGCAGAGAGGATACAGATGTTCTAAAACAAAGATTTCACCACAGGCGATGCTGAGTGCATCTATGGCTTGGGGAAAGACTGTTTTCTATAAGGCTATCTTGACATTTTGAAAGCCAGCATGCAGGCATTTTGTTCCCACTCAAACAAAACTGTATTAAATGAGACTACTGGTTTAAATCAGAGATCTTTATGACTGTGAGATTTCAGGTCAGAACACAAGTCTAGGGCGGGCACAGAATGACATTTTTCTATAAATAGGCTTTACAATGGGTGGATGATACATACATTTCACCTGAAAAGAAGTACCAACCCCGTTCAGTGCGGTGCAACTTGTGAAAGTGCAACACATGTATGCAGCCGCCTTATCATGTATTCTACTACAACGCCCCCGTGCTTCCCACTCACTTCAGTGGTGGATTGGATGAAAGGATGTAAATGTGCTATTCCAAACGGCCTGTCCACCCAATATTCAATGTTCAATGATAGTCCCGCTCAGAAATGGCTGAAAGGCTCGCAGAACATGTGAAACGTCCTCGACAGATAGCGTATCTTAATTACACACAGGCCTTTGTTTTAAAATATCTATTTTAATGTCTGCTGACCGGCGTTTAAGCTGAATTAAATCTGATGCAGCATATGAAGCACGACCGAGCAATTGGACATCTCATTGGGCCTACATTTTCGATGCCTCCAGCGTGGCGTGCGTCGAGCACCTGACTACACCAATGAGATATTAGTCTAACCCGCCGTAGGGAAAGCCGACTGAAACCTTTATTTTGAAATACGGCACTGCTCTATCGTTTCAACGCGCCTTTTAAATGCAAATTCCCAGTAATCAAGTGAGCGCTGACCGGCTGTGTCCATGCAAACGACGACCACGGAGCGAGAAGGGTTTTTTTTAAACGCACATAGCTTTATTTCCGCCCGGTCGCTCACAAAACGTGCAATTAACAAAGGACACTTCATGGGATTTGACTGTCATTACCTCTGCAATGAAATGCGGACGTACTCTGACTAAAATAAAGGAAGAAAATGTACCTTAATCGATGTTAATTCCTCTCCTTCGCCGCTCTAGACGGCATCTTGTCGCCTCCATTCACCCCAGCAGCCTCTCGCAGCATCCTGCGCTGTCATTGGGCAGCGGACACGCTCTCTCTCCTCCTCTACACACCAGGGAGCAGCATCATCACTACTGCAAGTGGCATCTGGCAGGAGGGGTTGGGCGGATGGGATGCGGTGAGCGGCCTGCACTGAATTTCACATTGTCTTGGTGCTGAATGGGAGTAATTGACAGCGTCCACTTACCTTACTTGAAGATGTGTGTTGGTTTTTACTCGAGCCCTCATTCGAGATCCTTTTTATGGCTCTTGTTTACCCCGGAAACAGTGCGATGTAGGCCTACAGTAGTTACAGTAGCCTACATTTCAAGATAGGTGGGTCTAATTATATGCATGTCTTGGATCAGTAGTCAAATCTGTGTAGAGCCAGCATAACAGTTTCTGTGTTTCTTTGGGGGGCATTTTTGCCCCGAAATTAGTCTGAAAGGCAGCTCTTCCGCCCACGCTATGGGTTTGTGATATAGCCCTAAATGATCTCCCGATGTAAGGGTATTTATATGATAGTGATATTGATGAAGATATGACAGAATATGGAAAATATATTTTCACCCAGGTGATTCTGCTTCAGGTGGTGAAATAAGTTTGTTGTATTGCCCCCTTTTTGTGACTTTTTGTACTTTTTTACATAATACCGAGATTTGTTGTAGCCTATATCTTTTGCAACCAAACCACTTCCAGCACTTGAAGTCGTTTTCTTTTTTTAGAACTGACACCTCCACCATCTCCTCCACTTTCAGCCATAGCCTACTTGTTGTTGCTGTTCCTAAGGATATGGCGTTATTACGTCAGCAAGTCAGAATATTGCCATTATGAAATTATGTTTTATCATATTAAAAATTTGCCTATACCGGCATTATCATATATGACACCTTTACTACAACCCAAATTAATAAAAAGTTGGGACGCTGTGTGAAACAAAACATTGTGATTATTTGTTAATTTTTTTTACATAGGCTACACTCAGTTGAAAACAGTGCAAAAACAATACATCTATTTAATGTGTTAACTCATCAGCTTCATTGATTTTTGTAAATATATGATTATTCTGATTGTAATGCAACACGTTTCAAACAAGTTGGGAAAGAGGCCAACAAAAGATGCTTCACCACTTTGTAAAACAGATGATTGTATTAAAGGCGCCTTGTGTAATTTTTAGCACAATCTAGCTGTGAGGTTTCAGGTTGCACCCAACCGAATACACCGCAAACCAACTGCGCATGCTCACACTCATGAACGAGCATTCTGGTCATCGGGCAAAACAGACGCAACGTAGCCTAAAGAAGACTGGTCTGACACTGTGTTGTTTTCCTGCACTGTTATGTTGTAATATTGTGTATTGTCACACATTCGAGTCGTGGGTCACATACCGCAACTGAGAGACTGGCAAGTAAGCTGTACCCGGTCGGTGTAATGACAATAAATCTCAATTGAATGTTACGAAGCAACCAACACCAGATCCACGTTAATCTAGCTGGCTAACTGCCCCTGCCTTGCATAACTACTGGCTTGTATTGGCAAGTAAGCCAGTTTGCCCATGAGTTAGGATGAATTAGCCAACATTATCCACTCAAGACAGTATGTTGTCATGCCAGGTAATGTTAGCTAGCAGCTAGCAATTGATCATCCAAAGACAAGCTAACGTTATCCAACCAGCCAACCAAAACACACATACACATACACACAATATATATATATATATATTTCCGTTTGGTGGGAGCCGCTCTAGCTCTTGGCGGACTCCTTCACTTGCTCCACTATGTTAGCTCCACTAGCAAGCTAGCTACACTGTTGCCACTGTATAGGACGGTAGCGCGCAGAAACGCCACAGCCGAAAATTGGGGCCGTATGCTTCACATAGAAAACTTAATACAACCTAGAAAGTCATTTTTTAGGTGAAGTCACAATTCGTGCACACATATATAACAATAATAATAATAATAAAACAGTGATTTATACATGTTAATTTCCTCAGAAAACTCCACAATGCACCTTTAAGGGTATTACTAAATGAGCTCAAGAACACTTTGTAAAGCCGTTGCTGATAAAAACAAAAAAACAAACAGTTTATTTGCAAATGATTGAATTCTGTTTTTATTTTGTTTTTATTGTTATTATGTTATCTTTAAACAGTGTTTTAATTTTTTGGAATCAGAGTCAAATGTACCACCCTTATCATGCTATTCCGATTCAATGCTTAGGGTGAAATATGTTTGAGGTAAAACCGAGGGACTGTGGTTTAATCCTAGCATATGAGGGGGGATTTGCGCACTTGATAGCCTCAACTCTGGGCAGCAGAGTCTCTTCATCTGCTGTCTGTCCTGTAATTTCATGCATTGTCATTACTCTTGCACATTTGATCCAATTATTGGTTGAGCAGAAGAAACAGAATTACTCAGTTGCCTACCTCAGGACTGAGGATCCCAATGGCAAGGTGGAGATCGCCTTCCTGGCAGCTCGATCACAAGTAGCACCGAGAAAGGAGCAGACCATTCCCCAGCAGACCATTCCCCAACTGGGAATGGTCTTCCCCAACTGGGAATGGTCTGCGCAGCACTTACAGGAGCATAATTAGCTAAAGTCCTCAGCACAGAACTATCTCAGCCCATCCATCACGTCTTTCTATGGACTGACTCCACCACTGTCTTGACTTGGCTGCAGTCCGACTCATGTCAGTTTAAAGTCTTTGTTGGCACAAGAGTGGCGGAGATTCAAGATCTTACTGAGCGTGAGGCCTGGAGCTATGTGGATTCAACCTAAAATCCAGCAGATGACATCTCTCGTCGGAGCTTGGAACACAGCACTGTTGGTATCGAGGCCCATCCTTCCTTTACTGCTCATCAAACCAGTGGCCAGAGAAGCCGCTCACTACACAGATCAACTACAGGGAGGAAATATGGAAGCCAATCGCCTGTACCCTCACACTCACAAGCCAAAACCTCCAGGACCAGACCCGAGCCAGAGCCTTCACAGATCTCCTAGAAGCAACAGCTCATAACCTGTTTGGATCAGCTGGTGGCTCCCTCTCCGTAAGCAAATACTAGAAGGCAGAGAACTCTCTCCTGTGACAGGTGCAGCAAGACTGCTTCCCATCAGGCACTGGCAGTATCGCGTTATCAGGCGCCGGTTGAAAAAGTGTGGCACGTTGTTTTGTTTTCCATACGAGGGGAGTATAGCATTTGTTACAGTGCTGTGAGATGGGCTGGTTGCAACTGTACAAAGACGAGAAACAAGCATTACAAGATTACCACAGCCATTCAAAAAGTTTTGTGTGGAACTCCTTCAAGAAAATACGCGAAAATGAGGTGGAGTGCTGTCAGGTAAATATCGCATATCACAATTCATTGACGACTATGCACAGTCATTTGAGAGCGAAACACCCAACAGAAGGAGGTGGCCCATCAACTGACCAACAATCAATGGCTAGCTTTGTCACAAGACCAAATAAGTTTGATGATAGACGAAGTGCAGAGCAAACAACGGCCCTTATCACAAAGCTGATAGCTAAAGGCATGCTGCCAATCAGCTTTGTTGAAGGCGAGGGTTTTCGAAGTTCGATGGCTTTTGTTGAGGTCAGCTGATGTAGCGAGTTTGTTGTGATACTGACTGAAACGATAAACTTGCACAAGCACTTTTTTTTAGCTGTGTTGCTGATCCGTAGCTGTGACAAATACAGTAACAACAAGTAATTATCAATTCATTTCCACGTATTATTTTGTGCCCTTGGCATATAGTTTTTTGTTAACCTTTGTTTTGCTTTTGCCTGAATAGTCAGGACCATGTTGCTTTAAACATACATCTGTGCGTTTTAGGGCGGCGCAGTTCATTAGATCCTTTGCTAAAGCCTCAGGTTTTAAGGAGTTTAACAGTTAAATTAGACTGTGCCCGCTGATGCTTTGACAGTCCAGGTAGTGCAAGCTACTTCCGACAGAAAGAAAAAGAGGGGCTATATTACTACAGCCAGTTCAGTCAGCCCAAAGTGATGGCCTTTTTTACACCAACACTGCTTGCAGTGGATCAAATGTGTAGGAGAACATAAAATAAAGGCTTGGAGCACATGGAGAAACTCGCTTTCTTGCAAAGAGTTAGGTGGAAAGATTGATACCACTCTCATATCTTTTAAATATATAGCCATAACCAGATGCTTAGCGTAGCTTAGCATAAAGACTTGATGCAGAGGGAACACTGACTGTCCACCAACCAGAACTTCTAAACCATTATGTTATATCTCATTTGTTTAAAGTAGCAATCTCATAGATCTCTGTTTAGAATTTAGGGGCAAATGTTTCCTCTAGGTAGATAAAACATGATAAAGGGCCCTCTAGGGTTCCGCGTGAACAACACACAGTTGACGCATGGCACTTGTTTATGAAATTTCATCATCTGCCGTCATCGATCTTTTCTTTGTTTGTTTAGTTTTAGTTTTGTTTGTAAACATTTGCTCACAACGCTAGCAGAGACTGAAAAAAAAAAACAAACAGTATGGCGCTTCACACATAAGTTTTTCCCTGGAATGTTGCCACAGACACCCAGTTCATAAATTGCAAATGCACCGGCTTTAATCAGTGGGCCTCAATTACCCATGTTACCACATTCTGTGATAGTGATTTACCAGACATTTGTGTGGTGTAAGTGTAAAAATCACACATTGTGTTTTACAGGTGTTATGAACTTCCTGGAGTCTCAGCTGGTTGCAGTTGCCAGGACTTTGACTTCCTTTGGCAAGAAAGTCAATAGGTGTATTTCTCAAGTTGTCAAACTATTCTATTAAGTTTGAACTGTAACTGATATGGAACTGGGATCAATAGTGGTTTTAAATCAAACAGTTGGAGGAATGATACAACCAGTGAAGGAGTGACATATTGTGGTGTCCGTCTTCATAAAACAATGAACCAGCTCCTCTCCAGTATCCAGCCAACATTATAGCTCAGATTTGCCTGAGGGCAACCACAGATCCAGTGAGCAGCTCTGACGAAGGGAACTTCTGTCAAAGCATGAATCAATCTAAATTTATGACATCACAAACTGTGACTTCACCATGAGGTGAGTTTGTCCTCTACACATGTTCAAATTCAAACATACAGCCCTGCAGGCTTTTCCAAAACAGAGCAATATATCCTCGGCTCCTGTCTTCCTCATGCTCCTGCCTGCCTTCAGGCCTCCTCAAAATGCAGGGACTTCCCCCCTTTTTACATTGTAAACACTGATGCTAAGTGTGCTTGACAGGGCCCAAAGGAGAGGCATCAGCATATCTCTGTCCTGAACACAAACACTTTCTTTCTCTCTCATGCACACATTCAAGGTTATATGAACAGGAAGAAGCAGAAACTGGTACAGTAAGAAGCCCTTTGTGCTCTAGTTGATCGAATACCTCTTTCAGACTTATGTTTCAATGAGATCCCAGTCACAGGCAGACTATGAGTGGTGTTGCTTGTCCCTTGCAGGCATTAGGCCATATAGAGGCTTGGCTCCTTTTTCCCCCCTTTCAATTTGACTTGTAATATATTCCCTTGTGCCTGAGCAACCATGTGGTCAATGGTGAAGTGCTGCCAAAAGTTTACCATTTCTGTCTCCTCTGATTTGACTAAATTCACTATAAATTTGTAATTTTAGTAATTACATGTCATTGTACCCATGTTAGCTTTGTGTAAACTTCTATTTCTAGTGTGATTTTTTTAAACCAGATGTGATGTCTTCTTGATTCTTTTTTTTTTTTATTTAACAGAAAATTATATATACACACAGTACCTGTAACGGGTTATGGTTGGACCCAATTGCAGCACAACACACCAGATTTGATCGGTAATGACTTTTATTGATAACAGTTCTTTCAATCTTAGCAGTCAGATGTTGATCCAGAAACCCGGAAACTCCGGTGATGACAGAGACGAGAGAGACGTAGCAGTTTCTAGAGTTATCTATCACACTGGTGAATAGTTCTTGAAACTCACACTGTGAAGATGAGGCAGGGGAAAACCAAACAGCCACGGGAACAGGCAGACAGAAACCAGGAAGGGCATAGTTTTCGTGGTCGGGGACAGAAGGCTGTTGGATTTTCCAGGGAGGAGACCTCAGGCAGGAGAGTCAGGGACAGGCAGAGTCGGCAATGGGAGATCGGTCCGGGGATAATCGATGGAGAGTCTTGCATGAGGGCTAAGAATAAACTGGCAAAGAGTGAGTGTGAACAGGAGTTTATATGGGCAGACTGATTGCAGATCCGGAGCAGCTGAGAGACCAGGTGAATAGCATTGTCTTGATTATG
>JBBPCS010000359.1:5176906-5191563 GCA_037974645.1 Hollardia meadi
ACCAAGGAAAACATCAGCAGTTGACGACAGAAACATTGTGAGAGCTTTAAAGAAAAACCCTAAAACAACTGTTAGTGACATCAGCAACAACCTCCAGAGGGCAGGAGTGAAGGTATCACAATATACTCTTCGCAGAAGACTTCATGAACAAAAGTACAGAGGCTACACCAGAAGATGCAAACCACTCATTAGCAAGAAGAATAGGATGGCCAGACTGGAATTTGCCAAGAAGTACAGAGACGAGCCTCAAAAATTCTGGGACAAAGTTTTATGGACTGACGAGACAAAGATGAACCTTTACCAAAGTGATGGAAAGGCTAAAGTTTGGAGAAAGAAAGGATCTGCTCATGATGCCAAACATACAAGCTCATCTGTGAAACATGGTGGAGGTAATGTCATGGCTTGGGCTATGCAGAATAGGATTGACAAGCAAATTAAGTTCTGTTCTCATCCCCTCAGCTCAGATATTGAGGTTTTGTCACCCTTTTGGCGTCATGCAGATGCACAAGGGTTTAAAGAGCGGTCTGCGTCAGTATCAGATGACTTGAACATTAACCAAACTTAACCAAACGTCATTGACCTTTTCATAAACCTAACCAAGTGGTTTTGAGCCTAAACTTCACCAAAGTAATGCGAGCCTCTGCATGTCACCCAGAGACACTAAAGTGAAGACTTTAGCGCGTCGGCCAGTGACACCAAAGGATACTTTGCACGTCTGGATAAGACGCAAGGAGCACATGACAAAACGTTGGTATCTGGCGACCTGGGATGAAAAGAGGTTGGTTAAGACTGTGGGTGACAGGTGAGGGAGGAAAACCTGATCAGCCAGTTCTCCCTCGGCCCGTTCTGTTGTCATTTTGCTGGGCAGCCCGATGGATCTTGACATATTTAAGTCTGATTTCTGTTGGCCTCTTGTGGCACGGTTACAACACATTACACTCATGTTATCAGAGAGGTGTGTGATCTGTTATTCTTAGGAAGAAGTAGAAATGGATGAGTTCACAAGAAAGAAACAGTTGCATCATAAAATAAACACATCATGTGCTTACAACACAGTGAATCAGCTTAATTCTAAGAAATGGGCTCAAATCTGGTAATGTGCTCTTTGGCTGGAACAATGACAAATACATTGATTTATTGGATGAGCTGTCTTTGCTTCTGTTCACGCTCTGCTTCCTCACTTCCTCTACCTCTACAGCTTACACTTCACACCACTTGAGGATGAGTCACAAAATGTCCTTCTGAGGTCATCACTGATGGAAATAACTGATCAATCCTCAGAGGCTGAGGCTCCCATCACAGCTTTCAGGAAATGGATGAATGCGAGCATCCCAATTATAGTTTAATGACTTATATGTATGCTTTTAATAAAAGGATGTGGAGGTCAAGTGACCTAAAACCGAGGACAATAATGGCAAACGATTAATCAGCCTGCTGTACACAAACATTCACCTGCTCCACGGTGGGAGATGGGACAGGGATGGCTCAGATGAGCCTCTAAGACCACTGCTGTGAAATGTCTATAAAGTAATACAGATTAAGCAGTTTTATATATCATTACGATGGTAAATATGCTCTATTAGAGGGACCTGAAGGAAAAGAGGTTGGACACCAGTGCTGTAGAGTTGGTGGCTGGAGGACCCAGTGTTAAATCCTTATTAAATCCTCTCAAGGCTTCACAGCCTTCTCATTTATAGCTCATATCAGTTCACAGTGACATTTTTGTGGTGTTTTAACCTTTGTGGACTGACGGTGCAGTCATCTGTATTAAAGAATCTATCTTATATGAAGTTCAGGTCAACTCTTTGCTTCCTTGAAGCCCTGGTCTTTGGCATGATTGGCTATGCTATGGTACAGCGGGGTCAATTGCTGTCTCAAAACCGACACTTTCACCTTGTAAAACATTTCCTCTTCCCCGAGAATCTGCTCATATCTTCGGATAAAGATGTTCCACGCTTTCATGAATGAAAAGATCATTTAGTTTGGTCTGCCGTTCAGTTCAAAGACTGACCTCTCAATAAAGAAACCAGTGACCTTCTTTTAGCAGCAGAATTGGGTGAAAGTTCAGTTGAATCCTTTCAAATCTTAGTGCAGTCTTTGAATATGCAGACCATGCAATTATAATTGATCACTTCATATTCTGGATTAGCATCAGGGACGTAGCAATTCAGTATATAGCCTCATCTTGTTTGATATTTTCATTATTCCACTCGGTTATTGTATTGATAGTTATTTTCTTACTTACTTACTTACATGTATTATTTTCTCTAAAAGAGCCTTTCCACCCACCACCCCCAACTCAACACTCCAAGAGTCTACTGACCCAAAGTGAGTCCAGCTTCAAAATATCCAGTGAGAATTTATACTCTTTACTTTTGATGAGAATTGTATTAATTTACCAATCTTAGAAGAAAAAACAACAGTAAGTGTGACAGTAAACATTTTTCAAATTTTTAGAAATAATTTGTGTAAAGATAAATAAAACTTAGTTTTTTGGTCTAAGCTGCTTCCAATTCTGCACCTAGCCAGATGAGGGCAGCCAAGATCTGCAGATGTGACTATTGATGCCTGAATCTGAGGGAAGGGGGGTGGGGGGGCCTGCAGAAATGTGGTTTCATAGTATCCTGATGGCCAATTCAGCTTTGTCACAGTTGAGCAGCCCTGTGCCACACATTCAATCAATGTGGGAACATGACAACCTGTGGGCTCGGCCGGTTGACAAGTTAATAGCAAAGCTGCACTGCGGTGTCAGCGTGAACATACTTTAAATTCTCCTCAGTAAAGAGTGGTAAATCAATGGGCCATAAGAAAAAAAAACATAATATATGCTCAGATCCAGACTCAGATGCCTAAAAGATGACACACATCTTAGATGGGTCAAAAGAGCAGTGATGGGAGTCAAACAACCCTGAAATGTGATATTAACTTACAATTCTTTTAAACATTTCACACCTCATTTTATGTGACACATGACCAGCTTTCATTTGACCTCAACAATCCTCATGTGACATCAGGCTGTGAATGCTCCACAACATAAAGATCTCAGTCCGCTTCAAATGAACTGGGACATAAGTGTTGTCTGACCACATCAACGGCAAAACTGTTTATAGCTACCTGTTCTCAAATGACTAAACTTGAATGTGAAAACGTTGCTGCCATTAAGAGAAACAGACACACCATCAGTCTCCACTTAAAACCCTGAATTGGTCATAGAAAAGGGGGTTTTGCCACTGAGTTTCCATTTCATAATATCTTACAGTATGACTTAAAGACTAAAAGTCAGCAATTCCAGTTCAATCCAATTCAGCTGTATTTGGTGTTGTTTTCTGTGGAAGCAGAAAAATACTAAATGGAATTAGAGCTGACTCAATTAGTGAATCTTATCAATTAATCAAAGACTCTTCAAAGATGAGAATTTTCTCCATTTTCTTTATCATAAATGATACTAAACTGACTAGATTGATAAAAGAAATAAGTTAAAGATGCCACCTTGGGCTCTGGGTAATACCAGTAGCATACAAACATGAGAAAAATAGAGTACCATACTGTACCTATCAGGGTAAGACTTTTAAAATTGCCTGAAGAATAAAGGACAAAGGTGCAAGTTAGCAACAATAAAAACATAGTCAAATTCCCTCTTTTCCTGATAAAAACATGCACTTTCAGTCACACACACTCACACCTCCATCTCTCCGTATGCATTGGCAAACACTTGCTCATGCCTCCCTACTGCCCACACTGGGATAAGTGATCACTGCTTCAGCGCTTAAAGCCTGGTCTTATCTGAACAGCTGCATTCCCTTCGAAGGTCTTATTCTTGATCTCTGCAGCGAGCGACTGCACAACTTACCAAGCGTCTCCATCAGCACTGCAAGAAAGTAGGTGACTCATACATACACACAGAGACTGAAGACAATAACCACAATATATTCCTTTACTTTTTATTCTCTCTGTTTGGAAATCCCAGCGTCAATATTTTCATTAATCACATTACTTGACATGATGCACCAAAATTTACTCTATCTGTTTACAGGAATACACTGAATAGAACACAAGGTTTCACAATGGATACACGACTGACGTTTTGCCCATTGCACTTACAACAGTGAATGACAGTTTCCAGATTTTTTGTTGAATTTTTTTCCCCGCTGCTTCCCTTTTCCCCTCATCACCTCGCGGTGATCACCCAGCTTGTAGACCTCCGGATAGTCTGACAATGACATTCTACTTTGCAATTGCTGTGGAGGTTTTTTGATTTTGTTTTACAAGCACAATATGTATAGAAACTATACACAGACTAGATATGTTTCTGATCAGGACTTTTGTTCCACTGTTGTAAACAGTCAATACAAATCAGCCACATACACTATGCTTATGCAATAATTAGAATAATCCTCATCATTAGATTCATCATCATCCTCATTATTGTGGTAATAAATATTCTTTTTATACACAAAAGTTGGCAGCAAATACGGCATGGGGATGCACATGACAGCCGTACTCAAAACTCAAAAGCTGTACAGAAGAATGAATTTGTATTTACAGTAAGAATGTGTGTCTGTCTGCCTTTCTGTCCACCGGACAGCTGCACTGAAGGCATTTTTGTCTCATGCACCTCATATCAACCAGATAGCATCTCCACCTCTTGTTTTGATACAGATCTTACGCTTACGCTTATGCCCTGATTTGTGAATGACTGGCTGAACATTTATTCGTCAACACTCTCTACGTTGGCCTGTTAAATTCAAGATTTGTTAGGCAAACCTTGGTGACATCGTGCCTTACCTTATTGATTCAGGTATAACTTCCAAGACTATAACATCTAATCATGCACCTTTCCAATGGCTTGGCTGTTGAGTGGTTTAATTAACAATGAAATATCCGATAGAAGCATTCCATTCACCCCACAGGTTATACTAACACCCAATATGTACATTGACAAGTATTAATGAGAAGTGCTGACCATCTGTATCACAGGTTTATAGCAGCATGGACAGTCACTGCAAGCCAAACACTGAGGAGCCCAGGTCAGCCAAAACACACAGAAAATCGAATGAGGGCTTACAAACAGCCAGACAAAGCCAAGCAAACCCATGCTTCAAAGCAACATGATGGTGGACATTCAAAACCGACAGTCTACCGACAGTTTACCCTTTGGCAACAATTCCCCTGTATGGGGAGTGAGGGGTCAAAACATGCCACAAAAATAAAAACAATTCTAGTTCAATATTCAAATTCATACAGACAAGTTGCTAAGTATAAACATTTTCATGACCTTCATTTTTTTTTTTTTTTTTTTTTTACTATTTTAGTTAATTTTTGTTGTTTTCTTGTGAATACAGTGGTGATAATAAACTGCTTTAGGCTGAATCACTTCCAGGTTTAAAATGAGTCATTGCATAGAACATTTGAATCGATAATTGCTTTCATCCCTCTCATATATTTGTGTGTGTGTGTGTGTGTGTGTGTGTGTGTGTGTGCGCGCGCGCGCGCGCGTGTGTGTGTGTGTAGAGGCAGTGGGCCCAGCTTGTTAGTGAGATCATCTTGTAGGTGAATTGGTAACCTCATTAATCAGCCGGAGGTTAACAGGTCTGTTCGGTGGAGAACACAATTACCCTTGGCTCTGACGGAGGATGCAAAGTGTGCACTGTGTAAAGTATCTGTGTGTGTGTACTGTATGTGTTTGAGAGAGGGTGATAGAGAGAGAGACAGTGTCTTTGTGAATGTGTTCGTACCTGTCTGCACGCTCTTAGGCATCTGCAGATAACATGCACGTCTGGACACGGTACAGTGGTTGTAAACCCTCTGACAAATTGTATTACGGCTATTTATTGACAGACGTGTTTGATATTTCCCATCACTAATTTAAACAACATTTATACGATTGTGCTATAATACCATTTTCCGCATGCTATTGCTTTTAAAAATCAACAAGCAAATCATCTGATGCAAGAAAACATATTTAAACAAATAAAAAGTGAAAAATATAAAGTTTTAAAAAGAAAAACACAGAACAACAACAAAAAAGAAAGTGACTGAGGAGTGATTCCATAAATACACAAATGATTAGCTTTTATAATTAGATCTCTGATTTGTTTTATGTACATACAATACTATACATTTGTGTAAAAAGAAATGCATGATGACATGAACATTTTAAAACATGTGAGGTATACAAGTAAAAACATGTACTGAATAAGGCTCTTCCATTCAGTGAATATCAGGCAAAAATGAAAAGAAACTAAAAGATGAGACAAATCAATAAAAAGGATAAAGTCCCAAGGAACTTTATTTTTTTTATAGTCAGCCCTAGAGCATTATAGTCAGCTCTAGGGCTGACTATATTGATGGCTTTGTAATGGCTAATAAAGAGCCGTGGCCACTCTTTCATTTGGTCCTCTCATCTGTGTGAATCTCACACTTGTGGGCACACTGGTAGTAATTCCATTCCCTAAAAACGTACAGCTAATGACTAGTGGCATCTCAGGTGGTGAAAAAGCATGGGCTTCTTTTTGTCTTCTTCTTCTTATTTTTTTATATATATATTTGTGCGTGCATTCTCATGTCCACGTTTACACAATGCATTGTGTAGACATTGAAACCAAAAGAGGAGAAATAAAAAAGGGTCAAATTCCCTATACTGGAATGTACTGGAGAGATCAGAGAATCCAAGCATTCAGGGATTGTGTCGGAGTCATCAGGTTGGTTGTCACTGCTGTGATATGTCTTCTCCATGTGTGTGGTGTCATTGCGGGCTAACATTGGTATCTTTGGTACGAGGAAAACCTATGGAAATTTGTCTTCTTTCTTCTTTTTTGAGTTTTGCGAGAAAAGACTCTGAATACATCAATGTAGATTTGAATATCCTTGCCAGATGTGCAATCCTCAGACATGAGTGGTATTCCATTAAAATCCCTGTAGAGGGCGCTGTGAGGCTTCCTTCATTGATCTGTTTGAAAGACAAGACATGCACAGCTGCACAGGCTGAATTTCTCCCATGACATCCAGGTGCCTCAGTAAGCGGGCCTTTTACCGTCTCACTGATCCCGGGAGGCTTTTTGTAGGAGAGGAGGGGAACTCGAGTCCCCCTTCCACCTCTCTCCTCTGCTTCACTGCACCCTCATTATTGACCATTGTTGTCCTCCTGAGATAGAGGGAGTGAAGATGTGAATGTTAGCAGTAATGAATTGTTGATGCACAATACTTCACAATATTCTGACCAGACCACATGCACGCACATGATTAATGCTGCAACATATACTAAACTGATATAAATAAAAGAATGTAAATAAAAAACAAACATGACCAAAATATTTAATACTAAACCTGGTGCAATGGCCATTACACAGCACACTTACATAATCTGAAACCTTCTGCTATGTTTATGTTGCAGCTCTGCCAGCCTACACTCTTTTACTTCCCATGATACTCCAGCCAATCACAGCCCTGCTCTCGATACCAGCAGTAATCCACGAGGCTGAGCAGTCTGGCCTGCTGCTCAAAGAAGCTCTGAGTCGGGTTTATCTCCACATTCAACCTGTGATTCCTGAGACTGCCCACAGACACAGAGATGTCTGACGACTCATATTAATCCCAGTGTCAAAATAGACCGCGTAACAGCTGAATGATAGACCTTCATTCAAATGAGCCACAACTTCATCCTGTGCAAGTCACAGCATGTGTTTTGAGAGCCACTAAATAAAGTGCATTGAAATCTACTTTATTCACGCTTCTGTAGTTCTGCTCCATTGAGCAGAATTATTTCATTAGCTCATTCTACCATGTAATGAGTGATGCTAACCATGAGTCATGATTCTGTGTGCCTGCATGCTGCTCTTGTCTCTGCGTGTCTTTGCATGTGTGACATTAAAGCAAAGCCATAGTTAGTCTTCTGGGTCTAATTATAGCCCAGTGTGCTTGGGCCAGATTAGTGGATGTGAGTGAAGTTAGAAGATAAACTGTACTAGTGCTGACCCCCCCCTTGTTCTTGGCTTTGGCCTCTCACCTCCACAGCATAAAGTTGAAGTGGACTGTGACTTTAATTACCTCACCTGACACATTAGTGAACCAATGAAATAAAACTCTTAAGCAAACAGAAGAAAAACTAACAACAAAACTAAATTCAGCCAGCCCATAATACAGTGACACAAACACACACACATACATGAGAACACACACAGAGGTATGTGTGTAGTTAGTTTGGTTACCTACCATTTGTCTAAGGAGGCATCAGACGTCTCCATAACCATCATTCCAACAATGTTGTTTTGTCAAGGCATCCACTTACTTTCAGGCCTCCTCAATCCGCTGCTCATGTCTTGTAACACCATGCTGACGAAGCGTGCACTCTGATTTATTTCACATCAATTGTGTGCCCATGTCTGGGGAATTCAGTACTGACAAGGCATCCTTTGATTCCAGCTCTGTTCAGTAATTTTAGGAAAGGGAAAGGTAAAGTGGATCAGTCCGAATATACAATAACAGCGTTTAATAAGTAATCACTTCACTGGAGTCTTCTCATTATGTAGAAACAGACTGCACTATGCTAATCTATGTAAATATACAGCTGAAAAAACTCATAATCCATTAATCAAAGTGTGACAGCATTCTTTGTTTTCACAGCTTGGGGTCTCAGTGTACTAAACTAAAAAACAGACAGTATCACCAGCAAACAACAGTTTAACTAGTTTTGTCACAAAAGTGAATAAACACATTATTATATTTTTAAATAGTTTTCTACAATGACATGGTTTTCAGTCAGTTAGTCGAGCAGGTGCCACAGTATTTATCATAAAGACAATGCATCCCCACCAAAATTAAACATGTCCAAAAAAAGTATCCTTTCCTAAAGGGATATAGAAGAGTTAATGAGATACTCACTGATGCACTCAGGATCTCACTCCCTCTATTTCCTCTGTAACGTCAATTGTTTCATAGGTTTCATAGGTTTTTCAAGTACAAAGCTACCAATCCATCTTATTTCAACTCTGCTCACCCTGGAAAAAAAGTGAAGCAATAAACATATACATTATTATTTCATCCAAAATTTGCGACAAGGAAGCAATTCATAATTTCTGTTGATAAGCAGGCTGCCATCTGTTGCCTCCCATTCTAAAACCAATACATGCTTCTAAATTAAAAGTTTAACTGAAATATTTGGACTTGCTAATGCCTGTTACTTTCATTAAAAAAAAACTTTTTTCCCACTTACCTCCCTCTCCCATTTCACCAAAATGAAGTGAACTTCTTGCCAAGGCCAGACAAAGCTGCAGCAATGACAAAGAGGAGGCAAATATGAGAAAACAACCCAACCAAAATCGTGGAAAATCCATTCAAATTTTTGTTTGTTTGTTTGTTTTAAAATGAAAGCTAAAATACAGTGGATTTGTTTGGTAGACCCAAGGATATAATGTATTTCTAAAACATTTATTTATTCACAACTGTACCATCTCCCAGTTTTCCCGCCTGCTCTGCTGCCCCTCCTTGCAGGATTTTCGTAAGAACATTTTCCCCTTCAGCAGGTGCCTGTCCTGCTGCAGCGCTGCCTATACCTCCGGGTTTGCTCCCAATCCCAACAGGGGCGGCCTTGGAGCCTTCAAACAAAAAACAAATAACCATCATATACAGTATACCCTCTTTTGCCTGTGGTCATTCTGGGGTTGGTAAAAGTGGACTAAGACTTACCAATGCCTGTTATAGATGGTGTAGTAATTTTGGTAGGCTGAGGTGCTGTTGGGACTCCTGTTGCAGGTTTCATTCCTGTGGTTGCTGCTGAAGGTGTAGCATCCATTTTTGCCTGTTGTTAATCACACAAAGACTTTGGAGTTAGGGGAAAATATAAAGCTCACTGTCCTTGTCTTTTTTGAGTGTATCAGATTTTTCTCACATTCTACAAACCCAAAGTATCAAACAAACCACCACTGCTTCTTTTTGAGACATTTAAAAGTGGTCTTTGAAGGTTTAATAGAACACTGCCGCAACAGTATTTTATGGCTAGAACTATTATCTGGTATCATAACTAGCCACACAATAATGTATTTTCAAGTAGCAGTAAACATAAATGAGGAACATTCAAGTAGCAATAAAACATAAATGAGCAACATTTAATATCGGTCAATTAAAACCAGATTCAGGCCTACTCACAGTTGTAGTGGCTGGCTGTCCTGCTGCAGACCCTACTCCTGGCTGGCGTCCCTGTGGTGGCGCTTGGCCAGATTTGGGCTGCTGCTGTGCTGGTCCAGCTCCTGCAGTTGTTGTTGTAGGATGGCTGTACGGAGGGGTCTGGCTGCGCTGCAGTGGTTGCTGCTGCTGCTGCTGCTGCTGTTGTGCACTCTGGTGATGCTGCTGGGCCTGCTGGGTACCATCAAGTGGTTCAGAACCTGGATGTCTCCCAGAATGGCCCTGAACACCTGACCGCTGCTGCCCAGTATGGCTCTGAGGGGGATGCTGCTGCTGCTGCTGAGCTTTAGGCCCTGCTGCAGAGGGGTCCTGCCTTCTGGAGGCTGTGCGATCTCCTTGGGGTCTCTGGCTCCGTCCTCCAGTGCCATGGTGACGACCAGCGTCTGATTCCCGGGAGAAGTCGCCAGAATTCCGGGGACTTGCCTGGGCAGAACGGGAGTCTGGACAACTCCTTCTTTGTGTAGCCAAGGAGCTTCTGCCATCAGAGCGGACAGGTTGGTCTTTAGGGTGTGTCCTGGAAGAACGGGAGGACCTAGGATCCTCTGAGGAGTGACGTGAAGAGCTGTGTCTGCCAGAGCTGCTGCCGTGGTGACGGTGGTCCCGTGATGATGTAGAGGAGTGGCGTTGTTGGTTGTACTCATCCCCAGGACCGTATTCCTCTGGAGGTTCGTCATAATCGTGGTAGGTGTGTTTACTACGCCTACCTGTGGATGAGTGACTTCCACTTCCATGATGTCTTGAGCGATCAGAACGGGCCTCCCGCGGCTTCTCAAACCAATCAGTCTCCTCTTGGCCCAAATGATAGGCTTTTTGAAACCAAAACAAATATTATCAGTCAGTTGTTTTATGTGATGAAAGGAGTAGCATGCAGATTGAAGCCATGCAAAATAACTGGGAAAATATGCTCCAAATCCCAGAGCCATGAACATTTTTGAGGAATTCCACAGACCAAAACAAAAAACAAAAAAACAAAAAACAAAAAAACAGACACCTCACACTTAAAAATTATGCGTGCAAAACAGAAATTTAAAACAGGCATTTTTGGCTTAATTTATCACACGGAACAATCCATTAAAAAAGACAAGACAAGCAAAGTAATGGTGACCTCAAAATTCCACACTTGGCATGCAGTCCCTTTTCAGCACACTATAAAGGTGGAAGGAATGAATGTCAGGCAGCACAAACTATTCAGCACCAGTTACCTTCACTGTCAGAAACAGCACAGTGCATGTCATCTACGAGGTAAGGGTCATCTGGTTTATAGACATGACTCCTGGGCATGTCCTTCTTGTGATGGTCCTGTACATCTGGCAACGAATGACTGGAGCCATACTGGTTCCTCACATCATGACCGTCTGGTATGCCAGAGCCTCTTCCCATGCCTACAGGCTTCCCAAGAGGACTGAGTGGGCTCTCCTCCTCTGAATTCTGGTTGCGCATGGGAGGCCTTCCACTTCTCTGAGAACGCTCCATGGCATCTCTCTCATAGGATTTACTTCTATGGCCTGTGGCATCTCTGGAGGAAATCTTGTCAATACCATATCCAGTAGACCTGGACCTACCAGAGCTGTACATGCGGTCCTCCTCCTCAAGACCCTCACGACTGGTGCCGTAGTATTTCTGCTGGTCATATGCATTCTTCTTCATTCCGTAGGTGACATCATCCTGAAGCTTCTTGGATCTGGACACAATTGTACAGCTGCCTCCTGTTGATGTTGTCATTGTGTAAGAAGCAAGGTCAGACTCCACATCCCGTGCTTCCTCAATAGGGGAGAATTTAGAAATCTTCTGCTCCATTCCCTGCTTCCTGTGCTTACTGCGTTTAGAGGAGACTACTGCAGGGGCAAGATTCTTGGGTGTGAGTTTGTGGCTACTGGAATTGCTTCGTGATGTGTGTTTATAATCATCATAGTAATAGGAAGAGCCACCGCTCACAGTGGTGCTGGTGCGACTGTCCACTGTACTCTGATAACCTGTTGTGCCAGTAGGTCTGCCATAAGCATCAACGGGCTCATCTTCAGGCCTACCATAGGCATTCCCACGTGCCGGGCCATTCTCACTGCGATACCTCCCTCCTACAGGATGGCCTAGAGCATCAGTGGGTTGGCTAGTGTTATCTTTTGTCAACTCACTGATGTCATCAATCATGACATAGTTCCGAGGAATATTCTGCTCCAGGTTAGAAGTGTAGAGTCCATCTGAAGCATAAGCAGAGGTGGGGCTCTCCACATTGTGAGTCAGACCAGGCTCAGGGGGACGATATTGTCCATATGCATTGCTGTAAACGGATCCAAAGTTGGCATCTGGCGCTGATGTGGCCACTGACACTGCTGGGTTGCTGATGACCTCATAGTTGGTGGGGAGTTTTTGCTCAAGGTCAGCTAAGGATGTTTGTCGTGGTCTTTGGTGAACTGTAAGGATCTCTGCCTGGGGCTGGTAGGAGAGGCCAGGCTGGTAGGAACTGTGGCTAGGGTAAGGAAGGCTCTGGCCTGGCATAGGTTGACCAGTCGGATGGAAACCCTGGTGACCATGCTGCTGCATGCCGAGGTCTGTCTGGTAGGAGGATTGGGCATACATGCGAGAGGAATAGGTTCCCTGGTTCTGGTAGCCAGGGCCTGGTGGGGGATGGGGCTGGAATGTTCCTGGCTGGGGTGCAGAGGATGAAGGGTACTGAGGAGGTTGGAAACCTATCTGTTGGTAAGCAGAGCTTGGCTGTTGTGTTGATGGTTGACTTTGAGAGTATGGATAAGATATATAAGATGAGGTTGAGGGATACTGGGAGGTTGCATTGAGGTCATTAGTAAATTGACTCATTGGTGCAGTGCTGGGCCTTGTCAGTAGTCCATTAGCATCAAAGGTTCCTGTTGCAGCGGCCATCCTGAGGTTATTGAGCTCACTGTCTGACATGTAGTCACGAGCGTCACCCATACATCTTAGGTAAGCCAGCTCTCTCCTCTCCCTCTCCTTCACCATGGTCTCTTTACGTTGGGTGATACCGAGCTCTAAGTAACGTAGCTTGGCATCAATCTCTTTCTCTTCTTCCTCCAGTTCAGCCTGCTGCTTACGGAGCTTCGACGACTCTTGTTCCACAGCTTTCAGTTCACTAAGCAGGCCGGCCTTGGTGACTCCTTGAGCAGGTCTGGGCAGGACCCTCTGGGGAATGCCAGGGGAGCTGTACATTTGTGCTGGAGTAACAATGGGGAGCGGAGACTCCTCTGGAGGGGGGCTGGGAAGAGTCCTCTTTACTTTCCTCATCAGAGAGTTCTGCTGCTGCTGTAGGGATGCCATCTGCTAGGAGAGGCAGAGACACATCAGCAAACACTGAGCTATAAACAGAATGCGTTTATGTAAATTAGACTCATTACTGTACACTGGGTACTCACATAGGGTCTGCACATTTCTTCATCCTTAGACTTAAGTGAAGAGCTATGCAGCCTGATATGCTGTCAGATAACTTGATGTTAATTAACCTATGTATTAAAGGAATGTTGGCTTCATCAGTAGTTCAATTAAAATAGTGATTTCATTATATTAAATAAAATGTTGTTTTACCGAAGACACTCAGTGACGTTTTTCATTTTATGCCTGATTAACAATGTTAAGTAACATGTTTAGTGGTGGCCATCAGTGTAGCACCTCTATTACATAATAATCTTGCAAAGTGGTTCCACTTAGGGGTACAATCAATACAACCATGTTACTTGTTCTACATAACAACATTGGTAATTTGGTGAATGAAATACAGTATGTCTCTACCAGTACCAATAAGTGTGTTTGACCAAGCAGTGTTTTTTCAATTCAAATCTAATTTGTTAAATGTAGGACCCATTAATGTCAGAATATTTCTTTTATTAAAATACTGAGTAAAAATGTGTGTTTGAGTAGCTTAGTAAATACAAACATAAGCAGGAAATGCTAAAACATTTTATACAAATTTACAAGAGAGGAGTATAATGAAGCAACTGTATCTTTTGATTCCATCCAAATGTATTCTTAAAAATGTTAGTTTTCCTTTTACTCCTTTGATCAAATATTCACAGTACCTGACCTTTTTCACATTGCTCAAAATATTTATGCCTGACATGCAGGTAAGAACAGTCAAACATTACCAATACAAACACAACTTAAAAAGACACCTATGCTTGTCTAATACTTACAAAATAGTTGTGTTGGGTAGATCCATGGTGAGTTTTTAAAGTATCCACAAGAGAAACGCGTGTCAAATAACTACACTAAAGATTAGACGTACAAATGAGTAAAACACCTGGAATCTGATTTCTATGTTTGCCTCTAATTTTGGTCTAAGTGCAGAGCAATGTTAATTTACTTTGACCAGCTGCTAACAATAAGGAAGACAACAAAGCACCACCACATTGTATGTGCCCCTGGCAACTCTTAAGGTTTTGTCAGATATAGAAGACATGATAGAAAGTGTGTGTGTGTGTGTGTGTGTGTGTGTGTGTGTGTGTGTGTGTGTG
>JBBPCS010000359.1:5191663-5208799 GCA_037974645.1 Hollardia meadi
GTGTGTGTGTGTGTGTGTGTGTGTGTGTGTGTGTGTGTGTGTGTGTGTGTGTGTGTGTGTGTGTGTGACTGAGAGAGAGAGAGAGAAAGAGAGAGAGAGAGAACAGACTTGAGCTAGCAGCTGCTCTCATGAGAATATTCTGTCACCTTCTTGATGACAGATCCTGTGTGATGAACTATGTCTACACAAAGCATACTCTGCATACACATATATTTATTTTAATTTAGATTTTTTTACTCTAGGACAAGAAACTGGCAAACACTACCTCAATTAAATGCCACTCTAAAGGTTTATCTACATGCTACTTGGCTCTTGTAAATGTGTAATGAACTCAAATATTTTGGTGGAGTTATCACTGATAATGAAACATTAGTTTGAGTGCAAAAGATGTGAAAAATTTTATGACATTCTGCATGATGTCACTGTGACTTTGAATAGTTCAAATATATTACAAATAAATTGTGTGGAGCATTTATTAATGCTCCTACACAAACATACAATATATATCCCATCCAAATAAGGTAAACCTGACATCAGTAAATACTCTATATCAGCAGCAAAAATATATTGTGGGATCTTGCATTTCTAAAAATAGATATTTCTTCTGAATACTTGACCTAAGATATATATTTTTAATATTCTATGTATTATTATTTTGGTAAGACACATCAATTTAGATAATTGATCATTTAGATGATGTATTCTGTTTAAAGAAAAAGTGATGGTTTCGTACCTGACTGTTGGAAAGAGCTTGCTGATGATATGGGGAGAACCTGTTCTTGGCAGGGTCCTCTGATGTGGGGCTGAGAGGCTTCGGATCCGACATGGAACGCTGCACACTTTTTATGGGTCTTGGTAGAGTCTGGTGGCGTTGGGGTGATTCAGCAGTAAAGGCCTTCTGCTGAGGTGTAACATGGGCCTTGTTAAGTTTCTCCTGGGATGCAAATGTTGTCTCCAGCATGCGATGAGGAGACAATGGTGATACAGGGGAGTATAGCACCTGGGGAGATTTGGGGGGCTGGCGGGATGGAGACTCATTTTGTTGCTGCTGATAGCCAATTTCTAGGGGATCTGGTTTCCTCCTCTCAAACTTAGCAACTCCTTGGAGTCTAGAAGAGGTTGGATCAGATGTGTTCGCACCAACTATATGCAGACTTGTGGAGTACGGACTGATAGTTGTAGGGACACTTAGTTGAGGGGCGACCACACCCTGAGACTGACACTCTGGTTCTGTCTGGCAGGCCAGACTCTCTCCTTTGTGGGTTCTCTCAGGGGCTGCTATATAATGTAATAGGTCAACCTTTGAGGTCTCAGCCATGGTAATGTGGATTGCAGGGGAAATCCTGCCTAGCTGGTCTGACTCTGTTTGGCAAGAAGAATCATTTGTGGTCTGAATAGCTATACTTGCAGAAGCCACTTTAGATGACCCTTCTGATTTAGCCTCACCACTGGATTCAGAGTGCTTGGATACACGTGATCGCCTGCGCCTTACTGGCTGCTGGTCCCACTCTCCCTGGTCCTCCTCATCAGTCTGTACACTGCAGTCTGCAATACGCCTTGTTCTTCTACGCCTGTTCATGAATCTGTCCTCTCCATCTTCATCATCTGTTTGCACACAGCTGTCTGTAATCCTCTTCACAGACTCCTCCTCTGAACCATCCCTCAGCCGAGGCATGGAATTCTGCTTTTTCATAACCTTGGAATCAGCCTGTTTGTCACTGCTTCTCAAAGACATTTCAGAGACAGAACTATGGATAGGTCGAGCAGCCATCATGGCTTGGACCACTTGCCCATCCTGCCAAAATTGAACACTCTGTCCATCTTGTTGAATAACTCTACCACTCTGGTCACAGATAATGAACCCTTGAGGGGGTCCTCCTCCAACAACAACCCCTTGTATAGTACCCTGGGCAGATGTTGCTGCTGCTGCTGCTGATGCAGCGGCTGCCTCTGCTGCTGCAGCTGCAGCTGCTGCCTCCACGGCTGCTGTCTTTTGCCTTTTCTGCTCTTCCAACTGCTGCTGAAGCTGCTGCTGAAGAGACTGAATTTGCTCAAGCTGCATTCTCTGCTGGGCAAGTTGTTCTCTTTGCATAATGAGCTGTGTCTCCCGCTCTGCTTGCTGTTGCTGTAGGACTTGCTGTTTGATTGTATGCAGTTCTTGAATTTCACGCTGAACAAGTAATTGTTCTTTTTCTCTGTGTCGCTGAAGCTCCATACGATCTCTCTCAAGCTCCTCGTGTAGACGCAGCTGCCTCAATTTCTCCAGTTCAACACGCTCTCGCTCGAGCTGCAGCATGTGCTCTTGTTGCTGACTCAGCCTCTCATCTTCCTTACCTTTCTGGGCATCCATAGCAGGAGAAAGTTTTGAACTCGGTGCTAGGGCAGTACCATGAGGTGTGACTTGTGTCTGGCCCTGTGGCAGCACTGAAGGTTGAGGTTGACTAATTGGTTGAACTTGAGGTTGGGTTTGAGTCAAAGATAAAGGTTCAGTTTGAGTAGGTAACTGCTGTGGTTGCATTTGAGCCTGCACTGGCTGGACAGTTGGAGGTTGTCCTTGAGCTTGAGAGAGAGACGTAACACTCTGTGAGGTAAATTGAGTGTGGTTTGTCTGTTGATCTGCTGTGGTTTGCATACTAGTTGCTGGTGCAGATTGGGTTGGAGGAATAGTTGCAACTGCTTGCGCAGCAACTGTTGTTATAGGCTTTCCGAGGTACACAGGTGTTTCCTGGTGTAAGCTGGTTGCATCAGGCACACCTCCTGATGGAGTGGCTGAAGTAGGGAACTGATTTGGAGGAGGGTAGGAGTATGGTCCCTGTGTGGACAGAGACATTCTGGGAGACACTTGAGGCAACCTGGTAAGGCTAGCCAATGGTACAGCAGTTACACCTGTGGGGTATGGTCTGTAAATTCCTCTAGGCATGGGACGGAGGACAGAGGCAGGTTGGGTGGTAATTGGCAAGGTGGAGGCTATGGGAGTATTTATGGTGGAATATATCATGCCATCACCTCCTCTCATAGCAGCAGGGTACAAGGCGCGTATACTTGCTTGTCTAGCATTTATTAGATTTGTTAGGGTTTGGCCATTAGCTGTCGGTCTTCCATCTGGGCCATACAGTAGGTTTGCTCTTATTGATGCTAAGCTTTGATGGAGATTTAGCCGAGCTAAAGGTCCACCCCTTCCTGCCCCATATGGTACCAGTTCAGGATTATTTCCATACCGGCTTCCAAATTGATCCACTGAGTTAAGAGCTGCACACATGCGACTGATCTCCCTGGCAGTGGTTGCACTGTACTGAGCCAGATTGGAGTCTTGTGACCCTGTTAGGTCACGTGAACCATAGGCATAGTCAGAATTGATATTTGACATGGAGCCATATCGGCGAAGTGGTAATGAAGGGCCTGCAAAATCTCCTTGGTGACGTAGGTCTGTGTAAGATCCATACTGTGCTCCCATGCCAAGGTATCCGCCATCATAAGCCTGATTCATGCTGCTAAGATCTTCTGCCAGACCCCCCTGGACATTACTCTGATATTGACCAGCATCAGTCACAGAAGGCAGATTAGTATCAGATATGGAGGGCTGCATTCGTCCTGAGGGGACTATGGGTGGTTGATATTGTTTGTGTTCCTCTGTCACTCCTTGTGTAGCCTGAGGTTGTTGTTGTTGTTGTTGTTGTTGTTGTTGGCTGATATTGTAGTGTGGTGGATGGAGAGGGTGGGCTGCTTGAGGGGTTTCAGTGGTGGGGTTGTTTTCTGAGGATACTGTTGTAGGCTTCTGAGTGAATGACCCTGAACAGGAACCAGCAATTTGTAAGGGCAATTTGTAAACAACATCGCAACAAGCCACCTGGTTTTCTGGTTTGATCTGTCCCGTGAGATCCAAGACCTGAGGAGGAGGGGGTTCCTCTCGCTTTACCAGTTGAGTCACTGTGCCCGCCTGTGATGTGTTACTCTCATCTAGTTGCACCATCATAGCATGGGGCTTACCCGTGGATAGGTTCATTACTGTTGGCTTGTTTTTTAGCTCTAAGGCAACTCCACCATAGATTTCATGGGCAATATTAGAAGCAGCAGCCCCAGACACTGATGGTGGGGCCAGAGGGGATACTCTAGGAATGGCACTAGCAGTCACTACAGCCTGGGCACTAGTTGTCTGGCTCACTACAAGGTCTTTTTTCATCACCAATGGCTGGACCTGATTAGCTAAATTGTAACGAGCGAAAGAGGATTGCTGTTGGTGCTGCTGGAGCTGCTGCTCAAGAAGCTGTTGCTGCTGCAGGAGCTTCTGCTGCTGTACTTGCAGTTGTTGCTGTTGTATGCCCAGGTTCTCCAGACATGCATCAATTTTGGGAATGGATGGGTCAGTAACTATTGGCTTACTCTGGGTTAAACACACAGCTGATCCAACACCCTGCCCCAAATCCACACGGTTTTGCAAAGGATCTCCATACACAATTGGTTGCTTGGATTGAGACATGAACATAGAACCTGCAACTGTGATGCTAACTGTGGTTGGTGTTGATAAAGATACGTGCGGTTGCTCTTGTGCATTCAGGTTGATAATAAGGGGTTGCACTGCTGTGTGTCGACCAGATGGCTGCTCTGCTCCTAAAGAGTATCTTCTCGTGTCTGAGGCAAGGGATGTTAGGTCCATCCCCTGGTCTGTCATTATAATTGGAGCTGGCCTCATTGGGGCTCTCAGATCCACCACATTAGTGCTTGGATGTGTTTGGCCCTGACTCACCACCATTAAAGAGCCTGGAATATTTGAGATTTTACATAGAGATATATTTTCCATAGATCCACGACTATGTGCAATTGTGGTCATGGTGCTTATACCAACATTTACTTTTTCAACATTTTGAGCCATTTTTGGCGATGTTGGGGAACTTGTTAAAGAGGGCTGGGAGCTATACAAGATTTTACGAGTGACCTGTGTTGGTGATGACAAAGGGGAAGTGGAAGAATTTACAGTAACTGGTTTCGCAGGACTTGTTGTTTCAGAGCCTAGTGTTATCACCATCACTGGTGATTCTTGAGACGACTGTTGTCGTGCAAGACGTGGTGTAATTGACCTTTGAGGTGCCTGAGCTCCTTGGGATGCTGCAGCCGATGTAGGACCACCAGGCAAAGATGGCAACTGCCTACCACTACCACCAGTTGGTCTCACAGATGGCTTATGTGTTGGGCTTTGTGCTGGAGAAGTGGTGGGGGAGACTGGGGGGCTGGGACCTTTGAAAAGGGAGAAGACTTTGGAGGTCAGGGAGGATGCTCCAGGGTCAGGTGATGCCTGCGTTGGCCTCTGGGAGCCTGTTCTGTTGTTGGCAGGCACAGTGCTACCTGCCTGTCGAGTTGTGGCAGTCTGACTGACTTGGGCTTTGGTTGTGGCAACCCCAACAACACCTTCAATTTTGGCACTCTGTGTCATCATCCTATTTTGTGTTTCTTTTGATAGATGCTGTGCTGCACGAATTCCTGGAATTCTTGGATCACTCCCTGTTGTGGAGAAGGACATAGGTGCAGTAATCTGTGTTGGGCTTGAGCCAGGGGTTAGGGCAGTTCCTGCTTCAAGATGATGTTTATTGTCAGGCTGAGAGGCCACTTGCTGCTGATTAACTGTTTGTCCTTGCCTCTGCATGAGCTGGGCTTTCTTCATCATCTCCTCATAGACCTCCTCTGCACTTTTTAGTGTTTTATCAGATGGTGACATTGCTGATGTCTTTTCTGTCGGGGAATAGAGTGATGTGAAGGTTGGAAGGTTATATTCATTTCCTGATTTGTAAAGCTTTCCACCAATCATCTCAAAGCCTTCCACCTCTGAGTCCATAGATGGTGAGTATTCGGAACATGATGATCTGTGAAGCTCCTCCATCTCTGCAGCTTGTCTCAGCTCTTCTGTTGGTGATGCATCCTCAATAGGAGAGAGATTACTGGGGGGAGTTTTAGATCTTTCCCTGCGTCTCTGTGCTCGTAGCTCCTCTTTATCCCTCTTTGTTTTTCGAGCAGTGCTTCGGATCCTCTGTTGCTCTAGATCTCTCATCTGCTCCTGTTCTCGAAGTAGTTCTTCCTCCTCTCTTAGCTCATCCTCCTCTGATGAGTCCTCGATAGTGGGCAACAGTGGCCCATGGGATCTATGTCGAGCCTTCCGCTGCTGTTTTGCTTCCTCTAATCTTGCCCTACGACTAGGGCTGCTGTCACTGTCATCCTCCATAGATGACACAGATGTAGGGGATGTTCCAGAGGTGTAGCTGGGAGTGGTGGCAGGTAGGGTGGATGAATATTCTCCCTTGGACCGCTCCTCAGGGGAACCAGTCAGACTCTCCATCTCTAGCTCAGGCTCTCGTAGGTCATGTTCGGTGCTGAGCTCCATGTCTCGGTTGTAGCTGTTGGTGTTATTCAGCTCAATGGTCTTAAAACGCCGCAGGCCTCCAGCGATTACAACATCTTCCTCTTCATTTGCCTTGTAAGCACCCTCTGATGCCTTGGTGTCATCCTCAAAACTATTAGAATGGTGAGAGAGTCGCCGTCTCTCTTTGCTCAAATCCCCACTGGTCTTATGTCCCCTTTTAGTCTTCTGGGTTCCATGTTCTTCCATCTCCTCTTCATCGGCACTCATCTCCATAATTTGCCTCCTCATGAATTCCTCATCTGTTAAATCTTTATGTGACTTCTTCTGTCTTACTGGCAATGGTGAGAGACCACTTTCGCTGCTGTCTTCCACATAATCATGGCGAAGCTTACAACTGAGGTCATCCTCTGATTCATCCCTTGCTGCATCATCATCAGGACTGTAGTCCCGGTCCTGTCCTACAGACAGTGAATGTGGCCTGGATTTCTGGTCTGAGGCAGTCTTTGACTCTAGTAGAGGCTTCATGGAGCTCTCTAGCTTGGTGATTTCTGAAGGGATGGAAGCCCCTCTTTCACTGAGCTTGATTCCTTCTTCCCGGATCTGGCCTGTAATCTCCCCATGAGAGCAGGAGATCCCATCTGAGGAGTATCCAGTGTCGCTTAAACTCTGTGTACTTGATTTGTTGGAATCCTGAAGGAAGAGAGAAAGAGAAGGAGAGAGGTCAGAGGCAAAAAAGGCATTTTTCCTGAAATTAACTTATGGCAAGTTCTATTACAAGCCTCAGTGCACACCTTGTACCCCACCACTTCATCAAACTCATCAGCAGTGACATTTTTAGATAATAGGGAGTAAAATTAATGCACTGGGCCTACTGTAATACAGTTGAAACAATTTAATACTAAGATATTAGAAAATAATTACATCACAAATAACAAACCCTTCAACAACCAGATGTAGTAACACTTTAGGGTAAAATCAACCCAAATATTATTACAATTTGGTTTTAGGAATCAAGCAAATTTGACTTTGATTGTGGATATAATCTTATTTTCTACTTTATCAAAGCCACTGATCGTATTTTATTGATTTGGGTTGATTTTGTCTTTCAAAGCTATGTACACACAGATGGATAAATACACTGACACACAGAGTGAATATAACAGACAGTTGAACATACAAACATCACAGACAAATGTCATTTGGTTACATGCTTGATTGCCATCTTTGACGCATTCTCCGTTGCATTCTTCGAACCGTTGAAGAATAACGCACATGCTTAGAATGCTTTAAGTATCATCACGTGTCACATGAAAAAAAAGCTGGCATTTGACACAAATAAAATAAAAGGTACAAAACAAAGTGGCCAAATGGAGAAACAGACTGAAGATGAGGAATGGCCACTGAGACAATGATGATAATAAGGATGATGATGATGATGATTACTATTATTATGATGATAACTACTATTAACTAACTTAAATAGTGCTGAGAGTAAACAATAAGATAAAAATGATAACGGTTGAATGATGGAACTCATGGTTATGAAGAACAAATAGTATAAAATGAATAAGAGTTTGATAAGAGCAATAAAAAACAAACATGTCAACTACAAAAACTTAAAACATAATTACAAAAATAAAAAATAAAACAAAGATAGACACAATGATATGATGCTGGCAAAAAACATACGTGGCATGAATGATTAAAATGCTGACAATGATGATTTTAAAATGGTTACAGTTGTTCCAATGAAACGAAAAAAATCATAATGGTAAATCAAGAGTAACATGTGAAGGCGAAGAAGTTGCAGGTAGCTCACTTCATGGTGTCTTGACTTCTGTGCATCTTCTGATATCTTCATGTCTTTTGGTGAAGTGAGAGTCTCTGACAATGCTTTCTTTGGTGAGGCCTTGACGTCTTCTTTTAGAGATTTAGATGTGACTTTAGTCTTCTCCTGGCTCTGCGGCTGTTTGCGGGCCTGGTTGTTACCTGTGGGTTTAGACTGAGTAGGTGCTATTTTTGATTGGTTGGGGAAGGACTTGGCATGGTTGGGTGCGGCTTTACCAGTAGTGGATGATGCCTTGGCACTAGAAGGATGAGAAGGGCCCTTTGTCTGAGCAGAGGGCTGAGCAGATCCCTTTGTCTGAGTTGGCCCTTTGGCCTGGCTAGGGCCCTTTATTTGGTTAGCAGACAGAACAGGGCCCTTACTTTGAGCATTTGATTGATTAGAACCTTTAATTTGAGGTCCCTTACTCTGAGCTGAGGGTTGTGTTGGACCCTTTGTTTGGGATGGTGGCTGAGTTGAACCCTTAGGTTGGGCAGAACCCTTGGTTTGAGGGGAAGCTTGGCTGGGACCCTTGGTATGAGGGGCAGGCCCAGCCTGTTTCACAGGAGAGACAGGGCCACTTACTTGAGGACCCGTTGCTTTCTGTTGCTGTTGAGGACCTGTGGGCCTAGGCCCTGAGAGTTGATTGGGTCCTTTCTGCTGAGGTGGTTGTGGACTGGTTGTAGCAGGTGGCCAAGGGGATCCCACGGGCTGTGTAACAGGAGCTGGAATATCTCCCAAGCTTCCTGACAGAGCCCTCTGCGTCTGGCAGTTCAAGCACAGCCATTCTTTCTTCTGAAAAACAAGCACAGAGAGAACAGCAATCAGCAATGTTGAAATAAAATAATGAAAATAGGCACACATTTCTTATAACTATTTTACTCATAGAGATTATTCAGCAACACAAAACAATAATAAACAGAACATTTTAAATGGACAGCAATCTGAGTAAATTGGTGTACTTCAATACTGACACTGTGGTAACACATTTTTTGTGAAGTATAAATGTAGTTAAATAAAGGCAAATCAGAGAGTTTTTGCTTTATGAACGGTCATGGATGGCCAAGGACTCAGTATAGCGAGTTTGAACAACTGAATATTTGAAAGCCTGTCCAAACAAGGTCTTTCATCTCTTCATGAAGACTTAATTATTTGACAACATTAAGCACTCTCAAGCAGGGTACACAGAGGAAGAGTGCTATGTGAATACAAATTGGCACATCTGTTATTAGATTGGAGGGGTGAAACTATCTTTCGACCTTTTATGGAGCCCACAGCAAACCTTCTTTCTGCAAGAGGAGGATTCATCTATCCCTTCACCCTTAACTGAGCACTACGTTTTGAGGTAGTTATAGATTCTGATACTGCAAAAAATCTAGAACAAAACCCATCAAACATAGGAGATAACATAAACAGATTCAATTTCAGGTCAATGCAGCAGATCGATGAAACTGCTCAGTGCAAAGAAATGATTATACTACAGGTTATGAAAGCTGAAAAGAGAGGTGGCAACACCATATTTGTAACACAGCCCTCCATTTCTATGATAATCATCTGTGCCTGAGGCTGAGGAGGGAGGATTTTGTGTCAGATTCATACAACAAAACAAATAACCTCATAAACATCTCTATTGCCAATTACCCTCTTACCAATAAATCTTTTCTTTTATTGGTGTCACATGTCAGGAGCATAAACACAGAAGATGAAATTCAACAACATGCCAAAAAAGCAGCTGATAAATTAAAACAATGCAGGTGTTAAGTGACTTTATCAGAGGGCATCTTTACTGTGGTCCAAACAGTCAAGATTCCAGAGAAGTTATTTTGTTTCAAATGCGCTTACATTTTCCTCAAATTGTAACTCTTAAATACAATCAGTAGTCATGGAAGGTAGCCAAAAAATGAATAGCCTGGAGATGTGGCCTAAAGAAGAGTTATCTGTCAGAATGATACAAATTAGGGATACATGGTATGGTAATGAAAATCATACTGTGATTATTTTGACAGATACAGATTCGTGATAAGTGGGCATGATCATTTTTGCATCACAATTTTCTATGAAAAAAACCATTGAACTCATGATGATGTGACATTTGATGGGGTCTGTGCCAAACAAACATTTTCTCTGGAGAACAAGATATTTTATTTAAATAAAAAAAGAGTAAACGCGTAAAAAATATGATATAATATTTTGATTAGTTGTGCAGCCCTAATATAAATGTGAAAAATCTACATTACGAGCAAGACAAAAAGACAAGGTAGAGAGTGACAACCATTTAGTCAGCAAGGAACATCCTAATAGCACAAAAGGGATCTTACTCTAGAGACCCCAGAGACCACTGTTTGACAGACATCCAGTGATAAGGTCTTGGCATAGGACACAGGCTTTTTCACTTCATACTAAACCTGTGTGGAGAAATTGATCAGACTCTTTGGGAGTGAGAGGTTGATTATTTGTCCTTTGCCAGTTTCCTTGTGCTTCCTCTGAATTCTTGAGAAAAACTGTTTAGCTCACTGGCCATGATGAAGGGTGGGTACAAACCATCACAGGCCACTTAAAAGAAGAGGATGGAAAAGGATGAGGAGGAGGAGCAGGAGGATTTGAAAACCAGGAAGAAGAAAGTGGTGGTGGAATAAAGATGAGTGGAAGAGAGAAGGTGGTTAAGATGACAGCCACAGAAGATGTAATATTTACTATAGGTGATGCTTTTACTGTATATTGACTCCTATCAATCAAAAGTAAATTGCTCATTATATGAGGTAACCGCAGAGAGCATGTTTGCCTCATATTTCTCTGTCATGGAAACATTTTCTACAGTGTTCATGATCTCTTTTAAGAATCACTGGGGACAATTTCCCTGATAATTGTCTACATTTATTGATTCATTGTTCCCAGAGTCCAATGAGTCATCTTTAAATGTGTGGTGTCTGACAAACAGTCCAAAACCCAAGTCTAGGAAAACAATTATTAACATTTTACAAGCTTGAACTCCTTTTGAACTTTTTCCATTTGTGCCTAAAAAATGCTTAAACAATTATTTGATTATCAAAATGCTGATTAATTTTCTGTCAACTAGCTAATTTATTCATTAATTAATTGTTGTAGGTCTAATAACGCCAAATCACAACAAAGGTTATCTCATTACACTTTACATATAGAGTAGGTCTAGACCCAACTCTTTAATTTACAGAGCCCCAACATTCCCCAATGAGCAACCACTTGGCGACAGTGGTAAGGAAAACTGCCTTTTGACAGGTAGAAGCTTCGGAGAGACCCGTGCTGTAGGTGGTTATTGCGGTTATTGCCTTTCTGGCCACCTGGCGAATGCAAGTCCCATATTAACTGGACTTTTAGCACTGCTTTGGTCTCCAGTAACTCGTGAGTGAAATATTTGGGCTGCAACTATTAATCAGCCTTTTTTTGTCAATTAGTTGTTTAGTCTATAAAACATAAAAGATCTGTGAAAAATGCCAATCATTATTTTCTAAGTCCAATGTAACATCTCCAAATGTCTTATTTTATTTCACCAACAGTCCAAAATTCAGGTTACCAGATTAAAAGCAGCAAATAGGCTCATTTGAGTAGCTGGGGCCAATGAAATGATAAATTGATTATCGAGTGTTGCGGTCACTGCAAATTGTTGTAGCTCTTTGATCTGTAGCTTGCTAAATGTAAGAATTCTTTCACCAGCTGTCTAACTTTGTCCCCAAGTGTTGGGACAGCGGGCATACAGCTGTCTACTGTAGTGAGAGGGTGGTGAGACTCAACCTCTATGGATTAATATGAAATTATTGATTAATTCAGCTCTTGTACCTCTAGACTTCAACTGTTCTTCTGTTCACAATAAATCAAGTAGTGCCCTTACTCAACATGAGTGTTAAATTATGCAACTCCCTCGTTCAACTGATGCCAGCTGAATCATGACTACTGTGAAAATATGCAGCTTGGTAAGGACAATGCTGGAATAGTGTGGGCAGCTACAAAATTTCTTCAGCTTAAAAGGAGATAAGAGTGTGATAAAAACTTGGCCAGTTAAAGACCTTTCAAGGACGGTAAATATCACAATGGTAATGAGAAATGCACAGAAAAAAAGATTCTTAAACACAATAAATGCCAAATTTAAATGAAATATAACACATTATGAAGACAGACATGGTGGCTAGATTTGAAATCTATGCTATTTTTACTGATGCTACTTTTCTGTTTTCTGTTTAAATCTTTCTTAGCATGCCAAAATCCTGCAGGGATCTGTTGTCTCAACTGAGACCACAAAGCGTGGATGGAACCATAGGTATGCCAAACAGACAGACTTGCTTTGTTTTCATCTCTGTCAAGTGCTCTACTGAGAAGCTATATATAAACAGGTGCAGTACTCCAGAACTAGCCATCTGTGCCGGTTATTTCACATGTAAAAAAATAAATAAATAAATGTTGTGAAATGTCAGTGTCTGTATGTTTGCGGACAGCTAGTGCACAATGGGACAGACAGAAAACTACTGAAGGTGTGCTACAATATACACAGTGAAGAAAAGCTATGTGAGTTTACTGCACGCACACATGCATGCATTTAATCATATAATCATCTAAAAACACTTCTGACCTCTCTCTACCCACTCCCAATTTCCAATCTGCTTTAACTATTTTTGGATATGTTTATTATAGTATAATTTAATTAGATAGTAATTAACATTTGTCTTCCATGGAGAAGCTTTCTTCCTGCCATTTTGGCGCTGCCAAACTCCCCTTTTTGCTCCTGAATCAGCAGAACATTACTGTGTGGGAGAGAGGAGCACGGCCAAACAGGAGCTGGGAGTAGCAAATTATTTATGTAGAGTGCTTTAGCCTGTACAGCAGTGAGCGGTGTGGGCTGTGCTTCCCACCTCTACCTACACTGTGTGGAGAAAATCTGGTCCATGTAAAAGACCGAGGCTCTGCGCTTGTGAGACAGGCTTTTAATGCACCCTGAAAACAGAGCAACCAATTCACAGTGGCAATCCCCTTTAACTGCCCTCTGAAGAACAGCACTTCAACAGCTCAATACAGAAATTACAATACAGCTAAGACTACAAAAGAGAAATATAATTCTTCAAGCAGAAGTGTGTGTGTGTGTGCGTGCGTGCGTGCCTGCGTGTCCCAGTTGTGTGGCAGCAGCAGGTTCAGATTGTTGGTGAGATCATCTTGTTAGTGAACTGGTAACCTCATTAAATGGCAGGAGGTTAACTCATTTGCTCAGCTGAAAGTGTACTTGGCTCTGAACTGTGACTCAGATGCTGCTGACAGGACTATACGCTGACTGTAATCTATCAATCACATTTGAAGCATTTGGTGTCTGCTCTTATCCCCGACAACATTTAACAGTCTCTACTGTCAACAGTGCAGCAATAGCACCAATGTGTATCTCTAATCAAGATCTAAATATGTCAATAAATATGTCAATTGTGTTTGCAGCTCATTTCTGTATTTGTTTATTTTCTATATGCTGCATGTGCTGTCAGATTAATGAAGATGTTTGGGGGTGTTATTGTAGTAGTATATCTTTAGTTTATGCGGTGGTGCATTGAGGAGCTCCGCCAACACCTGTCTTTTCTTCACACCTGTACATCTCTGCAGCAAATATTACACCACATTCCTAGAAAATGATCTTAAGCACATGAATACCACAAAGTAGCAGAAGTATACGGCAAGGTGAATTTTGTTTTGGGTATTTTTGTCATTCAGATGGCAAGGTACTGAGAGTGGAGTTGTGAGAGAGCGAACCTGAATCTGCTATAAGAGACAAAGGTGGATAGTGTAACCACCGACAGTATAGCGACGCTCCAATCAGCTCCGAGCCGGAAAGCTGCCCTTTCACTGTCAAAATAATGAGAGATTGAACACTGCAGGTTACTACAAGGTTAGTTACGAGGAAAAGGTCAGAGGGATTGATCCCATTCTCAGATTGATTCCAGTCTCAGAGGGGTGAGACATTACAGCGCTGATCACTCACACAATGTGTGTGTACGCACATGTATGTGTGCAACCTGAGTGTGTGCATGCAAGTAAATGCATGAATGTATGCATGCATCAGTTCATGTCTATGCAAATGTGGTTGGTTATAAATTCAGGAAATTATGTGATGCAACAAGGAAAGCATTAATTATCCAGACTGCAAACCACTAATGATGGCCAAGACTAAAAGCAGGGATGTGAATGACAAATTCTAAGTGCTCGGATGGGGCTTACTTTGATTAAGGAATGAAACATCCTAAACTAAAATCAGCCCATGTTTTCTGTCATTCTCAGTTTCAATAAGATTCAATAAAGGCAAAAATTGCTAAAATGTAATGAAGTACAAAAAGGAGTAAACATCCTTCAGGCAAACTTGCACAGAGAAGGAAAAAATAAATTGCAAACCCCCTGCAGAATGGTCCTTCAGTGTGGCTCAAAACAACCATTTCAAACTGCCATGATTTCTTTTTTGGTAGTTTATCATTAATCAGTAATCCCTCAGTCACACCCTTCCACAAGAGCAAAACTCCTCATAAGATATCACAACTATAAAAACACGAACATTGTCTAAAACTAATGTCATTATTTGAACCTGGATTCACTTCAGCATCAAATTTAAAAATTTGAGTTTCTGGCTACGAGGCTAAAGTAAGTCGCTCTCAGTTTAGTTCTGGTTTGATCTTCACCAACTCCTGAGGGAAACATCTGGCTCTTTAACTGATAAATATGTTCATCAGTTAGTCGCTAACTTTGTCTGCACATTGTGACATACTGCAGAGTCAGTTATTTGCTCAACAACCTGTTCGAAGTGCTTCTTGATGGATCCAATGTTGTTACGCCCCACCCTTAGGTGGCCCTATGGGACGAACACTACTCCACCATTAACCCAAATCAACCACAGAGAAACACCTTCAAAGATGACTAAATCCATGGGATTAATTAAGACAAAGACAAACAATCATGACATTAAATGACAGAGACTACCAAAATGACACTAAATTGAAACACAACAATACAATTTGAGGCTGAGAGGCATCAAGACCAGCAGTCCACACTGAAGAAGCTTCTCCCTCCTGATAAAAACAGCAACATGTTAATTTGAGACAGTTCATTGTAGATGTACTGTTTCAGGCAAATGTGTGTTCTTGTGTACCTTGTCTCAATTTCTTTATTTTAAATGATGCTGAAGTTTTTATTCCAAACACCAGGTGGGTCAGTGACTCCAGCTTCTTGCTGAAATGCAGTTCTGCAGACTCTCTTAATATGAGAGGAGGCGACTACTGGGAAATGTTTTCTGCAGGGAGAGATCACTACTACAGTAAGAATCCCTCCAGTGGATTATGTGACCTGCCTTAAAATACAATGCTGCATGTCACTTCTTTTTCTGTATAGGGCTTAAATAAAAGGTCACATTGCTCAACTTAGAATACTGGTCATAAATCACAGACCTCTTTTCTTTAGTTGCAACCATGAAATAAAGGCCAAAATGCACAAAAGTAATGTCTACAAGAAATGTGCACAGGCAACAGACCTACAGAGCCAAACTGCTGGTGAGACGAGAACATTATGGGAAGCTTTAACACTTCCTACCCATGGAGGGAGCCAGAGAGTGCACAATTTCATAGAGCGATATGGAGCCCCGTGGGAGCATACACACCCACACAGCAACATGAGCCCAGAGAACAGAAAAACAAACACTCACAGAGACAGATTCAAGCATCCTGCTAAATATTGCACTTGGAGTAGGCTGCATATTTAACACCAACCTTTGAAACATCATCTTAGCTCTTATTCTATTCACTACTGGTGATGACAGTTGCACCCACCTGTCCTTTTTTATTTATTTCCTTCACATACACACCGGCATATTTTAATATGCTGATCAGCAAAGCCTACGAACGCATGTGCAAGCAGACACACTGTGTGCAACCTACACAACCTCAGTATTCTCCTCCGCTGTCAGTCAACTCGCAGCAAGAGTTTGTCCCCCGCATGGTTTTTCTCTCAGGAACCAGACCGCAAGCTGCGAGCAAGAAATGTCAGCTGTCATTAAATGCTGTCACATACCTCACAGAGATATATTATTTTCTGTGTTTAGAAACAGGAAGGAAAAGAAGATCACTTCCAACTAAGTGGTGGTTTTCATGCTCACACTAAAAAAATCACTCGTGTTAAAAGAAAACCGAGGCAATGTTAGAAGTACAGCAACAAACTTCCTGCGAGGAAAGCAACACCGTCATGCACCATGTGTAATCCACTTCAAAGTTTTACATCTGAATGTCAAACTATGTTTACTTCTTACCTCAGTTATCCCAAAATAATTCAACAGTAGCTTTCACATTCACACTCCCATCAAAACAGCCTCGGTCATTACCTGAATGTAAATTATTTTTGACAACGCACAACAAAAGCGACGGCCACGTTGACCCTTAAAGTAAGAACAAAGAGCTGAAATAAAAAAGGATAACTATGTAACAACAAAGGCAGATATCATTATAATAATCCTTCAAGTTCTGTGTCTTACAGAGATTAATGAGGCGTACAACAGAGGAGGTCATTATTAATTTGTAACAATTGAAGGTCAGGGGAGTAGAGGGTCAGTGTGAATTATTAACTAACATGGCACAGGAGCGCTCTGCCAAGCAGGTGTGAATGAGGTGAATTTAAGGTGAGTGGGGAAATATGTCACGCACAGTCTGGTGCCCGGACAGATAAACCCACACCCTTAATATCAGTACAGGAACATGGCAACACCTAAACGCATTGCATTTAAAGTACGGACATAAACAAATGTAAACAGAAACGCAACAGTGCCAGTCAAAGTTTACTATGAAATTCACTACAAATAACCATACTCACTGTATTCAATCCTGTTTTAATGCAATAACATTCACAAGTAGAATGGCACTCAGTAGAGCACATACCTCCGCCAAGGCCCAACAGCCCTCTTATTTAAGCCTTAGCACCAACTGCA